>RXID01021709.1:0-28861 GCA_005019695.1 Trichopus zeylanicus subsp. travancoricus
AGTTGATCAAGGAGAAGTTATCTACTGCACCTGTTTTGGCATTGCCTAGTTTCGAGAAGTTATTCGAGGTAGACTGTGATGCTTCGTACATAGGCATTGGAGCCGTTCTATCCCAGGAAGGAAGACCAGTAGCTTTCTATAGTGAAAAGTTGAGCGAAGCTCGAAAGAAGTGGTCAACATATGAGCTGAAATTTTATGCGGTTGTACAAGCAGTTCGTCATTGGAAGCACTATCTAATTCAACGAGAGTTCATTCTATATACTGACCACCAAGCTTTGAAATTCATTGATAGCCAGAAGGACTTGAATCGCATGCATGGTCGATGGTCGTCATTCTATACACCTATGTTTTTGAAACACAAATCTGGACAAAAAAATAAGGTGACAGATGCTTTGAGCCGTGGGGCAGCCTTGATGGTAACTATAAGCAACGAGTTGAAGGGTTTGATTATTTGAAGGAATTGTTTGCTGAAGATGAAGATTTTAAAGAGTGGTATAGAAAGTGCCAAGCAGGACAAAGAAGTGATTTATATCTCCATGAAGGCTTCCTCTTTAAGGGTTCTCGTCTTTGCATTCCAAGGTGCTCCTTGAGAGAAAAAGGTGGTGAAAGAGTTGCATAGCAGTGGCTTAGCAGGACATCTGGGGCGTGACAAGAGCATTGCACTAGTTGAAGAGCGCTACTACTGGCCACAACTTAAAAGGGATGTTGGTCGCTTTGTACAAAGATGCTATGTATGCCAAACAGCCAAAGGAAGCGCTCAAAACACTGGCCTTTATACCCCATTGCCTGTGCCAAATGCCCCATGGGATGATCTATCGATGGATTTTGTTTTGGGCCTCCCCAGGATCAATGAGGCTGTAGATTCAGTATTTGTTATTGGCAGACAGATTTTCCAAGATGGCACACGTCATTTTCCATGTAAAAAAACAGCAGATGCAATAAGGGTGGCTAATCTATTCTTTCAAGAGATTGTAAGGCTACATGGAGTGCCAAAGACTATTACTTCTGATCGTGACACAAAATTTCTAAGTCACTTTTGGAAGACATTGTGGAAGCGATTTGATACATCTCTACAATTTAGTAGTGCTTATCATCCACAAACAGATGGACAAACTGAAGTGATGAATCGAATACTTGTAAACATCATTCGGTGTCTTGCAAGAGACAAACCAAAGCAGTGGGACTATGCACTCGCACAAGCTGAATTTGCTTTCAATAACATGAAGAACAGGTCCACGGGAAAATCGCCATTTGAAAGTGACGTAGCAACAAGCGTGGTAGACGAGGAAAACACCGTTGCATCTGTTAAGAACTCCTTGAATCCACAAGGAAGAGAGAAAATTCACTAAAGTAGAACTTTATTGAGAATAAAAGTTGTCCCCCGTCCATATGACTGAAGGAGAAGGAGAAGAAGGAGAAGGAGAAGGGGAAGTAGAAGAAGAAGTAGACGGAGAAGCAGAAGTAGAAGGAGAAGAAGGAGACGGAGAAGCAGAAGGAGAAGAAGAAGAAGAGGGAAAGGAGAAGGAGAAGGAGAAGAAGACGGAGAAGGAGAAGGAGAAGTAGAAGGAGAAGGAGAAGGAGAAGGAGAAGGGGAAGCAGAAGAAGAAGTAGACGGAGAAGCAGAAGTAGAAGGAGTAGTAGAAGGAGATGGAGAAGCAGAAGGAGAAGAAGAAGAAGAGGGAAAGGAGAAGGAGAAGGAGAAGAAGACGGAGAAGGAGAAGGAGAAGTAGAAGGAGTAGGAGAAGGAGAAGAAGAAGCAGAAGAAGAAGATGTAGTAGAAGTAGAAGAAGCTGAAGAAGAAAGAGAAGGAGAGGAAGAAGGAGAAGGAGAAGGAGAAGAAGAAGGAGAAGCAGAAGGAGAAGTACAAGGAGAAGGAGAAGGAGACGGAGAAGAAGTAGGAGATGGAGAAGGATAAGGAGAAGCAGAAGGAGATGGAGAATGAGAAGAAGTAGGAGATTTAGAAGGAGAAGGAGAAGGAGAAGGAGATGGTGGAGGGGAAGAAGCACGAGATGGAGAAGGAAAAGGAGAAGGACAAGGAGAAGGAGAAGGAGATGGAGAAGGAGAAGGAGAAGCAGAAGGAGAAGGAGAAGTAGAAGGAGAAGGAGAAGCAAAGGGAGAAGGAGAAGTAGAAGGAGAAGGAGAAGCAAAGGGAGAAGGAGAAGGAGAAGGAGAAGGAGAAGAAGAAGCAGAAGAAGAAGCAGAAGAAAAAGAAGAAGATGGAGAAGAAGAAGCAGAAGGAGAAGGAGAAGAAGAATGAGAAGGAGAAGACGAATAAGAAGCAGAAGGAGAAGGAGAAGAAGAATGAGAAGGAGAAGGAGAAGGAGAAGGAGAAGGAGAAGAAGAAGGAGAAGGGGAAGCAGAAGAATTAGGCTAAGTAGAAGAAGAAGGAGAAGCAGAAGGAGTAGAAGAAGGAGAAGGAGAAGAAGAAGGAGAAGGAGAAGGAGAAGGAGAAGGAGAAGAAGAAGGAGAAGCATAGGAGAAGCAGAACGAAAAGAAGAAGAAGAAGGAGAAGAATAAGGAGAAGCAGAACGAAAAGAAGAAGAAGAAGGAGAAGAATAAGGAGAAGCAGAACGAAAAGAAGAAGGAGAAGGAGAAGCAGAACTAGAAGGAGAAGAAGCAGGAGAAGCATAATGAGAAGGAGAAGCAGAAGGTGGAGAAAAAGAGGAGATGGACAAGGAGAAGGACAAGGACAAGGAGAAGAAGAAGGAGATGGAGAAGGAAAAGGAGAAGCAGAAGGAGAAGGAGAAGAAGATGGTGAAGGAGAAGGAGAAGGAGAAGGGGAAGGAGAAGAAAAAGGAGACAAAGAATTAGAAGGAGAAGGAGAAGATAAAGGAGATGGAGCAGGAGAAGGAGAAGGAGAAGGAGAAGAAAATGGAGAAGGAGAAGTAGAAGGAGAAGGAGATGGAGAAGAAGAAGGAAAAGGAGAAGGAGAAGAAGTGACGTAGCAACAAGCGTGGTAGACGAGGAAAACACCGTTGCCTCTGTTAAGAACTCCTTGAATCCACAAGGAAGAGAGAAAATTCACTAAAGTAGAACTTTATTGAGAATAAAATCGGTTTTTCCGTCCATAGGACTGAAGGCCTAGTTATACAAAACCAGAAATCCAATTTGAGTATGTTTCTGGCTTCCCAAGTCCTAAACTGAATATAACTCCGTTTAAACCCATTAATTGGGTTGGTAGAAGTTCTAAATAAGTTATCCTACGAAAATAAAATCCTAAATAAAGATTCATCCTTTCCAAGTCCTAAACTGAATAGGATTCAGTCCAAAATTGGTCTTGGGTTGGTGGAATCCGAGAATAAGACCTAAGACATCATAATAAAGAGAATTTTAAACATAGAAAGGTACTAAGTAAGGTAAATCCTAGGTTAAATAGAAGAGTGAATCAAATCATTTGTCATGGCCCCTTGACTTCTGAATTAGCTTTTTTTGATATTCTTGAACTTCCTTTGAGTGTCCTACATCAGTGTCCCCTTCTTGTAAAGAACTCATCCTCGAGTTACTTTGTCGTAATGTGCAGTCCTCAGGTGCATAGTAGTCAAACAAATCTTGAATATTAAAAGTGTTTGAGATCCCAAAATCCTTCGGGAGGTCGATGACATAGGCATTGTTGTTTATCTTTCTTAGTATCTTCAGTGGCCCAATTTTCTTCTATTTCAGTTTGTTGTAAGTTCCAGCTGAAAACCGTTCCTTCCTCAAGTGCACCATCACCAGATCTCCTTCTTGAAACTCTTTTGAACGCTTATGAATGTCCGCTTTAATTTTGTATTTGGCATTGGATTCTTCTAATTTCTTCTTTACCTCAGTATGCACTTCAATAATTCTCTCCGCCATATTGTCTGCAGCTATGCTTGTTCCTAGTAATTTTGGGCAACACCACCAAATCCAGCGGGTGTTTTGGTGTTCTTCCATTGACAATTTCAAATGGCGATTTTCCCGTGGACCTGTTTTTCATGTTATTGAAAGCAAATTCAGCTTGTGCGAGGGCATAGTCCCACTGCTTTGGTTTGTCTCTTGCAAGACACCGAATGATGTTTACAAGTGTTCGATTCACCACTTCAGTTTGTCCATCTGTTTGTGGATGATAAGCACTACTAAATTGTAGAGACGTATCAAATCGCTTCCACAATGTCTTCCAAAAGTGACTTAGAAATTTTGTGTCACGGTCAGAAGTGATAGTCTTTGGCACTCCATGTAGCCTTACAATCTCTTGAAAGAATAGATTAGCCACCCTTGTTGCATCTGCTATTTTCTTACATGGAATGAAGTGTGTCATCTTGGAAAATCTGTCGACAACAACAAATACTTAATCTAAGCCTCGTTGAGTCCTGGGGAGGCCCAAAACAAAATCCATCGATAGATCCTCCCATGGGGCATTTGGCACAGGCAATGGGGTATAAAGGCCAGTGTTTTGAGAGCTTCCTTTGGCTGTTTGGCATACATAGCATCTTTGTACAAAGGGACCAACATCCCTTTTAAGTTGTGGCCAGTAGTAGCGTTCTTCAACTAGTGCAATGCTCTTGTCACGCCCAAGATGCCCTTCTAGGGCACTGCTATGCAACTCTTTCACCACCTTTTCTCTTAAGGAGCACCTTGGCATGCAAAGACGAGAAACCTTAAAGAGAAAGCCTTCATGGAGATATAAATCACTTCTTTGTCCTGCTTGGCACTTTCTAAACTCCTCTTTAAAATCTTCATCTTCAGCAAACAATTCCTTCAAATAATCAAACCCTTCAACTTCGTTGCTTATAGTTACCATCAAGGCTGCCCTACGGCTCAAAGCATCTGCCACCTTATTTTTTTGTCCAGATTTGTGTTTCAAAACATAGGTGTATTGTTGTAAGAATGACGACCATCGACCATGCATGCGATTCAAGTCCTATTTTTTTGTCCAGATTTGTGTTTCAAAACATAGGTGTATTGCTGTAAGAATGACGACCATCGACCATGCATGCGATTCAAGTCCTTCTGGCTATCAATGAATTTCAAAGCTTGGTGGTCAGTATATAGAATGAACTCTCATTGAATTAGATAGTGTTTCCAATGATGAACTGCTTGTACAACAGCATAAAATTCCAGTTCATATGTTGACCACTTCTTTCGAGCTTCACTCAACTTTTCACTATAAAAAGCTACTGGTCTTCCTTCCTGGGATAGAACGGCTCCAATGCCTATGTACGAAGAATCACAATCTACCTCAAATAACTTCTCGAAGCTAGGCAATGCCAAAATAGTTGCAGTAGATAACTTCTCCTTAATCAACTCGAAGTATCTATTAGCTTCTTGAGTCCAGGAGAATTTGCGTTGCTTCAAACATTCAGTTATTGGTGCCATAATGGAACTAAAGTTTTTGACAAACCTTCGATAGAATGTCGCCAGACCATGGAAGCTTCTAACTTCTGATACACTTCTGGGTATATGATGCAGCGGGAAGAGGGGGCACGAGGGGTCAGAGAAAGAGCGCCGTCTTCTCTTGATGCAGAGGGAGGAAGCACGAGAGATAGGGAGAAGATCACCGTCTTCACTTGATGCAGCGGGAGGAAGGCATGAGGAATAGGGCGAAGATCACCGTCTTCTCGCAATGATAGATCCGCTTGATGTAGCCGGAGGGAGCACAAGGGATAGGAAGAAGATCACCGTCTTCTCACCACGATAGATCCTTGAATCCACAAGGAAGATAAAATGGGAACAAATCCAAAATAAGAGAATATTATTGATAAAAAAGTCTTTTTTTCCTTTTGTTACAACCTTGGGCTGTATATATAGCCCTCTGATAAACTTAGAGTCCTACTTGGTATAGACTAAAAATAGGACTTAGACTCTACTAAGAATTCTACTTAACATATCTTAAATAAAGATATATAAATCATATTCCTTATTGGGCTAGGACTGTTATTGACTCGGACTGATAAATAAATCCTAATTTTGATCAATATAAAATCCGAATTATCCAAAATAGTAAATAAGAGACTTGTAGGAATCGATCTCAGCTTTCCAACGGATAGTTATTTGCTGAATTTGGATCAATATCTTAGGATATATGGCCTTTGGACTGTAGCTGTACGAATCTTGACGGATCCTTATTGGAGTTGGAATTCAACTTGGACTGGATCTCTAATTTTACTGTGAAAAAAGATGTAGTTGTCCTACATCAGACCCCTCCACTTGTAAAAGACTTGTCCTCAAGTCAAAGATTGGAGTCTCCCGTTGGTGCAGTTGTGCTCCCCTTGAACTCTTTCCAACATAAAACTTGATGATGTAAACCAATAAGATTTCTTCAAGTAACATCTTCAGCACTTTGATGTCCTATTTTTCTTCGACACGACCACTTGAAATTTTGCAGGATTTCTTTTGACCTTATTTGAAATAAATTTTTTGTACACACCAACTTATGATTTGTTCTCATGCAATGAAAGTATTCTTCGTAAGTTTGCTGAAAATTGCGACAATAATTTGGATATGCCATTGCAAATTTTGAATCTTGCATAGTGATAACTCCTGTAGAAATTTTCTCTAGTTGTTCAAGAGAGTTGGCTTTTGATGACTTCAAAGAATAATCTTGACTAGCACAGTCAATATTTTAACAAGTAAAAAACTCTTTCTTGCAGCCTTCAAGATTGTCAACTGATTCATATGAATTCTCATAGATAGTATCTTGAAAATTTTCTGTAACATCCAAAGCTACTTTTGTATGATCTTCTAATTCATCAAAGAAAGAATCTTTGGGGCTCTCAATAAATTCTTCACTAGTTTGTTTGTCTTCCACACGATCCACAGCCTCTTCTTTGACTTGATAATTCAATACTAGAGGAAAGTTACTAAGATGTGGAATTAATACCTCATGGTTGTCTCCATTGATTTCAATGCCAGAAGCCTTTGGATGAGAGATCTGTTTTACCTGATTTTGATCCCCTTTTGAGAACTTTATATTGAATAGTTTAAGCATCTTCAGCCATGAGCGAATTTTTGGTTTGCCTTCACGTGTTCTTTGGACTTGAATTTGCTCCCACCAAGATGAAGCATAACCATCAAGCTTGTATTCAACAATTTTCACCTTCTTCTCTTCAGGAATCTCCATAAACTTAAAGAATTTCTCAACTTTATCGATCCAAATAAATAAATTCTCATAGCCATGAAAGTATGGAATATTCACCTCACCATGGTTTTGGTTTTCCTGAATAGCTTCGTCTGTTGATCTCCAAGACATCGGACCGCGAGCCTCTTCGACAATCAATTGATGAACTTGGTTCTTAGTTTCAATCTGTTTCAAAGCTTCATACTTCCTAGTGATAGAAGCAAGAAAATTTTGTTTAATCAAATCTCGAATTTGATAATCTCCTAGATCACTGTCCATGGAGTTGTTGCCACCAACTACGATCAATGGAGTTGAGCTCAGGAACAACGTCGCTCTGATACCACTTGATGCAGCGGGAAGAGGGGGCACGAGGGGTCGGAGAAAGAGCGCCGTCTTCTCTTGATGCAGAGGGAGGAAGCACGAGAGATAGGGAGAAGATCACCGTCTTCACTTGATGCAGCGGGAGGAAGGCATGAGGAATAGGGAGAAGATCACCGTCTTCTCGCAATGATAGATCCGCTTGATGTAGCCGGAGGGGGCACAAGGGATAGGAAGAAGATCACCGTCTTCTCACCACGATAGATCCTTGAATCCACAAGGAAGATAAAAAGGGAACAAACCCAAAATAAGAGAATATTATTGATAGAAAAGTCTTTTTCCTTTTGTTACAACCTTGGGCTGTATATATAGCCCTCTGATAAACTTAGATTCCTACTTGGTATAGACTAAAAATAGGACTTAGACTCTACTAAGAATTCTACTTAACATATCTTAAATAAAGATATATAAATCCTATTCCTTATTGGGCTAGGACTGTTATTGACTCGGACTGATAAACAAATCCTAATTTTGATCAATATAAAATCTGAATTAACCAAAATAGTAAATAAGAGACTTGTAGGAATCAATCTCAGCTTTCCAACGGATAGTTATTTGTTGAATTTGGATCAATATCTTAGGAGATATGGCCTTTGGACTATAGTTGTACGAATCTTGACGGATCCTAATTGGAGTTGGAATTCAACTTGGACTGGATCTCTAATTTTACTGTGAAAAAAGATGTAGTTGTCCTACATCAAAAACAGATACTTATTAGTATGATATATACTTTGCATAATTACATGATATTGACATATATATACACACACCTATTACACAAAGTAAAATAAATAAAGAAATTGATATTTATGTACATTAACTTCATCGAATAACAAGCATCATCATAATCTAACTTACAAATTATCATATCCATCTGAAGCTAATCTATACTATACATTACGAACATCACCAGCAAAGTTTGGTACCTATGGTTGAACTCTTTCCAAGACACGTTATATGTTGGATCTCTCAATGATCCTTCTATTGCACAACCTTTTGCATGCCATCTCATGTGAAGCTATTTTTGGAGACATGGAAAGGTGTTATAGTCTTAGCTTTAGAGAGAAGTATCTTATCACCTTAGCTGAAATATTTTGCACTTTTTAACTATCGTCATCACCTTGATTTTCAAATTTCTTATATCGTGATAATTTATAGTACTTGTAATGTGTCTAATGCACTTTCATTTCTATAGAACATATAATTATTGGGATATGCATGAATCTTTGTATACCCGAAGTCTAAGTCTTTTATAATATTCTAAGTCTTACAGTAAGAATATGAGAATAAACTCACTTCATAGAATACCTCCTTTAAAGTCTCTAGTAGAATGTTAAATGACTTGTTGCTCCTCAATACTTAGTTTTCACAGTCAACAGTCGCATAATAAAAGATAAAAAATATGAAACTTTTGCATGTCAAGTCTAGTTCACTATTAGTTTTATTCAATAGTTTGAAATTTTTTATTTCATACTTATCAAGACCCACTATTGGTATTTCTCAATTGCAACACCTATGTCTATAGAGAATTTGGGAGACCAAATATATCATGCAATAGTCTTTTGATGTTGTCCTCCTCTTATCATTTTTTGTAATATCCTCTACAACCTCTATTTGATCCCTTCTCTTGTGATATCATAACTTTTCTCTATGAAATGCCCAGTTAATATATGACACATGACATTCCCTCAGTATTATGTGTTCATGAACTTTTTCCCATTTTTGATTATGCACATTCAAACAATCAATATCTAGACACCTTATCATCTAATTTGGGTTCTTGTTCTTATAAGCATATACAAAAAAGACATTAATTTCTACTATGTATTTTTGATCCAATTGATTATTTGTTTTAATCCAACTATTGTCCATCAAACACACACCAAGGATTTATACTCTTTATATATATATATATATATATATACACACACACACACACACATCATAGTGTAG
Source organism: Trichopus zeylanicus subsp. travancoricus (assembly GCA_005019695.1). NCBI lineage: Eukaryota > Viridiplantae > Streptophyta > Magnoliopsida > Dioscoreales > Dioscoreaceae > Trichopus > Trichopus zeylanicus. The sequence continues at coordinate 9,407 of RXID01021709.1, forward strand.
ATGTCAAATTAATGAATAGATAATGTAAATATATATTTGCATGCACCAAACAAGAGATGTGATGTTTTGAAGATTCACCTTCGAATTGGGAAACCTATTGTGTAAGTACCACAATCAAATTTTATTTAAACTTTCTAAAAGGTTGATAATTTTGCAAAACTTGCTGAGATCAACAAGTCAAATTATTGTATAGCTTTGACACAATTTTTCTAAATATTTGAGAATTTCCAAGTAACACAAACATAGTACTTTGACATAGAAGCAATTGAAAAAATGAATGGACTTCCTTGGGTAAGCAATGAATATTATTCAATCAAGATATTTCAGTGATTGGAACGGTGAGAATTCTGATAGATTTATAAGCCACTGTAAACATCACAAATGAAACTCCCAATCTACATAAAGAGCATAAGGCAAAGAGAACCTTCTATTCAACTGCCTACAAGAAACAAACCAGTATTTGTTACAGCTGAAAGAAGGAAGAATAGGAGCACAGTAGATTAGAAGGGAAGTCTATAAGCTCAAGCATGTCAAAGGCTTCAACATAAGAAAAGCAGCCAAAGGTTTCACAATCTAGAGAATGTTACTTATAAGATAAGCTAGATAATAACTAATATTCAATTCGTAAAGCTTCCGTCCACACAAAAGGGGCTTGTATTTGCAAATGTAGAACAATTGCCTAGAGTTGCAAGTTACGAACAAACACATCAACCTCAAATTATATCAAAGCCTTAAGTTTGAGACTACAAACTATCAGAAGATCAAATTTGCCATTAGGATAATTCGAAATGACATAGACGCATATTAGTTCTTATTATTTATTTTTATAGTGTAATTGCTATTTTATTTTTCTGGATGCAATTGAAGATTCTATTTTTTCCAAATGTATGCTTGATGTCTTGGCACTTTTATATTTTTTTCTACTACAAGAACCAAATAATAGAAAATTCCAACTAAAGATGTCAACTGAACTTTTCTTTGGAGATAAATATCAATCTTACTATTCGGATTATAAGCCCTTTACAAGTGAAAAGAAGCATTGTATTCATTCATTTACCATCAATCCAATTGTTATTAAATAATATAATAATAAAATAAGATTGCCAATAATTTTAAAAAGGATGCATATGATGTATAGCTAATCATTTTTTGATACATGAAAGCAACCTTAGTTTTTTAAGAATGATATTTTTCAATAACTCAAAAACTTTAAAAAAATATTTGTTGTACAAAACAAAGAGAAAGAATAACTCAAAAATTTTATCACGAGTTGCATTCTTAGCAACTCCTACATCAAAAAATTCCACAAAAAAGATTATCTCAGAATTCATTTTGTTTGTTTATTCCATCCAATTGACTTGGGAAACAACTACCATGCTTAAAAAACAACATATATGGCCTCATTTTCTCATATTATAAAACTTGTTCTTTCTAAATTTTCTTCATAATCCTTAATCTCTTAACCGAAATCACATCTCTTTGAAATAATAATCAAGAATTATCCTTTTTTTTTTGATGTACAATCATCGCAAAATGTTAACAAGAAGTTGATGCAAGAATGACTAAGCTAGAAACTTCATGAATCTTGAATCACATATTAATGGATGAATTAATTTGTGCAAGTAACATAATTTGGAAGATGACTTCACGAAAACAAACAAAAACTCGAAATTTCTTACAGAATTTCTTTATGAAGCAACATGGAAGGAAAAGATGAGTTGTTAGAGTTACATCAAGCTCAAAATTCATGTTTTCAACTAATGTCATTATGAAGGATCAACATCCTACAACCCTAGGATAAAGACATCATGGATCAATCTCCTGATATCATTCTCCTCATTAACTATTATCACATTAACTAGTTAATTTATTGGATCTGGCCTATTTAAATACTATGGCACTTCAATATAAAATATCCAATTAGTGTAATGTATGCTTAATTCTCTTATAATTACATGCTCATACACCTCTCGACTCATCCGATTGTGAGTGTTCATACACTCAATACATGAACACTGTATTTTCTATATGCTCTCTTGCTTTTGTATGTATAGTTCAAAAATGTATTTACTCTATTAACATATTTGACATCTAGTCGATTTTTTATTTTGATCCAATTTTTACCCATATCTTAGAAATATGTGATTAGTCTAATGCTCTAGATATACAACATTATCATTCTTTTTTTAAGTCAATAAATATAAAAATAAAAGATAAATATTGCAATCATGATAAATAGTAAACTAGATTGAACCATAAAATAGCATGTTGCAGCTCATTACTTTTTATTATCTCAAAGTTCAAGCTTTTATACAAACCTTCAATGTTATGGTTCAGTAATAGATTACAATTTCCTATAATAGATAGAGCTACAAAATAAAGGATTGCAACCCATGGTTATTGGTTTTCTAGAAGTCCCCCATACTTTATGCCAAACTTCCCCATCTAATCCATGTCAAGTTCCACCTAACAACCACCAAGTCTGAATTCAAGCTTAGGCCCTGGAATAAATTTTAGATCCATATATCTCATATCTAATTTAAAATAGAATCTCATAATAAGAATTTTCTAAATTTCTGCAAATATTTTTAGCAACATGGTTTGGTCTTATCTGAAATTTGACTTTTAGTTCTCCATAAATAATTTTGTTATCTATATATTCATCACGTTATATGCATACTTTAGTTAAGTTACTTGCCTAATCCATATGCATATCCTAATTCCCTATATATGAAATTTCGATAACTACAATCATAAACCATCTAGAGCATTAAAAGAAACCCTTTAGCAATAAATGAAAAGCACACTACTCTAGGGCATACATTTGTCTCTGAATAAGCACAACTACAAATTAGTTGAAAATTTCTCTAAGAAAAAATAAGCCGATGTTTCAAACACAAAACTTGGTATAGATTCTAGTTGTTAGCGTTGTGAACATATGATAGATATGTTATCCTTTATAGTTTTGATGATAAATAACCTTTGTATTTGATCTATTTCTTGAGTTATGTGTAGCTAGCAATCAAGTCAAACCCAAAATGAAGATCAAGTCTATTTGGAAATCTCAGATATGAATGAACATATAGACATCATTGAAGACAGGGTGTGATGGATCAATGAATAGACCTTGAAGGAATAAAGATTGGCTAAAAGAAGGCTCAAGAGAAGACTCAATAAGTTTAGGATTTTTTTATTGTCTTTGAGTCGAAGATTTATTACTTGAATTTGTGCCTTCACTAGCTCATCTTTTAATCTAAGATCAACTTAAGATGGTGTCAAGCATGAAGACTGTAGTTATAGCAAAAACAAAAGTTTTTCTATTAACTCTGGAAACTTGATCCCTATGGTTTAGACACTCGCACATTACAAAAATAGCTATCTGAATAATTGACAACTTCGGACGTCCGAACTCAAGGTTCGGACCTCGTAGTTTGAAAGTTGTAACTTCTAAGAAAATTTATATTTAGAGTTTGATCTCCCAACAAGTTGTTAGAATGTCTGAAACTATACAATTTAGACATCTAAACATTGTGATTGAGGATCTAAAACTGTGACATCAGTTTTAATGACTAGTAAGAATTTGACCATTAGAAGGTGTCAGACATCTAAACTGGTATGTCTGAATACAGTAAAATACAACTCAATGTCTAGTGTTCTAACAAACTGGTATTTAAGGGCTTGAAACTTATTCTTTCGTAATTTGTGCACATTTTTGAGCTAACCTTCTTTGAAATAATAAGTTTCTAAAAACCTTCTAGCCTCCAAGAGCTCTAATCCTTGCACTTCAATTTTTAAATCTTCAAAGCCTTTATTCTCAAATTGAGTGATTTTGTAGTGAGGTATTAGAGTATTTTTCTTCTTCCAAAATCAATTATAACTACTCCAAGGTTGTTTGAAAGTGTTAGGAGAATAAAGCTTTGGTTTAGAGTTAGCATTACCGGTTGGAGTAAAGGCTAGTAATGGGATTGACTTCACCAATGGAGCATCATTCTAGTAAAGAGTTAAGGTCCTCAAGAGTAAGGCAAGGATAGTGGAGTAAAAGTAGTTGCCCTCCGAACCACTTTACATCATAGTGCATTCTTACCTTATCTTATATTACTCTATATTACTTATACTTACAATTGATTACGTTTGACTTGAAATTATTTTTACTATTGGATTGATCATAATCTTTCTCAGGTACTTTAAAAAGTATCATTGTTTCCTCTAAAACCTAATTCACCCCTCACCCCCCTTCCTCTCTTGAGTGCATAATTTACTTTCAATTGGTATCAGAGATATATTCTCTATTTATTTGTTTAATCACTTAGAGTTTACAATCTTTTATAATGGTCACTTTTGGTGTCTCTCCATCTCGCCAAGAAGGGCAATCTACAACTATACCTCCCCTATTCAATGAAACTCATTTTAACTATTGGAGATCTAGGATTAGAATTTTTATCAAAGCCATAAATTATGATCTTTGGTATATAGTGAAAGAGGGATATACTCTACCCACTAAACTAATTGATGGTATAAGAATTTCCAAGCCTAAAATGAAGTGGAATGAACTAGATAAAAAGAATGACTCCTTGAATGCTAAAGCTATAAATATACTTTATTGTGCCCTTGATCCTAATAAGTTCAATAGAATTAGCACATATGAGACAACTCATGAAATTTGACATTGCCTTAAGGTCACCCATGAGGGTATAAGATAAGTCAAAGAGTCTAAGGTAAATATTTTATCAATATGAACTCATTAGAATAAAATCTAATGAGCCGATAACCAAATGTTCACTCATTTTACAAATATTATTAACGCTTTAAAATCTCTTGGAAAGGTTTACACTAACAATTAAGTGGTAAGAAAAATCCTAAGGTGCCTCCTAAAGTCATGGGATCCCAATATGACCGTAATTTAAGATGTGAAGGACCTCGACAAGTTGCTCTTAAGAGAACTCTTGGAGTCTCTCATCACTCACAAAATGATTATGAAGGATAGAAGACAAGGGGATGATGAAGACAAGAAAAATAAAAAAAAATAGCTTTCAAAGCAAAAGAATTTAACGATGATGAAGAAGATAGTGATAAAAAAATGACTCTCATCACTAGAAAATTCAGAAAATTCCTAAAGAAGAGAAATATTCCAAGAAGATTCTCAAGAAATGAAAGAAGCTATAATGATGAAGAAAAAGAGGAGGTATCCCTGTGCTTCAAGTCCAAAGATTCTGGTCACATAAAAGCTAGTTGCCCTCACAATCCTCAATCGAAGAAATTCAAAAAAAAGAAAAAGAAGACAATGGTGGCAACTTGAGATATTTCAGAGGAGAAAAATGAAGATATATCTTCCAATGAAGAAATTGCCAACTTGTACCTTATGACTATTGAGGATGAGATATGTGATTTAAGTTCTGATGGATTGCAAGAAGTCTTAAAATATCTATATGCTAGACATGAAAAATTACTTCACAAGCATACTTCCTTAAAAAATAAGTTCATTTTGGTTAAGAGCAATTTTGAATCATTAAAATTGTCCACTAACCCATGTAATTAGAAAAAATTGAGTTTCTTCAAAAGGAGAATCATGCTTTAGAAACTTCTATAGTATCTTGTGATTATAAAATGAGTTTTGAAAAGCTTCAAATGGAAATTATTGATTTGAAAAAACTCTTGAAAACTTCTTTCATGGAAATTCTACTCTAAATATGATTTTAAAAAAATCAAAAAAATATTTTAAGTAGATTCGGGCTTGGTTTCATATCCTCTTCTAAATCGAAAGGTACCAAGTTCACATTTGTAAAGGCCTCAAGCTCTCCAACCTTGAAATTAACATGTAACTATTGTTACCAAAAAGGACATATCTCTACAAACTTCCCAATTAAGAAAAACTCCTCTTACATAAATTTGGATACCTAAGCGGATGCTTCTTAAAGTAAAAAAAATCCAAACTTGTTTGGGTTTCTAAACATCGTTCACTTGAGTAGCACTTATTAGCTAAAAGTGGCCCACATAATTTACACTTGCTATTTTTACATAGCCATCTTTCTAACTAATCAAAAGGTAAGATTCACTACTTTTTTATACATTACATTTTTTCTATCATATGTTATAATTACTTTACTCTTCCACCATATGAACCCATACTTAAGTGGGTTCCATCCCAATATTCTTGATTATTTTTTAGCTATGCTTCCACTCTAAGAGTTAAAAGGAAAAATTATTTCTAAATAGTGGTTGCTTAAGGTACATGATAGGAAATCCATCTATGTTTGTAGCACTAGAAGAAAAGGATGGAGGACATGTCACTTTTGGGATAATAATAGAAGTAAAATTATAGGTATTGAAAATATTTCTATTGGATCCTCTCTAATTAAAAATTTTCTTTTGGTAGAAGGTCCCAAGCATAATTTACTTTCCATTAGTCAACTATGCGACAAAGGTTTTTATATTATTTTTAAATCAAAAATTTGCATAGTTAAACATGATGATGATAATATTATAGCCCTTGTTGGTTATCGAGATGGAAATATTTACACAATTGATTAAGATGACTCAAAAAATGAGAAGTATTTTGTAACTCAAAATAACAATGGATGGCTTTGGCATAAAAGGTTTGGGCATGCAAGCATGGATGCTATAGCAAAAGTCTATTGGAAGAAGCTAGTAAGGAGTCAAATATGTGGTGCATGCCAAATGGAAAAACAAGTCAAGGCCTCCCACAAATCCAAAATATTTGTCACAACAACAAGACCACTTCAACTCTTCCATCTAGACTTGTTTGGACTAATTGGAACTACAAATCTAGGAGGTCAAAACTTACTTTCGTAATTGTAGATGATTATTCTTGATTTAGTTGGATTTTATTTCTTACACATAAACATGATTCTCTTAATGCCTTTATTAAATTTTGCAAATAAATTCAAAATAAAAAAGGATACATGATTTTAAAATTTCGTAGTAACCATGGAGGTGAATTTGAAAATCATTTGTCTAAAAACTATTGCATTGAAAATGGCATTGAACATAACTTCTCTACTCCACGCACTCTACAATAAAATGGAGCAGTAGAATAGAAGAATAGATCTTTTCAATAAATGGCAAGAGTCATACTTAATGAGTACTCTCTATCCAAATATTTTTGGGTGGAAGCCATTAATACAGCTTACTATATCATGAATCAAGTCTCTATTCAACTGATTCTTGACAAAACTTCATTTGAATTGTGGAATGACAAGAAGCCTAATATTGCATATTTTCATTTTTTTTTTTGCAAATATTTTATCTTGAATATAGAATATCACTTTTCTAAATTTGATTCAAAAACTTGTGCAGAAATTTTTTTGCATATTCAACTACTTCTAAAACTTATAAAGTCTATAATAAGTCCTCCATGATTATTGAAAAATCTATTAATGTCTTATTTGATGAAGTTAAGTCTCTTTTGGAGAAAAAACCTATTGATGATGATGTAAGTATCTCCAAGAAATTAGATGAAATGCATCTCAAGGAGAAGAAAGAGAGTGAGTCAAGCTAAAATTCAAGGGATGAGAAAGATAAAAAGAAAGAGGATCAACACAAAGAGCAAAATAAAGATAATGAGCTACCCAATGTATGAAAGTTTTAAAAAGGTCACCTGGATGATCAAATCATTAGTAATATTAATCAAGTGATAAAAACTAAATATATTATTAAATACAATCTTCATACTATTACCTTGCTCTCTCAAGTTGAACCCAAGAATCTTGATGTAGCCCAAAAGGATAAAAGTTGAATTCTTACTATGCAAGAAGAACTAAATCAATTTGAACAAAATCAAGCTTGAAAACTTATTACAAGACCAAGTGATTACCCAATTATTAGTATAAAATGGATCTTTAGGAATATGTTAGATGAAAATGATGTCGTGGTACAAAACAATGCTAGACTAGTGGCCAAGAATTTTAACCAACTTGAGAGGATTGATTTTAAGAAAACTTTTGCACCCATAACTAGTTTGGAATTCATTCATATTTTACTTGTTTTTGCATGTTATAAAGATTTTAAATTATTTCAAATGAATGTCAAGATTGCTTTCCTAAATAGTTTTCTCTCCGAAGAAGTTTATGTTGAATAACCGCCCGACTTTGAGGATTTACAATTTCCAAATCATGTTTTAAAATTGAAGAAGGCACTATATAGTCTTAAGCAAGCTCCAAGAGCTTAGTATGAAAGACTAAGTTTTTTCTTAATTTTAAATGATTTTATTGGGTTCTATGGACACCACATTATTTCTATTGAAAAAAATATAATAATTTATTAGTTGTACAAATTTATGTTAATGATATTATATTTGGTGCTACTAATGAGAATTTTTGTGAGATGTTTGCAAACACCATGATAAAAGAGTTCGAGATGAGTATGATAGGAGAATTAAACTTCTTTCTTGGACTTCAAATACAACACATGAAGAATAGAATCTTCACCAACCAAGCCAAGTACACCAAGGAACTACTTAAGAATTTAACATGGATGAAGCTAAGGTAATTGGAACCCCAATGTGTCCTTCAACCAAGTTGTATAAGGACGAAGAAGGTGAAAAGGTTGATGAAAAGCCATATAGAGGTATGATTAGTAGTCTATTATATCTTTCTACAAGTAGATCCGACATCATATTTAGTGTTTGTCTTTGTGCTAGATTTCAAGCATTGCCTAAGAAATCACATCTAGTTATCATGAAACATATTCTTAGATATCTTAAGAACACACTGGAGTTAAGAGTATGGTATGATAATAATTGTTTTGTGATACACACTATGCTAGTTGCCATGTAGATATGAAGAGCACTAGTGGTACTTGCCAGTTTTCTAGAAATATCTAGTTTCCTAGAGTTCAAAGAAATAAAATTTTATGGCTTTTTGTACCGTCGAGGCTATATATATAGTCGTGGGGTGTTATTGTTTTCAAATTCTTTGGATGAGACAAATTCTCCAAGATCTTGATTGTGATTTGTACTAATTTATTGTAACAACACTAGTGTCATTAGTTTGTCCAAAAATTTGGTACTATATTCTTACTCAAAACACATTAATATTCATTATTATTTTATTTGAGATCATATTTCTAAAAACGATATTTCTTTGATTTTTATCGAAACTGATAATTAATTTGTGGAAATTTTTACAAAACCTTTAGATGAAATTTGATTTTGTTTGATTCAGGATAAGATGGGTGTTTTGAAATGTTCTTGAAAATGATTGCATATTTCTTTGGTCGGTTGCCAGAGTTCTTTGTTGCTAAGAAGTTTTCTTAGTTTATCTGATTCAGATGTTCAAAATGTCATAATTCGAACACCCAAACCTTCCATAATTTTATCATCTCAACTTGCCTTCCTTCGGTTACTAGAACCATAAATTGGACATCTAGAGTAGAATATTTTGGATGTCTGACAAAGGGATCGGACAATCAATTGCGATCAGGCCCTCTGCCTATGAACTTCGGATGCCCGAACCTTCTAGTTTAGACATCTGCATGTGTAATCTCACCTAAAAATCCTAGGCTGCCACCCCTTCTTCCTCATTTCTCTTTGCCACAAAACCCCAATCTCCTTTCCCTCCAGCCCATCGATGCTCCCTTGCAGCCTCTCCGCCCTTCCTCCAGCTTCTCTGTCACCCCTTTCACCATTCTATCATGCTTTTGTTGCTCCTATCTCAACCTCGCCATGCCTCCCTACACCAAGACTCTCGTCATCAAGAGGAAGTGATCTGACACCCAATTTGCCAATGAGCCACCTCAATTTTATTTTTAATTTCACTCCTTGAAGTTGTTTCGATAAGTATCAGGCTCAATTTGCTAGCGGTAAGGTCACTCCACCTCGCCTCATTGACTTCCACGACCTAGCCTTCCTCAACCTCACTACCCCCTTCCATGCCTACGGTTGGTTCGATTTTATGTCCACTTGTGAACCTTACATTGACAAGGATGTGCAGATCTTTTATTCAAATACCTCTTTTGACATAAACCACATGTCTTTGACCACATATTATGGAAATATCGAAATTACCCTTGACGCTGACCTATTAGCTATTATTTTAGGCTTATCCATTGAGGGAAAAAATATTACCTTTGCTTACTAATGGTCCAGTGAGGATCTCCTCATCACCTTCTTAGAGGCTGTTGAGAACGTGTTTGAAGAGAACCATGCCCAGGCCCTACGGATGATAAAGACTCTTCCTCTAATCTCCTTCCACTATGCTTTTATGTTCTCCACTAGTTTCTTGCCTACACCATACTTCCGAAGAGTGGTCATCATGATGAGGTTTTATTTCTCGAGCTTTTCTTGATTTACTACCTTTTGACTGGGCATATGATTAGTCTTCCTTACCTTATTCTACACCACATGGGTAAGTATATTCTTCACACTACCTCTGTTCTTGGCTATGCTCATCTTATCCCTAGAATCTTTCACCACTTTGGGATTATTTTCACTGCCTCTAGCCCTCTCCACCACTATACCTCTTCTCAAACCTTTGATCATACCTCTCTTCATCGTATAGGATTCAGCTCTCAGAAGGATGATCACTATGTGTCGATGCAAGACCGGACACCTGCTACAGGCCGAGTTCACGAGGACACTCCTCCTGTTGGTAGTACCTAGGCCATGGCCTCTAAGGCTGGAGCTTCTAGTGCCAGAGTTACTTCACGCCAATTTTTTGATCAGCGGTTGGAGAAGCTCGCTAAGTAGTTGGATTCGCCTTAAGGGACTTGTCACCACTGACACCCAATAGGTCATGGCACATCTTGACAAGCTTGAGGATAATCTAGGCCTTCATCTCTCTAGATCATTATCAATCACTTAGTCTTCTTCTTTGAGTATCTCATTTACTTTTTCTATACATATGTGGATATGTGTGACACTTGTGCTATGAGCTTTTTGTGGGCTATGTTGAGCCTAGGGTTCTTGATGTTGGGGCATGTACTTTTTAATTGATCTTGCTTGTATTTTGACCCTTACTATTGGTCTTATGGATATGAGTGTTTATTGGGCTTTTGATTTGTAACTATCATTATGGGTTGTGCCTTATGGTCTTTTCTTACTCGCATTCTACTTTTGTGTTGCTACTTCTAGATTGTGCATTACCCTTTTTGTTAATATCAAAAGGGGGAGAAAAGATGGCATTAGTAAGGAAGAACAACTACTATTGATGTGACATTATAATTTGTTGATCTATGATGTAAGCAATTATTATTGATGTTAGTAATGCTGATAAATGTATTAGTAAGGAGGAGCTTACATATGTTGATGCTATGGCCTATGGTCATATACATATTAATATTTTTTTCAAAAAATTAGATTATATTTTTTAAAAATTGCAAAGGTTTATCATCATCAAAAGGGGGAGGTTATTGCCCTTTATAATTTTGGTGATGAACAAACTATGTATTTGATTTATTTTTTGAGTTATGTATAGCTAGCAATCAAGTCAAATCCATAATAAAGATCATGCCTGTTCAGAAGTCTCAGATACGGATGAACACGTAAATATTATTAAAAATAAGGTGTGATGATGGATCAACGGATAGATCTTGAAGAAATGAAGATTGGCTAGAAAAAGACTCAATAGGTTTATTTTTTTTTAATGTCAACTTACCTTGGAATGCCTTCACTAACTTATCTTTTAATCTAAGGTCAGCTTGAGATGGTGTCAATTATGAAGATTGTAGTTACAACAAAAACAAAAATTCTTTTATTAACTTCAGATGTCCGGTCCCTATGGTTCGAATGCCCGAACATTGCAGAAATAGATATCTAAATAAATGATAGTTTCAAACATTCAAACTCAAGATTTAGACACCTGAAGTTTAAAAACTATAACTTTTGAGAAAATTCATATTCAAAGTTTAGTCGCCTAATAGTTGGTCGGACATCCACGATCATACAACTTAGACATCCAAATGTTGTGATCAGATGCCTGAAGTTGTGGCATCAACTTTAATGGTTAGTAAAAATTTGACCGTTGGAAGGTTTCAGGCATCCAAATTGGTATAGTTCGAACACACAAACATGGTAGAGCATAGCTCAATAGCTAGTATTCTGACTAACTGGTATTTAAGGATTTGGAATTTATTCTTTCACAACTTTTGCATATTCTTGAGCTAACTTTCTCTGAGATAATAAGTTCCTAAAAGTCCTCTATCCTCTAAGAGCCCTAATCCTTACACTTCGATTTTTAAATCTCTAAAACTCTTATTTTCACAATAAGTGATTTTATAGTGAGGTATTAGAGTATTTTTTTTTTCTTCCAAAATTAATTGTAAGCACTCCAAGACTGCTTGGAGGTGTTGAAAGAGTAAAGCTCTAGTTTGAAGTTAACCTTACCAATTGGAGTAAAGGCTTGTTGGGAAAGTCGAAAAAGTGTCAAACCAGATCAATATAGTGGGTCAAATACCAAACCATTCCAAAAGCTTAACCTCATGGGATATGAGTTTTTTTTACTATATATATTAGACTCTATCTATCCAATATCCGATGTAGGATTAATTCATCACATATGATATTATAACAATCTCTCCCTTCATGTGTGATTTGACCACATCAATTTTAACATTCTTAATCAAAAACTCTTTTACTCGACTGGTTCCACCGTGTAACCCATACTAACAGATTTTTGTCTGATTCTTTTGATTTTTTTAATAGAGACTAACATGCGACTCAATTCAGTTGCATTATCATGGTAATTTTAATTTTAAGATTATGCACAGCTTTGAATCTGAAGCTCTGATACCACTTTATTCGGAGAGTCGAAAGAGTATCAAAGCAGATCAATATAGTGAGTCGGATACCAAACCATCCCAAAAATTTAAACTCATGGGATATGGGCCTTTTCACTATATATATTGGACTCTATCTATCCAATATCTGATGTGAGACTAATTCATCACACCTGACATTATAATAAAAGCTAGCGTACAAGATTGGCTTCACCAATGAAGCGTCATACTAGTAAAGGGTTAAAGACCTCAAGAGCAAGGTAAGGACAGTGGAATAGGAGCGGTTGGCCTCTAAACCACTTTATATCATAGTGTATTCTTATCTTGTCTTACATTGCTCTATATTGTTTATACTTTCAATTGATTACATTTGGCTTGAAATCACTTTTGGTATTGGATTGATCATAGTCTTATCAAGTACTTTAAAAAGTGCCATTATTTTTTGTAAAACCTAATTCACTCCCCCTCCCCCCTTCTTAGGTGTATAATTTGCTTTTAGGCTAAGCTACAAATAAACTAAAAAAAGTTCAAACAAATGATTCTTGTCAAAATACTAACCAGTACAAGTAGCAGTCAGCATTTAAATTGGGCTCATTAAGAATAAAATCAAACCAATTAACAGTAGCAACAACTAGGGCATATAGCATGATATCAAAAACAATAAATTTTTGTAAGGCATCGTGCGAGATCACCATAAAAGAAGAGATCTACTCTAAAATCATTCAAAGAACCACAAGAAAACCCATTCTATCACATCCAATCCCATGAAGTCAAATCCCTTTGAGTATGAAATTGAAAAAAAAATAGCGATATGAATGAAGATGAAGACAAGGCTGAGAAGGAATAGGCACTAGCGAGCTTGAATTGAAGAGGAGAAAGCCAATTTCTTGTTCCTCTAAACTAAAGAGTAGCATAACATCAAACAAACTGGGGAGAGGAGATGGCATGACGATAGTGGAAGATGCAGCGATGCGAGAAGATAGCACGCTGGTGGGTTAGATGTGGTCGAAGGGCTCACGAAAGAAGAAGCAAGGATAAGGCTTTTGGTTTAGTGCCTAGGATCGCACTGATGGTGGGGTTTTAAAGTGTCAATATCCATGCTAACTTACTTAGCACCGCATTATTTGGATATAGCCAACTCTAAGTAAGTTAGTGCCGACATTGTGCAGATATAGACAACACTAAGTAAGTTAGTATCGGTATTTTTCGGACTAGTGTCCCATTTGTTAACCGGTGCTCAGGATAGTGCCGATAAAATCTGATTATTGGTGATGCGATCTAGTTAATTGTGTCTTGAATCCGGATTTTCCGGAGAGTCTAATTATATTAGGAAGTTATTTAGTGGGCCTAATCCTTATCTAGATTTATCTTCTACTAGAAGACTTAAATTGGTAGAAGTATTATTTAAGTTAGTCTTCTACTTTGACTCAAATACAGTTAGGCCACATCTATAAATACACCATTGATGTAAGGGTTTCAATATAGAATGAGAGAGATATATATAGATCAGTACTCTCAATACGTCTTGTGACGGTTAGACTACTTAGTCTTTTGTGAGAGTTGGTGATATTGGAGTTTCGTCTCCATCGTTGTAATCTTTTCTTTTCTTTTCTCATCAATATAATATCCTCTGGATTATCTTCAGTACATATATCTCTTGTCTGCTATTTTTTCTTCTTTTCTATTCTTCTTTTATATTGTGAATTGTGCTGGACATCGATATTTTCCGCAACAAGTGGTATCAGAGCTTGGTTCAACATGTCCACTACGAAGTTCGATATAGAAAAATTCAATGGAAAGCAAGGATTTCCTATTTGGCAAGCAAGAGTTCGTGCAATTCTTACTCAACAAGGGTTGAGAAACACATTGGAGGATGTCAAGCCTGAAGATGTCGCCGAAAGTGTCTGGGAAAACCAAAAGGCTAGTGCACATAGTACAATCATCCTCAGTCTTACTGATGAAGTACTCTATCCGTTTCTTGATGAAACATCACCTTTAGAGTTATGGAAAAAGCTGGAGAAACAATATATGAGTAAGTCTATCTCAAATTGAGTTTACTTAAAGCAGAAGTTCTTCAATTTTCAAATGAGAGAAGGTACGAATATAGTTGATCATTTTAATACTTTCAATAAACTTGTCTCTCAATTGTTAAGCATTGATGTTAAAATTGAAGATGAAGACAAGGCGATTATTTTATTATCATCCTTACCTTCTTCTCTTGAGAATTTTAAAACTACTCTCATGTATGGGAAGGATTTGAAATTTGACGATATTTCTGCTGTCCTTCTATCTAATGAATATTTTAAAAAAATTGGAGGGGATGTATCACACTCAAAAGCATTAATTGCCAGAGGTCGTACCAAAGAAAGATCAAGGACAGGTCATTCTAGATCCAAATCCAAAGAAATAAACTGCAGGTATTGTAAGAAGATGGGACATGCAATTAAAGATTGTTGGAAGCTCAAAGTAAAGAAAAAAAAGAGAATCTCAATCTAAAGAGCAAGCCAAAGAACAAGTGTCAGTTGTTAAAGGGAGTTCTGATGATGATTTTGGTAACGTTCTCTCTATTAGTTCTAATTTTGATCGTTACCATGATATTTGGATTCTTGATTCTAGTTGTTCTTACCACATGTGTCCTAATAAGGATTGGTTTAAAGACTACAAATCCTATGATGGTGGTTTGGTTTTGATCGGTAATAACAATCCATGCAAAACTATTAGAATTGGAATAATTAAAATTAAGATGTTTGATAATATTATTAGAACTCTTACTGATGTTAGACATGTTCCTGATTTGAAAAAGAATTTGATCTCTTTGGGTGCTTTGGATTTTGCCAGTTATAAGTATTCTGCTAAAAGTGGAGTTCTTAAGGTTGCTAAAGGCTCATTGATAGTGATAAAGGGTCTAAAGCATGAAAATTTGTATGAGTTAATAGGAAAAATCGTTGCAGGTGGAGCAGCAATTTCTCAGGTTTCTTCTTCTGATATGATCCACTTATGGCATATGCGTCTCGGTCATATGAGTGAGAAAGTTTTAAGTGAACTCAACAAAAAAAATTACTGAAAGGCCTCAACTCATGCAAATTGGATTTCTGCGAGCATTGTCTCTATGGTAAACAGTCCAAGATAAATTTTAACACCGGTACTCATTGCATTAAAGGATTAACTGATTATATTCATTCTGATGTATGGTGCTCTCCTATTCCATCAAAATTTAGTGCTCATTATTTTGTCAGTTTTATTGATGATATTTCCAAAAAAGTGTGAATTTATTTTTTGCATTACAAAGCCGAAGTATTTTTTGTTTTCAAACGGTGGAAAATTTCAGTTGAAAAAAGGACTGATAGAAAAATCAAATACCTCAGAAGTGATAATGGCAGAGAGTACAAATCAACTGAGTTTCTCAAATTCTGTGAAGATGAAGGCATCAAACACCACTTTACCATCCCAGAAAAATCTCAACAAAATGGTGTGGCTGAAAGGATGAACAGAACCTTATTGGAGAAAACACATAGTATGCTCAATATAGCTAATCTTGATAAAGATTTTGGGCAGAAGCAGTCAATACAACATGCTTCATTGTGAATCGCTCTCCTCAAATAGCCATTAATTGCAAGATTCCTGAAGAGTTATGGACTGGTCAACCTGCAAATTATTCTTCTTTAAAGATTTTTGGTTGCCCTACTTATGTGCATATTGTCAACGATAAGTTGATGCACGTTCCAAAAAGTGTATTTTCCTGGGTTATGCCAAAGGCTTCAAAGACTATCGTTTGTGGGATCCTACTATTTCAAATGTAATTATTGAGAGAGACATAGTATTGATGAAAGTGCTATGCTAAAATCTCTCAAAAAAGATCCCAATGATATAATGCAAGTGAAGGTGGAGCATGTAGTTCCTTCAGAAGAAGATATTCAGGGTATGTCCAACTCTAAAGAAAATTCTAAGAATTGAGTTTCTGAAAATACTCCACTTCGAAGATCTCAAAGAAAAATAAAGCCACCTAAAAAGTATGGTTTTGAAGATATGGTAGCTTTTGTTTTAGTTATTGACAATGGTGATCCTTCTTCCTACAAAGAAGCAGTGCAGGATAAGAATTCTTCTCAGTGGCAAGCTGCTATGAATGAAGAGATGGATTCCCTTCAAAAGAACCATACTTGGGATCTGGTGAAATTACCAGGAGGTAATAGCAAAGACATCTATTGAAAATTCAAATTTAGAGAATAAGATGATTCGAGCCAAGGTGGAGATTGTTGGCTTAATTGTGTCTCGAATCCGGATTTTCCGAAGAGTCTTAATTATATTAGGAAGTTATTTAGTGGGCCTAATCCTTATCTAGATTTATCTTCTACTAGAAAACTTAAATTAGTAGAAGTCTTATTTCAGTCAGTCTTCTACTTTGACTCAAACACAGTTAGGCCACATCTATAAATACACCATTGATATAAGGGTTTCAATATAGAGTGAGAGAGAGAGATATAGATCAATACTCTCAATACGTCTTGTGACGGTTAGGCTACTTAGTCTTTTGTGAGAATTGGTGATATTGGAGTTTCGTCTCCATCGTTGTAATCTTCTCTTTTCTTTTCTCATCAATATAATATTCTCTTGATCGTCTTCGCCACATATATTTTTTGTCTGCTATCTTTTCTTCTTTTCTATTCTTCTTCTATATCGTGAATTGTGGTGGATATCGATATTTTTCGCAATAGCATGATTAGCGCCCATTCGGTAGCATCACTAATACCTATAAATCTTGTGGCGATTGGCATGACAAAATAGAGATTTATACAAAATATGACAAATCAACAGCAGCTACATCTACCTAAAAATAGAAATCTTCCTTAGAAGAGAGAGAAATAGAGAAATCCACTCTTGAGAAGAAAAAAAAAAAGAAAAAATAAGAGCTTACTAGAAATGAGAAAGCACCAGCCAGAGAGAGAAAAATTAGAGCTCAGACTAGTCACAGGGAAGACAAAAAAAGACACAAGGAAAAAGAAACATGCTCGGGCTGGTTATAGAAAAGAAGAAGATTGCTAGGATTAGGTAAGTAACTGATTTGAAGGAGGAACGAATACAAAGAATACGAGAAAGATTACACGTTTTAGAAAAAAAAGTGATAATTCCTAATGTTCAATAAAAAAAATCTCAGAAATTTCTGTCCTTTAATGAAGAATATTGAAATTTTTTCGCACTCTCAAGTGCAGTAGAAAAATGGTTCCAAAAACTCTTTTATACTGTAGCGAAGGACAAAAGGGCTACTTTGGAACTCAAAAGGCATGAAGGATACTTCTGTGGTGAAATGTTGAAAGTGGAAGTATCACTTCCGCCCATTTCCTTAACTCTCACTTTTTCAATGAAATGCTAAACTACGGCGGTGTTCAGCATCAAAGAAGTAAAGTTGGAAAGTAATACTACAGATTAAATATTTTGCATTTTCTCTTTTTGGAATTATCAAAATTTTAAATTTTTAAATTTTGATAGGGCAAAACTTAGAACTCTAAATTTTTTTTTCGAGTAATATTGCTCTTAGTATATAAATAATAATTCGACTTCAAACGATTTTGTTTTTCTTTCGATATAAAGAAAAAAAAGCCTTAAAAGAAGCATTTTATAATAGACAGTTATTTATTTGATACCAAACAAAGGAATTAAGATACTCGAGCACAAATATTCAAACATCAAGGAGTAAAACATAATTTTGAAATATTTGGAGGAGTTAGGGGTACACAATGTCTGAATCAATTGCAATGCACCACATGCAGTGGTTGTTCTCCGACACTGATTTCGTTACTTGTTGTTTCATCATCTTTACCATACGAAAAACGGCCCGGCAGCGAAAGAGTGAAACCCTAATTTACCTCTACTTGTGGACTGCATCACTTCAAATCTGTTTATGTGAAGAGGAAACCAAATCTTAACCATGAATTCAACTTCAACGTCGACTAATTGAGCACTTGCTTGCTTCCTGATCACCGTATCACTTCCTCGAGTGCAGTTGCCCTTCAGACGAGATACCCGTTGAGTTTTTAGTTGCGCTTGAATTGAAAGATTTGCAAGTCCTAATCAGAAGACTTTTAGCTCATTGGACGTGTGCTTCGACTCTCTGCTGACAAAATTTGAGGGAATGTACTGCGTGGCCCATGGTACAGCCAAAAAGAGCACTCCACTTGGTCGGAAAACCTTAGAGTAGGACAATCCCACTGCAGAAGTCCTTTGAGACGAGATCTGACCCGTCCGTTGTCTTGATCTATATTGCATGCCCGTGGTTTATATGTATGGGCTATGAGCCGGCCCGTGCTTGAGTTCTACTGGCCATCGGAGTTGGATTTTGGGCCAGCTGGGCGCACTGATGGACCTATGCAAAATTGTGGTTCTTCAGATAATTTTGTTACTCACAATCCAAATATACACCCCAGGGCTTTTTGCGGATCTCTCGATGTAATCTTATGTATTTGCATACTAATCCTACTTCATCACATGTGGAGTTATTACCTCTCTAGGTTAAAAGAAAATCTTGAACTTGAAACAATCCATATTAAAATACTTTTAATTAAACATGATATTAACCTTTTTATTTCACTCAAATTACAAAATTTTCCACTACATCATCATTCATAAACTCGGAAGTATAGTTAAAAAGAGAAAGCTTGATGCTTCGCAATACTCTTACAAACTACAAATCGGAGCACAAAGGATATGGAGACTCATCAAACTATTCCTATT
>RXID01021710.1:0-52879 GCA_005019695.1 Trichopus zeylanicus subsp. travancoricus
GTCGTTGTCGTTGTTGTGGTTATTATTGTTATTGTAGTAGTTCTTATAGTAGTAGTAATAGAAAAAGTAGCAGTAGTAGTAATAGTAGTAGTAGTAGTAGCAGTAGTAGTTGCAGTAGCAATCACAGTGGTAGAAGCAGCAAGATCAGCTATAGTTGTAGGAGTAGCAATCGAAGTAATAGCAGTAGTGGCAGTAATAATAGAAGTAGTAGGAGTAGGAGGATTTGTAGTAGCAGTTGCAATAGTAGTGGTAGCAGTAGTCGTAATAGCAGCAGCAGTAGCAGAAATAGTTGTACTAATAGTAGTTGCTGGAGTACTTGTTGTAGTAGTAGTAGGAGCAGCAGTAGTAGTGTTAGTAGTAGTAGTAGCAGTAGGATTAGTAGTAGTAGTTGTTGTAGCAATAGTAGTAGTAGTAGTAGTAGCAGTCGCAATAGTAGTTGTAGTAGTAGTAGTAAGCAGTAGGATTAGTAGTAGTAGTTGGTGGTATCAAAAGTATAGTAGTAGTAGACCGATCGCAATAGGGTTGTATTAAGTAGTAGTACTATAGTAGTCAGAGTAGGGGTAGCTTGGAGTACGATAGAATACTCTGTGAGTAGTAAGTTTTTGAAGTATGTTAGTTTAAGTAGTCGTAATAGTAGTAGTAGTACTAATAGTAGAAGTAGGAGCAGTGGTAGTAGTACAAGTAGTAGTATTTGTTGGTGTAGCAGTAGTAGCAGTAGGGGTAGTAGTAGCAGTAGTTGCGGTAGTAGTAGTGGTAGTGGTAGCAGTAGTTGTTGTTGTTGTAGTAATAGAAGAACAAGCAATAGCCGTAGCGGTAGCTGTAGAAGTAGTTGTTGCGCTAGTAACTGTAATAGTAGTAATAGTAGTTGGAGTAGAAGCAAAAGCTGCAGCAGTAGCCGTAGTAATAGTAGTAGTAATGGCAGTAGTACTAGTAGTAGTAGTAGTAGTAGCAGCAGTAGTTGTTGTAGTAGTAGTCATTGTTGTTGTTGTGGTTATTATTATTGTTGAAGTAGTAGTTGTAGTAGTAGTAGAAAAGGAAGTAGCAGTAGTAGTGATAGTAGTAGTAGTAGTAGCAGCAGCAATACTAGTAGCAGTAGTAATCATAGTTGTAGAGGTAGTAGGAGTAGTTGTAGTTGTAGGAGTAGCAATCGAAGTAATAGCAGTAGTAGCAATAATAATAGAAGTAGTAGGAGTAGGAGGATTTGTAGTAGCAATTTCAGTAGTAGTAGTAGCAGTAGTGGTAATAGCAACAGTAGTAGCAGAAGCAGTAGTAGTAATTGTCTTTGTAGGAGTACTAGTTGTAGTAGTAGTAGGAGCAGCAGTCGTAGTGTTAGTAGTCGTAGTAGAAGTAGTATTAATAGTAGTAGTTGTTGTAGCAATAGTAGTAGTAGTAGCAGTTGCAATAGTAGTTGTAGTAGTAGTAGTAGCTATAGTTGTTACATTAGTAGGGGTAGCAATTGGAGTAGCAGTAGAAGTACTAGGAGTAGTAGTTGAAGTAGTGTTAGTAGAAGTAGGAGTAATAGTTGTAAAGTAGTAGTAGTTGTTGTTGTTGTAGTAGTAGTAGTAATAATAATAGAAGTAGGAGCATTAGCAGTAGTATTTGTAGGTGTAACAGTAGTAGCAGTAGGGGTAGTAGTAGCGGTAGTTGTAGTAGTAGTAGTGGTAGTGGTGGTAGTAGTAGTTGTTGTTGTAGTAATAGTAGAAGAAGAAGCAATAGCAGTCGGGGTAGTAGTAGAAGTAGTTGTTGGAGTAGAAGCAAAAGCTGTTGTAGTAGCTGTAGTAATATTAGTAGTAGTAGTGACAATAGTACTAGTAGTAGCAGAAGTAGAAGCAGCAGTTGTAGTGGTAGTAGTAGTGGTAGTAGTAGGAGTAGTTGTAATAGCAATTGGAGTAGTAGCAATAGCAACAGCAGCAGTCATAGTAGCAGCAACAGTACTAGTAGGAGCAGCAATAGCAGTAGTACCAGTAGTCGTAGTTGTCGTAGTTGTCATAGTTGTAGTAGTCGTAGTGTAGCAGTAGCAGCGGCAGTAGTAGTAGTCATAGTAGTAGCAGTAGTAATGGTAGTATAACTAAACATAGTTGTAGCGGTAGGAGTAATAGTCATAGCAATAGCAATTGTAGCCATAGTGTTAATAGTAGTGGTAGTAGCAGTAGTTGCATTAGTAGCAGCAGTAGTAGTAGTAGTAGTAGCTGAACTGGAAGTAGTAGTGGTCGTGGGGGTAGTAGTAGCAGTAGTAGCAGAGTTGTAGTAATTGCAGCAAATATAGTAGCAGCAACAACAACAATAGCAGTAGTAGTTGTAGGGATACTAGTAGTAGTAGATAAAGTAGAAGTAGGAGTAGCAGTAGCAGTAGCAGTAGTAGAAGTAATAGTAGTAGTCGTAGTCGTAGTCGGAGGAGGAGCAGTAGTTGTAGTAGTATTTGTTGCAGTGGTAGTAAAAGCAATATTGGTAGTAGCAATTGTACTAATATTAGTAGTTGTAGTCGTAGTAGTAAAACTAGTAGTAAGTGTAGTAGTTGTAGTAGCGGTAGTAGTAGTAGTAGTCGTAGTCATAGTAGTAGTATTAGTAGTGGTCGTAGTAGCAATAGCATTAGTCGTAGTAGTAGTAGTAGTAGTAGTAGTAGTAGGTGTACTGGTAGTAGTATTACAAATAGTAGTAGTAATGCAAATAGTAGTAGTAGTTGTTGTAGAAGTAGCAATAGCAGTAGCAGCCGCAGCCGTAGTAGCTTTAGTCATAGTAGTAGTAGTAATAATAATAATAATAGTAGTAGTAGTAGTAGAAGAAGAAGAAGTGATAGTGGTCATATTAATGGTAGTCGTAGTAATAGTAGTAGCAGTAAGTCGAGTAAGTAGTAGTTTTGTAGAATATTAGTTTGTAGAGCAGTAATCGTAATAGTTGTAGTTGTTTTGTTGCAGTAGTAGCAGTAGTAGAAGTTGTAGTTATTGTAGTAGTAATAGTAGTAGTGGTTGTTATTGTCATAGTAGTGGGAGTTTTAGTAGTAGTAGTAGTAATAGTAGTAGTAGCAGGAGCAGTAGTAGTAGTAGTACTAGTGGTAGGACTAATACTAGTAGTAGTAACAGTAGTAGTGGTATTACTAGCAATAATAGTAGGAGTAGTAGTAGTAGCAGTACTAGTAGTAATTGCAGTATTTGTTGTAATAGTAGTATTAGTAGTCGGAGTAGTGGTAGTAGTCATAGTAGTTGTCGTTATAGTAGTAGTGGAAATAGTAGAAATAGTAGTGGTGGTAGTAGTAGTAGTAATACTAGTAGCAGAAGTAGTAGTAGTAGAAGTAATATAACTGATAATTGTAGTAGTAGTAGTAGTAGTAGTAGTAGAAGTAGTAACAGCAGTAATAGTCGGAGTACTAGTAGTAGTAGTAGGAATAAGTGTAGGAGATGAAGTAGTAGTAGTAGAGGTTATAGTAGTAGTAGGATTAGTAGTACGAGTAGCAGTAATAGTTGCAGAGGTAATAGTAGTAGTAGTAGGAGGAGGAGGAGGAGTATAGTAGTAGTAGTAGCTGTAGTAGTTGTAGTAGTAGTCAAAGTAGCAGTAGAAGCAGCAGCAGCAGTAGTACTAGTAGCAATAGTAGAGTAGTAGTAGTATCAGTAGTAGTAGCAATAGTAGTAGTAGCAGTAATATTGGTAGTAGTAGTTGGAGCACTAGTAGTAGTAGCTGTTGTTGTAGTAGTAGAAATAGAAGTAGAAGAAGTAATAGCAGTGGTGGTAGGAGTATTAGGAGAAGTAGGAGCATTACGAGGGTTAGTATTATAAGTATTTTGAGTAGTAGTAGTAGTAGTGGTTGTAGTAATAGTATTAGCAGTCGTAGCAGTAGTACTAGCAGTGGTAGTAGCATTAGTAGTTATAGTAGGAATAGTAGTAGTAGTAGTAGTACTAGTCGTAGTAGTAGTAGTAGTAGCAATCATAGTAGTAGTAGTAGCAGTAGTAAGAGTTGGAGTAGTAGTCGTTGTAGCAACAGTACGAGTAGCAATAGTTGTGGTGGTAGTAGTAGTAGTGGTTGGAGTAGAAGTAGGAGTCGTAGAGTAGTAGTAGTAGTCGTAGTGGTAGTAGTAGTAATAATAGGAGTAGAAGTAGTAATAGTAGTAAGAGCAGCAGCAGTAGTAGTAGTACAGTAAGCGTAGTAGTAGAGTTGGATTAGGAGTAGTAGGGTAGTTGTAGAAGAAGTAATCGCAATAGTATTAGTAGTAGTAGTAATTGTCGTACTAGCAGTAGTCGTAGTTGCAGCAGTAGGAGCCGCAGCAGTAGTAGTAGTAGTAGTAGTTGTTGTAATAGTAGTAGTTCTTGCTGTAGCAGTAGCAGTAGCAGTAACAGTAGTAGTGGCAGTAGTAGCAGCAGCAGTAGTAGTAGCATAGGTAGCTATAGCAATTATGGCTGCAGTGGTATTTGTAGTAGTACTAGTATTAGTAGTCGCAGCAGTTGTAGTAGTAGTAATAGTAGTAGTAGCAGTAGTAGCAGTAGTAGCAATAGCAACAGTAGTAGTAGTAGTACTAGTAGTTGCTGGAGTTGGCATAGTAGCAGTAGTAATAACAGTTGTAGTTGTAGTAGACATAGTAGTAGTAGTAGTAGTAGCAGTAGCAACAGCAGGAGTAGCAGTAGTTGTAGCAGCAGAAGTGGAAGCTGCAGTAGCAGTAGCAACAATAGCAGTAGTAGCTGCAGTAGAAGTAGTAGTCAACGTAGGAGTAGTAATAGTAGTAGTAGTAGAAGCAATAAATAGTACTAGTAACTGCAGTACTGGTTGTAGTAGCAATAGTAGCAGCAGTAGAAGTAGAAATTGTAGTTGTAGTAGTAATGGCAGTAGTAGTAGCTGTAGCAGTAGTCCTAGAAATAGAAGCAAAAGTAGTAGTATAAGTAATAGTAGTAACAAAAGTAGTAGTTATAGGAGTAGTAGTAGTAATAGGAGTAGTAGTAGAAGTAGTAGTAGCAGTAGGAGTAGTAGTAGAAGCAGTAGTAGTGGTAGTAGGAAACATAGTAGTAGTAATAGTAGCCACAACAACAGTAGCAGTTGTGGCTGCAGCAGTAGTAGTACTAGTAGTAGGAGAAGTAGAGTAGTAGTAGCCGCATTAGCAATTGTTGTAGCGAAAGTAGTAGTAGTAGTTGTACTAAAAGCAGAAGTGGTAGCAGTAATAGTAGTTGTAGTGGTAATAGTAGTAGTAGTAGTAATAGTGGTAGTAGTAGTAGTATTAGTTGTAGGAGCACTAGTAGTAGTCGTAGTAGCAGCAGCAACAGTAGTAGTAGTAGTAGTGGTCATCGTAGTAGTAGTAATAGTATAGTATTTGTGGCCGTTGTAGTAGTAGTTGTAGTAGCAGGAGTAGCAGTATTAGTAGTAGTAGTCGTAGTATTTGCAGTTGTTGTTGTTATTGTCGTTGTAGTAGTAGTAGTGGTAGTAGTAGTAGTAGTAGTTGGTGTTGTAGTAGGCATAGGAGTTGGAGTAATAATAGTCAGAGTAATAGTTGTAGCCGTAGGATTAGTAGTGGTAGTTGTAATAGTAGTAGTAGTCGTATTATTAGTCATAATACAAGTACTTGTAGGAGTAGTAGTAGTGCCTGAAATAGTAGTTGTAGTAGTAGTTTTGTAATAGTGGTAGTACTAGTAGTGGCAGTTGTAGCTGTAGTAATAGTAGTTGTTGTTGTAGTAGTTGCAATGTTAGCAGTAGTCGCAGTAGAGGTAGTATAAGTGATAATAGTAGTATTAGTAGTAGTAGTTGTTGTTGTTGTAGTAGTAGTAGGAGGAGGAGGAGGAGGAGAAGGTCTAGCAGCAGCAGCAGTAGTAACCGCAGTGGTAGTAGTAGCTGTAGTAGTAGTGGTAGTAGTAATTATGGTAGTAGTCGTAGTTATTGTGGTTGCTGTAGCAGAAGTAGCGATAGTATTAGTCGCAGCAGTAGTAGTAGTGGAAATAGTAGTAGGAGTAGTAGTAGTTGTAGTACTAGTTGGAGTAGTTGTAGTAGTTGGAGTAGTCGGAGGAGTAGCAGAATAAGTAGTAGCAATAGTAGATGTAAGAGTAGTTGTCCTACCAGGATAAGTAGTAGTGCGAGTATTAGAACTTGTAGTCAAAGTTGTAATCATAGTAGTATTAGCAGCAGTAGTAATAGTTATAGTATTCGTAGTAGTAGCAATGCTAATTGTTTTATTTGCTGTAGTAGTAGTAGTAGTAATAGCAGATGTAGTAGTATCAATAATCGTAGTAGTAGTAACTGTAGCCGTAGTAATAGTAACTGTAGCAGTAGTAGTAGAAGTCGTTGTAGTAATAGTAGTTATTGCAGCAATAGTGCTAGTAATACTAGTAGTAGTAGTAATAGCAGCAGTAATAATAGGAGTGGTAGTTGTAGTAGTAGCAAAAGTTGTAGTAGTTACAACAACTGTAATAGTCATCGTAGTCGTACTAGTCCTAGTTGTTGTAGCCACATTAGCAGTAGTAGGGGTAGTAGTAGTCGAAGTTCTAGTCGTAGTAGTAGTAGCAGTAGTAGTAGAATTAGTAGTCGTAGTAGTAATAGTAGAAGTCGAAGTAGTACTAGTTGCTGTAGTAGTTATAGTTGAAGTAGTAGTAGTAGTAGCAGCAGTAGTAGTAGTAGTAGAAGTAATAGTAGTAGTAGTAGTAGTTGAAGTAGTAGTTGTAGTAGTTGTTGTTGTTGTGGTTGTGGTTGTAGTAGTAGTAGTAGTAGTAGTAGTAGTAGTAGTAGTAGTAGTAGTAGTATTAGTAGTAGTACTATTAGTTGTAGTAGTAGTGGTAATAGTGGTGGTGGTAATAGTAGTGGTGGTGGTGATGGTGGTGGTGGTGGTGGTGGTAGTAGTAGTAGTAGTAGTAATGTAAGAGTGGTAGCAGTAGTAGTAGCCTTAGTAGTAGGAGTAGTTGTAGTAGTAGTGGTACAAGTAGTAGTAGTAGTAGTAGTAGTAGTTTGACTTGTATTAGGTGTGGCAGTCAAAGTAGTCTCATAAGTACGAGTAGTAATAGATGTTGTAGTAGGAGTAGTAATCGTTGTTGTCGTAGTAGCAATAGTAGTAATTACAGCAACATCAGTAGTAGTAGTAGTAGTAGTAGTAGTAGTAGTTGGACTTGTATTAGGTGTGGCAGTCAAAGTAGTATCATAAGTACGAGTAATAATAGATGTTGTAGTTATATTAGTAATCGTTGTTGTCGTAGTAGCAATAGTAGTAATAGCAGCAACATCAGTAGTAGTAGTAGCAGTGGTAGTAGTAGTAATAGTAGTAGTAATTGTAATAGTAGGAGTACTAGTTGTTGTTGTTGTAGTAGTATTTGTAGTAGTAGTAGTAGTAGTCGAAGTAGTGCCAGTAGTAGGACTAGTAATAATAGTAGTAGTAGTGATTATAGCAGAAGTAGTAGCAGTAGTGGTAATAGTTGATGTAGTAGTAGTAATAGTAGTAGGAGTAGTACTAATGGTAGTAATAGCACTAGTACTGGTAGTAGTTGTAGTAATGGAAGTGATAGTAGTAGCAGATGGTATATTAGTAGTGGCAGCATAGTAGTAGTACAAGTGGTTGTGGTTGTAGCAGTGGTAGTGGTGGTAGTAGAAGTAGTAGTTGTAGCAAGAGTAGTTGTAGTAGTCGTAGTAGAAGGAGTAGTTGTAGTTCTTGTAGTAGTAGAAGTGGTAGTATGAGTAGTATTAATAGTAGTAGTATTGTATTATTAGTAGCACCAACAGTAGTAGTTGAAGTATTAGTATGGAAGTAGTGGCAGTTATTATAGTAGTAGGGCTAGTAGTAGTACTTGTTGTCATAGTAGTAGCAGTAGCCATAGTAGTGGTAGTTATAGTGGTAGTGGTAGAAGTAGTAGTAGTAGCAGTAGCCGTAGTAGTAGTAGCAGTAGTGGTAGAAGTAGGAGAAGTAATAGTAGTTGTGTTAGTAGCAGTAGTAGAGGTAGTAGCAATAGTAGTTGTTGTAACAGTACTATTAGTAGTAGCAGTAGTAGTAATTGGAGTGGTAGTAGCAGTGGCTATAACAGTAGTAGAGGTATTAGTAGTAGTTGTTGTAGTTGTAGTAGTAGTAGAAGTAATAATTGTAGTAGCAGTAGTAGTAGTCGTAGTGGCTGCAGCAGTAGTTGCAGCAGTTTTAGTTGTATGCGAAGTAGTAGTCGTTGCAGTAGTAGCAACAACAACCGCAGCAGTAGTAGTTGTAGTAGTAGTAGCAGTAGTAGCAGAAGCAGTAGTAGTAGTAGTCATTGTTGCAATAATAGTAGTCATAGTAGTGGTTGCAGTAGTTGTAGCAGTAGCAAAAGTTGTAGGAGAGGTAGTAGTATTAGTTGGTGTTGCTGTTTTTGGGAAAGTAGTAAAAGTAGTAGTAGTAAGAGACGTAGAGGGAGTAGTTGTAGTAGCAGAAGTTGGAGTAGTAGTAATAGTAGTAGTGGTACTAGTAATACTAATCGTAATACTAGTAGTAGTAGTAGTAGCAGCAGTAATAGAAGTTCAAGCAGCAGTGATCAGCGTTTCGTTCATAGTAGTAGCAGATTAGTTGTAAAAGTTGTAGCACATAGTAGTAGACAACGGTAGCAGTAGTAGCAGTCGTAGTAATGTAGCATTAGTAGCAAAGACCGGTAGCGGGCGTAGTAGACAGCAGTCAGGTAGTAGTAGTAGTTGTTGTAGCTATAATAGCTGTAATAGTAGTGTTAAAATTGATAGCAATAATTGTAGAATTATTATAGTAGATGTAGTAGTTGTTGTTGTGGCAGTGGCAGTAGAAGTAGTACTAGTAGCAGAAGTAGTACCAATAGGAGAAGCAGTCGTAGTAGAAGTAGTAGTAGTAGTAGTGGTAGTAAAAGTAATAGTAGCAGTAGTAAGAGCAGTAGTAGAAGTTGTAGTAGAGGTAGTAGTAGTAGTAGTAGCAGCCATAGATCCAGTAGTTACAAAAGTAATTGGAGCGGAATGAGTAGTGTTGTAGTAGTACAAAGACTAGTAGTAGTAAGAGGAGTAAAGCTAGTAGTTGTAGTAGCAGTAGTTGGAGTAGTAGTAACAGTTGTAGTAGTAGTAGTAGCGAAAGTAATAGTAGAAGTAGCAGTAGTAGTAATAGTAGTAGCAGTAGTAGTAGTAGTTGCAGTAGCAGCAGCAGCTACAGTAGTAGCAGTAGTAGTTGTTGTGGTAGTAGCAGTAGTAGTAGTAGAAGTAGTGGTCGTAGTACTAGTAGTAGTTGTAGTATCAGTAGTAGCAGTAGTACTAATAGTAGTAGTAGTAGTAGTAGCAGCAGCAGCAAAAGTTGGGGTAATAGTATCAGTAATAGTAGTAGAGGCAGTTGCAGTAGTAGTTGCAGTAATAGTAGTTGTGGTAGTAGTAGTGGTAATAGTAGTAGTCGCAATAGTAGTTGTGACAGTGGTATTAGTAGTTGCAATAGTAGGAGTAGTAGTAGTAATAGTAGTAGTAGTGGTGGTAGTGGTATTAATGGTAGAAGCAGCAGCAGCAGTAGTGGCAGTAGAAGCAGCAGCAGCAGCAATAGCAGTAGTATCAGTAGTAGTAGTAGTAGTAGTAGTAGTAGTAGTAGTAGTAGTAGTAGTAGTAGTACTAGCAGCATTACTGGTAGAAGTAGTAGTAGTAGCTGAAGTTGTAGCAATAGTGGTGGCAGTTGCCATAGTAATAGCAGAAGCAGTGGTTGTAGTAGTATTAGTCGCAACAGCAGTAGTTGTTGTCATTGTCGCCGTAGCGATAGGAGCCACGGTAGCAGTAGTAGAAGAAATAGTCATAGCGGTAGCAGGAGTAGCAATAGTATTAGTTCCAATAGTGGTAGTAATAGAAGTAAAAGCGGTAGTAGTAGTAGTAGTAGTAATAATGCCAGTCGTAGTAGTAGTAGTAGCCTTATTAGTAGCAGTAGTAGTTATAGTAGTAGTAACAGTAGTCATAGTGGTAGTAGTGGTAGTAGTAGTAGTAGTAGTAGTAGCGCTAGTAGTAGCAGTAGTAGCTGCAGCAGCAGCAGTAGTAGTAGTAGTAGTAACAATAATAGTGGTAGTCGTACAAGCAGTAGTAGCAGTAGTAGAAGTAGTAGTAGTAGATGTAGCAGCATCAAAAGTAGTAGTAGAAGTAGCTGCACTAACAGCAGCGTCAGTAGTAGTAGTACTACTAGTTGTAGTAGTAATAGTTGTTGTTGAAGTAGTAGTAGCAGTAATAGTAGCAAAAGTAGTCAAAGTAATAGTATTAGCGATAATATTAGCAGTTGTTCTAGTTGTAGTACTAGTAGCATTAGTAGAAATAATAGTAGAAGCCGTCATAGAGGTAGTAATTATAGTTGTAGGAGTAGAAGTTGCAATTGTAGAAGTAGTAGTAGAAGTAGCACAACTAGCAACAGTAGTAGTAGGAGCAGCAATAGTAGTAGTAATAGTAATAGCGGTGGCAGTAGTAGTAGTAGTACCCGTTGTAGCAGTAGTTGTTGTTGTAGAAGTGATACTAGTAGTTGTAGTAGCAGTAGTAGTATTAGTAGTAGCGATGGAAGTACTAGTAGCAATAGCAGTTATAGTAATATCAGTTGAAGTAGTAGAAGTAGCATCTCTTATTATTGTAGTACAAGTATTACTAGCATTAGTAGTAAGAGCAGCCGTAGTTGTAGCAGTGGTTGTAGGAGTAGTAGTAGTAGGAGCAGTAGTGGTAGTAGTATTAGTAGTACTGATTGTAGTAGTAGTAGCAGCATTAGTAGTAGTAGTAGCAATAGTTGCAGTAGTAGTAGGTGTAGTAATAGTAGCGGCATTAGTAGAAGTAGTAGTAGTAGTAGTAGTAGTAGTAGCAGTAGTAGTGGTATTATAATAGTAATAGTTGTATTAGTAGTAAGCAGTGGTAGTAGTAGTAGTTGCTGTCATAGTGCTAGTATTTGTAGTAGTAGTAGTAGTAGCAGTAGTAGTGGTAGTAGTAATCATAGTACCAATTGTAGCGGGAGTAGTAGTGGCAGTAGTCGTAGTAGGAATAGTACCTGTAGTTGTAGTAGTGCTAGTAGTAGTAGGAGTAGCAGTAGTTGTTGTTGTAGTAGTAGCAGGAGTAGTAGTATTGCTATAAG
This sequence comes from Trichopus zeylanicus subsp. travancoricus, assembly GCA_005019695.1. NCBI lineage: Eukaryota > Viridiplantae > Streptophyta > Magnoliopsida > Dioscoreales > Dioscoreaceae > Trichopus > Trichopus zeylanicus. Next base: position 10,997 of record RXID01021710.1, read on the forward strand.
TAGTAGTAGTGGTAGTAGTAGTAGGAGGAGGAGGAGGAGGAGCAGTGTAGTAGCAATAGCAGTAGTAGTACTCATAGTTGCCGTAGTAGTACTCGTAGTTGCCGTAGTCGTAGTAGTAGCTGAAGTAGGAGTTGTAATAATCATAATAGTAGTAGTAGGAGGAGTGGTAGTAGTAGAAGTTGTAGTTGTAGTAGTGGTAGCAGCAGCAGCAATAGTAGTATTAGTAGCAGTATACGTAGTAGTAGTTGAACTAGTAGTGGTAGTATTAGTAGTGGTACTAGCAGTATATTAGTAGTAGTAGTAGGAGTAGTAATAGTAGTTGTTGTTGTAGTAGTAGTTGTAGTAGTAGTTGTTGTAGTAGTTGTTGTAGTAGTAGCAGCAGTAGAAGGAGTAGTAGTTATTGTCGCTAAAGGAGTAGTAGAAGTAGTAGTAGTAATAGTGGTAGTGTTAGCCGTAGCTATAGTAGGAGTAGTTGTAATAGGAGTCATAGTAGTAGTAGTAGTCGTAGGAGTAGCAGTAAAAGTAGTAGTAGTAGGAGTGGCAATAGAAGTAGCAGTAGTAGTAGCAGCAGCAGTGAAAACAACAGTAGTGGTAATAATAGTTGTTGTCGTTGGAGTAGTAGAAGAAGTAGCAGTAATAAAAGTAGTAGTAGTTATAGTAAGGGTAGTAGTAGTAGGAGTGGTAGTAGTAGTAGTGGTGGTAGTAACATTAGTATTAGTAATAATAGTATTTGTAGGAGTAGTAGTAATAGTAGTAGTAATAGTAGTATTTGTAGTAGTAGTAGTGATAGTAGTTGTAGTAGTTGTAGTATTTGTATTAGTTATAGAACTAGCAGTAGTTGTCGTCGTCGTCGTAGTAGTAGTACGCATAGTTGTAGTAGTAGTACTACTAGTAAGCATCGTAGAAGTATTAGTAGTAGTAATTGTTGTAGTAGTAGTACTAGTAGTAGTACTTGTAGAAGAAGTTGTTGTAGTTGTCGCAGAATTAGTAGGACTAATACTCAAAGTAATAGTAGTAGTGGTCGTTGTTGTTGTTGTAGTAGTAGTAGTTACAAAAGCTACCATAGTAGTTTTCATTGTAAAAGCATCAGCAGTAGCAGTAGCAGTAGTAGTAGCAGTAGTCACAACAATTGTAGTTTTAGTAGCACTAGTAATAACAGCAACAACAACAGAAGTATTAGTGTTGTAGTAATACTAGTTGTCATTGCAGTAGTAGTAGTAGTAGTAGTAGTAATATTAGCAATAGCATTAGTTGTTGTAGCTATACTTGTAGTAGTAGTAGAAGCAGTAGTAGAAACAGTTGCCGTAGCTGCAGAACTAGTAGCAGTAGCAGTAGTAGTAGTAGCAGAGCAGCAACAGTAGTAGCAGCTGTTATAGCAACAGAATAAGAAGTTGCAGTTGTGGAAGTAGTTGTCCTAGTAGTAGTAGTAGCAATAATTTAGTAGTAGTAGTAGCAGTTGTAGCAGTTGTAGTAGTGGTATCAGTAGAAGTAGCAGCAGCAGCAGTTGTAGTCGTTGTAGTAGTAGAAGTAGTAGTAATAATAGTAGTAGTAATAGTAGCAGTACTGTTAGCAGAAGTCGTAGTAGTCGGAAAGGAAGTGTAGTAGCAATAGTAGGAGCGGTAGTAGTAGTATTATTAGTTGTAGTAGTTATTGTTGTGTTATTAGTTGCAGTAGTAATAGTAGTACTAGTAGTTGTAGTAGTTGCAGTTGTAGAAGCAGTAGTAACAGCAGTAGTAATAATAGTAGTTGTAGCCCTAGTAGCAGTAGTAGTTGTATTAGTAGAAGTAGTACCAGTTAAGGTAGTAGTAGTAGTGGTAGTAGTGGCAGTTAAAGTACTAGTAGTAGTAGCAGCTTTTGTAGTTGTTCTAGTAGTTGCAGTAGTAGTAGTAGTGGTAGTAGTAGCCGCAGTAGTAGTAGTAGTAGTAGTAGTAGTAATTGAAGTAATAGTTGCAAAAGTGGTAGGTGTAGTAGTAGTAGATGGTGCTGTAGTTGCTGCAGTAGTAGCAGTAGTTGAAGTAGCATTAGCTATAGTAGTGTTAGCAGTAGTAGTAGCAATGATACTAGTAGTAGTACTAGTAGTAGTAGGAGAAGTTGTGGCATTAGTTATAGTAGTAGGAGGGGTAGTAGTAGTAGTAGAAGAAGTAGAAGTAGTAGCAGTTGCAGGTGTAGTAGTTGTAGTAGTCGTAGTAGTAGCAGTGATAACAGTAGAATTAGCTATAGCAGTAGCAGTAGTAGTAGCAGTAGTAACTGAAGTAGTAGTTGCAGAAGCAGTAGGTGTAGTAGTAGTAGATGTAGCTATAGTTGCAGCAATAGTAGTAGTTGTTGCAGTAGCATTAGCTGTAATAGTATTAGCAGTAGTAGCAGCAGCAGTAGTAGTATAGTACTAGTAGTAGTAGGAGAAGTTATGGTAGTAGTTATAGTAGTAGTAGGAGTTGTCGTAGTAGTAGTAGTAGTAGGAGTTGCAGCAATAGCAGTAGTAGTAGTAGTAGCAGTAGTGGTAGTAGCATTGGTAGTAGTAGTTGTAGCAATAGCAGCGGTAGTAGCAGTAGTAGTAATACTGGTAGTAGTAGCAATAGAAGTGGTATTGATAATAGTAGCAGTTGCTGTAGTAGTAGTAGTAGTTGTTGTTGTTATTGTAGTAGTTCTAGTGGCAGCAGTAGTACTGGTAGTAGTAATCATAGTAGTAGTAGGAATAGTTGGAGTAGTAGTCATATTAGTAGTAGTGGTAGCAGTAGTAGTGGTTGTAAGAGTAGTAGTATTTGTAGAAGTGTTAGTAGTGGTAGTAGTAGTAGCAGTTGGTGTAGTAGAAGTAGTAGTGGTGGTTGCAAAAGTAGTACTAGTAGTTGTCGTAGTGGCAGAAATAGTAGTAGTACTTGTTGTAATGGTAATAGTAGTGGTAGTTGCAGGAGTATTAGTAGTAGTTGTTGTTTTAGTAGTACTAGTAGCAACAACAATAGTAGTAGTAGTTGTTGTTGTTGCAATAGTAGAAGTGGTATTATTAATAGTAGCAGTCACAGTAGTAGTAGTAGTTGTTGTAGTAAGAGTAGTTGTAGTAGTAGTTGTAGCTATAGCAGTAGTTGCAGTAGTAGTTGTAGTGGTAGTAGTAGTCGTAGAAGAAGTAGTAGTAGTAGTAGTGGTGGTAGTAGTACCAGTAGTTGTAGTAGTAGTTATAATAGTAGTAGCAGTACAATTAGTTGTAGTAGTAGTTGTAATTGTAGTAGCAACAGCAACAATGGTTGTTGTGGTAGCAGTAGTAACTGCAGCAGTCGTAGTACTAGTAGTTGTAGTTGTAGTGGTAATAGCAGTAGCTGTAGGAGCTGTAGTTATAGTAGTAGTAGCGGTAGTTGTTGTGGTAGTCATAGTAGTATTAGTAGTACTAGTACTAGTAGTAGTAGTACTAGTAGTAGTAATGTTAGTATGAGTTGTAGTAGTAGTAGCCGGAGTTGTAATTGTTGTAGTGGTAGTAGTAGTAGTAGTAGTTGTTGTTGTAGTAGTAGTTGTCTTAGTAATATAGTATTAGTAGTAGTAGTTTTTGTACTAGTGGTAGTAGTGGTAGTAATAGGAGTAGTGGCATTAGAAGTAGCAATAGTAGTAGTTGTAGTAGTAGTTGTCATCGTAGTAGTTGTATAGTAGTAGTAGCAGTAGCAGTAGTAGTAGTAACTATAGTTGTAGGTGAAGTCATTGCAGTGGGAGTAGTTGTCGTAGTAGTAGTAGGAGTAGCAGTAACAATGGGAGTAGTAGTTGAAGTGATAGAAGGACCAGCAGCAGCAGCAGTAGTAGTAGTAGCCATAATAGTAGTAGTAGTAGTAATTGTAGTAGTAGTGCTAGCAGTTGTAGTAGTGGCTGTAGCAGCAGTAGTAGTAATCTTAGTATTAGTGGTAGAAGTAGTAGTAGTAGTAGTGGTGGTGGTGGTGGTGGTGGTGGTAGTAGTAGTGGTAGTAGTTGGCGTTTTAGTTGTTGGAGTTGTGGTAGCAGGAGTTGTTATTATTGTATTAGTAGCAGGAGTTGGAGTAGGAATAGGAATAGTTGTAGTTGTGGTCGTAATAGTAGGAGGAGTAGTAGTAGGTGTAGTAGTGGTAGCGGTAGTAGGAGTAGGAGTTGGAATAGTAGTAGATGTAGTAATAGTAGTAGTAGTAGAAGTAGTAGTAGTAGTAATAGTAGTAGTAGTAGTAGTAATAGCGTAGCAGTAGTAGTAGGAATAGTAGTAGTTGTAGTAGCAGTTGTTGTTGTAGTTATAGTAGTAGTAGAAGTACAAGCAGCAACAGCAGTAGTAGTAGTAGTAGAATTTGTAGTTGTAGTCATAGCAGTAGTAGTTGTAATAGCAACTGCAACAGCTGTTGTTATAATCGAGAAAGAAGTAGTTGTAATAGCAACAGCATCATTGGTAGTAGTAGTTGTTGGAGTGTTAGGAGTAGTAGTAGTAGTTGAAGGAGTAGTATTAGGAGTAGTAGTAGTAGTAATAGTAGTAGTAGTAGTAGCAGTAGTAGTAGTGAGGGTAATAGTAGTATTATTAGTAGTAGTAGTGGTAGTAGTAGTTGTAATATTAATATTAGTAGTGGGAATAGTAGAAGCAGTCGTAGGTGAAGTCATTGTAGTGGGAGTAGTTGTTGTAGTAGTAGTAGGAGTAGCAGTAACAATTGGAGTAGTAGTTGAAGTGGTAGAAGGAGCAACAGTAGCAGCAGGAGTAGTAATTAGTAATAGTAATAATAGTAGGAGTTGCAGTAGCAATAGTAGTAGTAGTTGTTATTGTTGTAGTAGTAGTAGTTGTACTAGCAGTTGTAGTAGTGGCAGTAGCAACAGTAGTAGTAATATTAGTAATAGTGGTAGAAGTAGTAATAGTTGTGGTGGTGGTGGTAGTAGTGGTAGTAGTTGGCGTTTTAGTTGTTGGAGTTGTGGTAGTAGCAGTTGTTATTGTTGTATTAGTAGTAGGAGTTGGAGTAGGAGTAGGAATAGTTGTAGCTGTGGTTGTAGTAGTAGTAGTAGTAGTAGTAGGTGTAGAAGTGGTAGCGATAGTAGGAGTTGGAATAGTAGTAGATGTAGTAATAGTAGTAGTAGTAGAAGTAGTGGTAGTAGTAGTAGTAGTTGAAGGAGGAAGAGGAGCTGTAGTGGTAGTAGTAGTAGTAGCAATAGTAGTGGGGGTAATAGTTGTATTAGTAGAAGTAGTAGTAGTGGTAGTAGTAGTTGTAATATGAATATTAGTAGTGGGAGCAGTAGAAGTAGTTGTAGTAGTGCTAGTAGCAATCGGAGCTGTAATTGTGACAGTAGTGTTAGTGGTAGTAGAAGCCATCGTCTTAGTAGTAGTAGTTGGAGAAGTAGCAGAGTAGTAGTTCTGGTATTAGTAGTTGTAGTAATAGTATTACGAGTAATAGTAGTAGTAGTACTTGAAATAGGAGTGTTTGAAGTAGTAGTATTAGTACAGAGTAACAGTAGTAGTAGTAGTAGCAGTAGTAGTAGTGGTAATAGTAGTGGAAGCAGTCGTAGTAGTAGTAGTCATAGTAGTAGTAGTAATAGTCGTAGTGGGAGTGTAGTAGTAGTAGTAGTAGGAGAAGTAGTATTAGTAGTAGTAGTATAGTAGGAGTATTAGAAGTAGGAGTAGTAGTAGCAGTAGTATAGTAATATTAGTAGTAGTTGTTGTTGTTGTAGCAGTAGTAGTAGGAGTAGCAATAGTAGTAGTAGTAGTGGTGGCAGTAGTAGTAGTAACAGTAGGAGTGAGAGTTGGAGTAGTAGTGGTAGTAGGATTTGTAGTTGTAGTAGTAGCAGCAGTAGCAGTAGCAGCAGCAGCAGTAGCAGTGGTAGGGAAAGTAGTAGTAGTAGTAGTAGTAGTAGTAGTAGCAGTAGTAGGTGTCAGTATTAGAAGTAGTAGTAGTAGTAGTAGTAGCAGTAGTAGTAGTAGTAGAAGTACTAGGAGTGTTAGTCGTAGCAGTAGTAGAAGTAGTAGTAGTGTTAGTATTAGTAGAAGTAGTACTAGTACAAATAGTAGTAGTAGTGTTAGTATTAGTAGAAGTAGTACTAGTACAAATAGTAGTAATAGTAGTAATTGTACTAGTGGTATAAGTAGTAGTAGTAATAGTAGTAGTAGTAGTAGCAGTAGTAGTAGTATTACTTGTGGTGGTATTAGTAGTAGTAGTTATTGGAGTAGTAGTTGTACTAGCAATAATAATAGTAGGAGTTTGAGTCAGAGTGCTAGTTTCAGTAGCAATAGTGGTATGGGAGCAATAGTAGTAGCAGTAGGTGTAGGAGGTAGAGTAGTAGTAGGAGTTAAAAGTAGGAGTTGGTGTAGGAGTGGTAGATGTAGCAGCGGCAGCAGCAACAATAGTATTAGTAGTAGTAGTAGTAGTATTACAAGTAGTAGCCCTAGTAGTTGTTGTTGTTGTTGCTGTGGTAGTTGTAGTAGCATTAGTAGTTGTAGCAATAGTTGTTATGGTAGGAAAAGTAGTAGGAGCAGTGGTAGTAGCAACAACCACAACAAAAATAGTAGTAGTTGTTATAGTAGTAGTACTAGGAGTAGAAGTAGTAGTGCAGTAGTAGGCATAGCAGTAGTAGCAGTTGTTGTTGTTGTAGTAGTAGTAGTAGTAGTTATTGTTGTAGTGGTAGTAGTTATAGCCGTAGTAGTAATAGTTATAGTAGTAGTAGTGGCAGTTCTCATAGCAGCAGTAGTAGTAGTAATGGCTGTAGTTGCACTAGTAGTAGAGGTAGTAGGGGTAGAAGTAGCAATAGTAGCTACGGTGGCAGTATTAGCACTAGTAGTAGTAGTGGTTGTTGCAGTAATAATAGAAGTAGTAGTACCGGTAGTAGTACAAATAGTAGCAGTAGTGGCAGTTGGAGTAGCAAGAGCCGTACTAGCTGTAGTAGCAGTAGCAGCAGTAGTAGTAATAGTAGCAGTAGTAGCCAGATCAGAAGTCCTAGTAGCGGTTGTAGTTGTCGGAATAGCAATAGCAGTAGTAGCAGGTGATGCAGGATCAGTAGTAGTACTAGCGGTAGTAGCAGCAGCAATACGAGCTGTAGTAGTAGTAGTAGCAGCCGCAGCAGTAGTATTATTAATTGTAGTAGTAGTAGTAGCAGTCGTAGTAGTAACAGAAATAGTAGCAATAGTAGTAGTAGTTGTTGTGGTGGTAGCTATTGCAGCTGCAATAGTAATAGTTGTACTAGTGGTAGCAGTAGCAGATGGAGTAATAGTAGTAGCAGTTGTACTAGAAGTAATGTAGTAGTAGTACTAGTAATAATAGTAGTAGGAGTAGCAGTAGTAGTAATAATAGTTATAGTAGGAGTAACAGTCGCAGAAGTTATAGTAGTAGTAGTAGTAGGCGTGTTTGGACTAGTAGTAATTGTGCAAGTAATAGTAGTAGTAGTAGTAATACTTGGAGCAGTAGTAACTGTAGGAGCGGTCGTAACAGTAGTCGTAGTAATAGTTATAGTAGTAAGAGGAGGAGGAGGAGTAGTAGTACGAGTAGATATTGTAGTAGTAGTTGCAGTAGTAGTAGTAGTAGTAGTAGTAGTAGTAGTAGTAATAGTAATTGTGGTTGCAGTAGTAGTAGTAGAAGCAGTAGTAATAGTAGGAGTTGGAGTAGGAGTGGTAGTTGTGATAGTAGTCGTAGTAGTAGCCGCTGTGGTAGTAGGAGTAGTAGGAGTAGTAGTTATTGTTGTTGTAGTTGTGTAGCAGTAGTTGTTGTAACAGTAGTAGCAGCTGTAGTTGTAATAGTAGCAGTCATAGCAGTAGTAGTAGTAGCAGTAGTAATAGCCGTAGCAGAAGCAATTGTAATAGTTCTAGTTGTAGTAATAGTAGTAGTAGTAATTAAAGTAGTAGTAGTAGTCGAAGTTGGTGGAGGAGTAGTAGGAGTAGTAGTATTAGTGGTAGTAGTTTTGGGAGTAGTAGTAGTAGTGTTAGTGTTAGTAGTATTGGTACCAATAGTAGTAGCAGTTGTAGTATTTGTAGTAGTAGTAGCAGTAGTAGTAGTATTAGGAGTAGTAGTTGCAGCAATACTAATTGTGGTTGGAGGAGGAGTTGGAGTAGGGAGTTGTAATAGGTGTAGTAGTAGTTGAAGTGGGGGCAGTCCTAGTAGTAGGAGCTGTAGTAGCAGTAGGAGTTACAGTAAGCATCATAGTAGCTATAGTAGTAGTAGTAGGTGGGGTAGTAGAAGTAGCAGTAATAGACTACTACTACTACTACTACTACTACTACTACTACTATCACTACTACTAATACTTCTGCTACTCCCAACTTCTGCTACTAATACTACTACTACAACTAATACTTCTGCTATTAATACTACTACTATGACTACTACCACTTCTACTACTACTATTACTACTACTTCTATAGCTCATACAACTGCTACTGCTGCTACTACTACTCCTACGACAAGTACAGGTACTACTACTACTACTACTACGATGACTATTACTACTACTGCTGCTACTACTACTTCTCCCAGTACTGCTATTACTGCTACAATGACTAATGCTACCACTACCACTGCTACTATTACTACTACTGCTGCTGCTACGACACTACAACAACAACAACTACTACTACTGCTACAATTGCTGCAGCTACTGCTAATACTATTACTAGTACTACTACCACTACTACTACTGCTACAACTATTGCTGCTATTGCTACTGATAGTACTCCTACTGCTACTTTTGCTACTACTACTACTACTAGTGCTACAACCACAAATACTAGTACTGCTACTAGTACTCCTCCTACAATAACAAAACTAATACTATGACAGCTGCAACAACTGCTACTCCTACTACTACTTCTACTACAATTGCTACTGCTGTTGTCATTGTCGCTACTAATACTGCTACTGCTCTACTTCTCCTATAACTACTAGAACTGCTACTAGTACAGCCGCTACTAGAGTACTATAGCTTCTACTACTACTGCTGCTATTGCTACTTCTGCTACAGCTAGCACAACTACTACTATGACTTCTACGTTCACTAATTTCACTGCTACTATTTCCACTACTTTTGCAACTGCTAATACTGCAACTGCTGCTACTTGTACGACTAATGCTGACTCAACAACAACTACTGCTACCACTAATTCTGCTACTACTACTATAACTGCTACTACTTCTACTGCTACTACTGCTACAACTTCTAAAATTTCTACTACTACTGCTACTACTATTGGTGCTACAACTCCTAATACTACAACAGCTACAACCACTACTACTGCTGCTGCTACTAGTACTACTACTAGTAATGTGACAACTCTAACTACAACTTCATGTACTACTATTACTACTGCTACTACTAAAACTACTGATGCTGCTACTGCTATTACTAATACTACTACTACTGCTGCTACTGCTACTGCTATTGCTGCTACTACAACTATCATTGCTACTTCTGCTTCTACTGCTACTACTACTACAACTACTGTTACTGCTACAATTGCTGCTGCTTCTCCTACTACAACAACTACTACCACCACTATTACTAACGCTGCCGTAAATACTGCTACTACAACTACGACTACTACTACTACTATTGTTGCTGTTATTACTGCTGCTGCAATGGCTGTTGCTACTACTACTACTACTACAACTACTCCTACTCCTAATACTACTGCTACTGAGATAGCTACCGCCACTACTACTACTTCTACTACTACTATTACTACTACCACTACTACTGCTACTTCTGCTTCTGCTACCATTACAGCTACTTCTGCTATTACTACCACTGCTGCTACTACTACTACTATTACTATTACTACTACTACCACTGCTGCTACTTCCGCTACTATTGCCACTACAACCTCTACTGCTACTACAGTACTACCTCTACTGGTACCACCACCACCACCACCACCAATATTACTACTACTACTACTACCATTGCTGGTACTGCTACTACTACTACTACAACTACTACTACAGCTGCTATAGCTATTACTACTACGGCTACTGCTAATACTACGACAACTACTACATCAGCTTCTACTACTATTGTTTCTTCTACTACTACTGCTACTTCTACTACTACTATTTCTACTTCTGCTACTACTAGTACTTCTACTACTATATCTTCTACTTCTACTACTCTAGTACAACTACTACAATTGCTCCTAGTACTGTTGGTACTACTGCTACTGCTTCTCCTACTACTACTACTATTACATCAGCTACTACTGCTGCTACTACTATTATTATTGCTGCTGCTGCTGCTGCTACTGCTACTACTACTACTAACTACAACTACTACGACTACTACTACTACTACTAATACAACTACGACTAATACTACTACTACTATTACTACTACTGCTGCTACCACTACTACTACTGCCACTATTGCGGCTTCTACTACTACTGCCACTGCTACTACTACTACTACTACTCCAACGACAACTACTACTAGAGCTGCTGCTACTACTACTACTACTACCACTACTGCTACTACTAGTGCTACTACTACTACTGCCCTTGCTGCTACTTTTGCTATTGCTACTGCTAGAACTATAACTACAACTACAATAGCTACTACTACTGCTGCTACTACTACTTCTCCAACTTCTACAACTACTGCTAGTTCTACAACTGCTATTACTACTATAACTACTACTACAAGAACACTACTACGACCACTACTATCGCAACTACTACTACTGCCACTACTACTGCAACTAACACTACTGTTACAACCATTAATACTACTACTACTACTACTTCTACTCCTTCTACAACTACTGCAACAACTACTGCTAGCACTACTACTAGTACTACTACTACAAATGCTCCAACTACTATTACTACTAATACTATTTGTTCTACACCTAATTCTACTATTACTACTACTACTACTACTACTACTATTTTTGCTAGTGATACTCTTGCTACTAGTACTACTACTTTTGCTACAGCAAACGCAATTGCTACTCCTACTACTACTGCTCCTGCGGCAACTGCTTCCACTACTGGTACTTGTAATACAGCTACTTTCACTACTACTACTGCTACTATTACTCTTGCTACTGCTTCGATTACTAGTGATACTCCTGCTACGAATACTCCAACTACTCCTACTACTACAACCACTACTACTACTAATAATAATCCATCTACATCTACTACTTAAACAACTCCTACTGCTACTGCTGCTACTGCTACTCCTCCTTCTACTACTATAGCTCCAATGATTATTACTTCTCGTACTACCACTCGTGCTACAACTGCTCCTATACCACTACTACTTCTACTACTGCTACTACCACTACAACTACTACTACTACTAATACTGCGGCTACTATAGTTGCTAATACTACTTCTTTTATAGCAACAACTTCTGCTACTACTTCTACTTCTACTACGGCTGCTACCACCGCTACAAACAACTACTACTCCTACTACTACTACTTATGCTACTCTAGCTACTACTACTTCTGCTACTGCTGCTACTACTACTACTACTACTACTACAACTTCTACTACTAATTCTACTACAACAGCTACTACTACTACTACTACTTCTACTACAACTATTATTACCAATACTACTACTACAACAACAACAACTACTACTACTCCTACTACTACGACTACTACTACTACCACTGCGACTACTATTATTTCTTCTACCATTGCTACTACTACTGATACTACTACTGCTGTTCCTACAACTGCTTCAACTACTGCTATTTTTGCTACTACAACTACTACTACTACTACTACTACAACAACAACTACTACTACTAGTACTACTGCTACACCTTATACTACTACTTCGACTACTCCTAGTACTACCCCAACTACTAGTTCAACTGCAACCACTGCTGCCACTACTGATACACCAATTACTATTGCTACCACAATGACTTCTACTTCCATAGCAGCTACTACCGCTATTACACTCACAACTACAACTACAACTACTATTTCTACTACTACTACTGCTACGACTGCTATGACTGCTACAACAACTACTCCTACTCACACTACTACTACTACTTCTGCTACTATGACTGCTACTAATACTACTACTATTACTACCAACGTTACTATTATGGCTTCTACTATTGCTACTACTGCTACGGCTACTACTACTACTACTACTACTACTACTGCTGCTGCTACTACGACCACCACTACAACAACAACAACAACAACTACTACTACTAGTACTACCACTGCTACTACCACCAATATAACTACTACTGATGCTACTATTGATGCAACCGTTACTACTGCTATGTCTGCTACTACTACAACTACTACTACTGCTATTATTACTACTAATGCTACTACTACTACTGCTACAACTAGTATTGCTACTACTTCTACTACTACTAATACTACAGTTGCTGCTGAAGCTACTTCTACTCCTATTACTTGTACTACAATGACTACTACTATGACTACTACTATAACGACCACTACTTTTGCTACTACTATTACTACTAGTGCTACTACTACTCCTACTTTAACTACTACTGCTACTACAACAACAACAAGTAGTACAACTAATACTAGTACTACTACTATGACTACTATACTACTACTACTATTACTACTACAACAACAATAACTCCTGTAACTACTACTATTTCTATAAATACTACTACTACTGTGACTACGTCTACTACAACTACTACTATAACTACTACTACTATTAATGTTGCTACTACTACTGCTACTACTATTACTACTACTGCTACTACTTCTACTACTATTGTGACTGTTGCTACCACTGCTGCTACTAATACTAATACTATTACTACTCCTAGTAGTACTTCTACTGCAAAAACTTCTACTACTATTGCTACTGCTACTACTACTATTGTTGTTGCCACTACAACTACTACTACTACAACTGCTACAACAACTACTACAATTAATACTACTACTACAACTACTACAATTGCCGCTACTACTACTACAATTACTGCTACTACTACAACTACTACAATTGCTACTACTTCTACTACTAATACTACTACTTCTTCTATAGTTATTGCTACTTCTACAACAACAATAACTATTACTACTACTACTTCCACTACTACTTCTACTATTGCTTCTACAATGACAACAACTACTACTGCTACTACCACTACTACCACTAACTGCGGCTATTGCTACTACTACTACCACTACTAATACTATTTCTACTACTACTACTACTTCTGCAACTACTACTTCTGTTGCTACTACTGCTACTGCTTCAACAATAACTACTACAAGTACTGCTACTAATGTTAATATTGCTGCAGCTACTACCACTGCTACTACTATTACTATTACTACTATTGCTACAAGTGCTACTACTTCTGCTGCTACTCAGCTACTGCTTCTAATAAAACTACTATTAGTACTACTACTGCGACTTTTGCCACCACTACTACTATTTTTGCTACTACTACTACTAATACAACTTGTGCTACTCCTGCTACGACTACTACTGCTATTGCAACTACAACTACTACTGCTGCTGCTGCTTCTACCACTATTACTTATAGTAATACTACTACCTCCACTAATGCTACTGCATCTGCTGCTGCAGCGACCACTACTATTACAACTACTGCTACTTCTACTATAGATACTACTGCTACTTCTTCTCCAACTTCGGCTACTCCTCCGGCTGCTGCTACTACTACTACTTTTACTACTACTATTGTAACTACTGCTACTATTGCTACTATTACTACTACTACTACTATTACTACTACTGTTGTTGCTACTGCTGCTTCTACTACTGCTGCTGCTGCTCCTGCTACTACTACTATAACTACTACTACTATTACTGCTGCTACTACTGCTGTTGTTGTTGCTATTGTTGCTATAGCTACTACCACTACTACTAGTACCACTTCTCCTCCTACTACTACTGTTATTGCTACTACTATAACTAATACTTTTGCTGATAGTACTAGTACTAATAGTACTGCTGTTGTTGCTACAGTTGCTAGAACTACTATTACTACTACTACTGCTGAAGCTACAATGGCTAGAACTGCTATTTCTGCTACTACTACTTCTGGTACGACTACTCCTACTACTACTACTACTATCACTACTACTAATACTTCTGCTACTCCAACTTCTGCTACTAATAGTACTACTACAACTAATACTGCTGCTATTAATACTACTACTACTACTACTATTACCACTTCTGCCACTACTATTGCTACTACTACTACTGCTACTACAATTGCTACTGCAGCTACTACTTCTCCTACTGCAACAATAGGTACTATTACTACTGCTACTACTATAACTACTACTACTGCTACTACTACTACTACTTCTCATACTACTACTACTACTGCTACAACAACTAATGCTATTTCTACTACTACTGCTACTACTACTAATACTACTACCGTTGCTGCTACTACTGCTACGACACTACTACTACTACTACTAATGCTACAACTACTGCTACTTCTACTGCTAGTACTTCTGCTAGTGCTGCTACTACTGCTACAACTACTATTGCTTCCACTATTACTTCTATTGCTGCCGATAGTACTACTACTGCTACTACAACGGCTACTTTTGCTACTATTGCTACTACTAGTGCTACGACCAAAACTACAACTACTACTACTAGTACTACTTCTCCTACAACAACAACAACAACTAATACTACTACTACTGCAACAACTACTGCTATTCCTACTACTACTTCTACTACTACTGTTAGTACAGTTTCACTGTTGCTACTATTACTGCTATAGCTCTACTTCTCCTACAACTACTACAACTGCTACTATTACTATTGCTACTAGACTGCTACTGCTTCTGCTACTACTACTGCTGCTTCTGCTACTACTAGTATGGCGACTACTACGACTACTACTTCTACTGATTTCACTACTACTATTTCTACCACTTTAGCAACTGCTAATACTAAAACTACTGCTACCGATGCTACTAATGCTAATTCCACAGCAACTACTGCAACTATTGTGACTACTAATCCTACTACTACAGCTACAACTACTACTACTTCTACTACTACTACTACTACAACTTCTAAAATTGTTGTGACTACTGCTACTACTACTGGTGCTACTACACTTAATACTGCAACAACTACGACTACTGTTGTTGCCGCTACTAGTACTACTACTACTACAGTTACAACTTCAGCTACAACTACTTCTACTACTATTTACTACTGCTACTACAACAACTACAGCTGCTGCTACTGCTATTGCTAATACTACTACTACTAATACTACTGTTACTACTATTACAGCTACAACAACTATCATTACTACTTCTGCTTCTACTGCTCCTACTACAACTACAACTACAGCTACTTCTACTACTGCTAATACTACTACCCCACTACTACTACTGCTACTGCAACTACTGCTAATACTACTACTACTACAATAGCTATTGCTGCTACTGCTACAATTACTACAATAGCTACTATTGCTACTACTGCTACTTCTCCAACTATAATAAGTAGTACCACCAATATTACTACTGCTGCTGCAAATATCGCTACTTCGACCATGACTACTACTACTACTGTTGCTGCTGCTATTACTGCTGCTACTATGGATGTTGCTACTACTACTACTACAACTTCTACTACTCCTAATACTACTACTACTGCTATGGCTACTGCTACTACTACTACTGCTACTGCTACTACTAGTATTACTACTACCGCTACTACCGCTAATGCTACTACGGCTGCTGCTACCATTACAGCTATTTCTACACTTTCTTACCACTGCTACTACCATTACAGCTACTTCTGCTACTACTACCACTGCTACTACTACTATTACTACTATTACTATTACTACTGCTACTGCTACTACTGTACCACATCTACTTGTACCACCACCACCATCACCGCTACTACTACTACCACTGCTCCTACTACTACTACTACTACTACTACAACAACAACTACTAGTACTGTTGCTACAACTATTACTATTATGGCTGCTGCTAATACTACAACTACTACTACTTTGACTTCTACTACTATTGCTTCTGCAACTACTTGTACTTCCACTACTACAACTATTGTTATATCTTCTACTTCTACAACTACTAGTACAACTGCTTCCACTACTGCTACTAGTACTACTAGTATTGCTGCTACTACTACTACTACTTCTCCTACTGGAACTATTGCTACTAGTGCGACTACTACTACTACTACTACTACCACTATTACTACTACTACTACTACATCAGCTACTACTATAGGTACTACTACTATTATTACTACTGCTGCTGCTGTTACTGCTACTACTACTACTACTACTACTAAAACTACTACTATTACTATTACTACTACTGCTGCTACCACTACTACTGCCACTATTGTGGCTTCTTCTACAACTACTACTACTCCAGTTACAATAACTACTACAACTGCTGCTTCTACTACTACTACTACTACTACTGCCCTTGTTGCTACTGTTGCTATTGCTACTGCTACAACTATAACTACTAATACTACAGCTGCTACTGCTTTTGCTGCTGCTAGTACTACTGCTACTTCTCCAACTTAAATGACTACTACAACTACTACAACTGCTATTACTATTGTAACTACTACTACAATAACTACCACTACAACAGCTACTACTACAACTACTACTACTGCCACTACTGCTGCAACTACTAAAACTTCTGTTACTTCTACTAATACTACTACAACTGCTCCTCCTACTCCTACTAATGCTACTACTACTGCTACTACTACAAACGCTCGAACTGCTATTACTACTACTACTATTTGTTCTACTCCTATTGCTACTATTACTACTACTACTCTTGCTACTACTACCACTACTATTATTATTTTTACCAGTGCTACTACTGCTACTTTTGTAGTAGCAAATGCAACTACTACTCCTACTACAACTGCCCCTATGGCAACTGCTACTACTATTGCTACTGGAAATACGACTTCTTCCACTACTACTACTGCTATTATTACTCCTACTACTACTTCTTCAATTACTAGTGATAATCCTACTATGAATACTCCAGCTACTACTATTACTACAACAACTACTGCTACTACTAATACTCTTACTAGTTTTGCTACTACAACTACTTCTACTACTACTGCTGCTCTTGCTACTTCTCATCCTACAACCACAGCTCCAATGATTATTTCCTCTCCAACTACCACTTGTGCTACAACTACTCCTACTGCTCCTACTCCTACTACTACTAATACTACGGCTTCTACAGTTGCTATTACTACTTATGTTACGGCAACCACTTCAGCTGCTACTTCTACGTCTACTAAGGCTGCTACGACCATTACAACTACAACTACTACTCCTACTACTTCTACATTTGCTAGTATATCTAGTACTACTTTTGCTACTATTGCAACTACTACTACTACTACTACTACTACTTCTACTACAAATTTTGCTACTATAGCTACTACTACTACTACTACTTTTACTATAACTACTATTACTAATACTACAACAATAACAACAACAACTACTACTACTACTACTATGACTACTACCATTACCACTATGATGAATACTATTTCTTCTACACTGCTGCTACTACTGCTACTACTACTAGTATTGCTACAACTACTTCAAGTACTACTATTTCTGCCACTACAGCTAGTACTACTACAACAACAGCAACAACAACAACTACAACTACTACACCTTATACTACTACTTCTTCTACTACTCCTACTACTACTTCTACTCCAACTACCACTACTACCACTACGACTTCAGCTTCCACAGCGACTACTACCAGTATTACTCCAGCTATTACTACTACTGCTGCTACTACTTCTACTACTACTACTACCTTTTCTATTACTACTACTACCACCACCACCACCTCTAGAACTATAACTACTACTACTGCTACTACTACCACCACCACGACTACTACTAAAACTACAACTACTACTACTAGCACTACTACTACCACTGCTACTACTACTATTACTACAACTACTACTACCACTATAACTACTACTGATGCTATTGCTACTACTCCTACTTGTGCTACCTCTACTACTGCTATTTCTACAACTACATCAACTACTACTCCAACTACTACTGCTTCTATTATTACTACAAATGCTACTACTTCTATTGCAACTGTTACTAATACTACTGCAACTCCTACTACTACTTCTACATCTAGTATTGTGACTACTACTACTAATACTAATGCAGCTGCTACTACAGCTACTTCTACTACTATTACTTCTACTACAATGACTACAACTATGACTACTATTGCTATGACCACTTCTTCTACTACTACTATTGCTACTACTACTACTACTACTACTACTACTCTTGCTTTCACTACTACTACTACTACTACTACTGTTGTTGTTGCTACAACTACGATAACTACTACTACTTATATAAATACTACTACTTCTACGACTACTGCTACTTCTACCACTACTATAACTACTACTACTACAACTGCTGCTGCTACTACTACTACTACAACAACTATGAATACTACTACTACTTCTACTGCTACTACTACTATGACAGCTG
This sequence comes from Trichopus zeylanicus subsp. travancoricus, assembly GCA_005019695.1. Lineage (NCBI taxonomy): Eukaryota > Viridiplantae > Streptophyta > Magnoliopsida > Dioscoreales > Dioscoreaceae > Trichopus > Trichopus zeylanicus. Next base: position 29,508 of record RXID01021710.1, read on the forward strand.
CTACTGCTACAACTACTAATACTGTTACTATTACTACTTCTCCTCCTCCTACTACTACTACTACAATTACTACTAGTACTATGACAACTGCTAGTACTACTACAACTACTACAATTGCTGCTGCTACTACTATAAGAACAACTATTACTACAACTACTACCACTACTACTGCTTCTACAATGACAACAACAACAACTACTACCACCACACAACCACTAACTACTGCTATCGCTACCACTACTACCACTACTAAAACTATTTCTACTACTACTACTGCTTCTAGTACTACCACTACTGCTACTGCTTCTACTAGAACTACTACAAGTAATGCTACTACAACTACTACTGCAACTACTACTACAACTGCTACTGCTGTTACTACTACTACTATTGTTATTACTATTACTATTACTACTACTGTCAGTAGTACTACAACTTCTGCTGCTACTACTGCTACTACTTCCATTAAAACTACTACTAGTACTACTGCTACTACTTTTGCCACCACTAATACTACTGTTGCTGCTACTCCTCCTTCTCATACAACTTATGCTACTACTGCTACTTCTTCAACTACTACTACAGCTACAATTGCCATGACTAGTTGTAGTAGTAGTAGTAGTACTAGTAATAATAGTAGCAGTAATAATCATAGTAGTAGTGGTGGTGGTGGTAGTAGTAGTAGTACAAGTAGTAGTAGTAGTATTAGTTTGAGTAGTGGTTGTTATCATAGATGTTGTAGTAGTAGCTGCAATGATTACAGTAGCATGAGTAGTTGTAGCAGAAGAAGTTGTTGTTGTAATCATAGTAGTAGTAGTAGTAGTAGTAGTAGTGGGAGTAGTAATAGGAATAGGCATAGTAGTAGAAGTAGTTGTAGCAGTAGTTGTAGCAGTAGTTGTAGTTGAAGTTGTAGTAGTAGTAGTTGCAGCAATAGTGTAGTATTAGTAGTAGCAGTAGTAGCAATAGTAATAGTAATCATAGAAGTAGTAGGAGTTGTAATAGGAGTAGTTGTACAAGTAGTGGTAGTAGCAGTAGTTATAGAAATAGTAGTAGTGGCAGTAGTAGTAGTTATAGAAATAGTAGTATTAGTATTAGTAGAAGCAAAGTAGTAGCAGTCATAGTAGTAGTAATAGTAGAAGTAGTAGTAGCCGCAGTAATAGTAGAAGTAGTAGTCGCAGTATTTGTTGTAATAGTAGGAGTAGCAGTAGCAATAGTAGTAACAGTATGAGTAGTATTTGTAGAAGTCATAGTAGAAGTAGTAGTAGTTGCAGGAGTAGTAATGGTAGTAGTAGTTGTAGTCGTAGTAGTAGTAATAATAGTAGAAGGAGTAGTAGTACTAGCAGTATTAGAAGTTGTACTAGGTAGATTTGTATTAATTATTATAGTAGTAGTAATGGTCATAGTAGTAGGAGTAGTAGTAGCAGGAATAGGAGTAACAGTAGTATCAGTAGAAGTAATAGTTGAAGTACGAGCAATAGTAGTTGCAATAGGAGCAGTAGAAGTGGCAGTAGTAGTAGCAGTAGTATCAGTAATAATAGTTGTAGTTGTAGGAGTAGTAGTAATTCAAGTAGTAGTAGTTGTAGTAGTAGTGTAGTAGTTGTAGTAGTACTAGAAGGAGTAGAGGTAGTTGAAGTAGTAGTAGTAGAAGTAACAGTAGTAGAAGTAGTTATAGTAGTAGTAGTACTAGTAGTAGTAGTAGTAGTAGTACGAGTAGTAGCACCAGCAGAAGTAATGGTAGTAGTAGTAGTTGCAGCTGTAGTAATAGTTGAAGTAGTAGTAGTAGTAGTCATATTAGTAGTAGCTGTAGTTGCTGTAGGATGTAGTAGCACTAATAGCGATAGTATTAGTAGTAGAAGTAGTAGTTGTTGGGGTAGTAGTAGTAGTAGTAGTTATAGTAGTAGTAGTAATAGTGGGAGTAGTAATTGGAGTAGTGGCAACAGCAGCAGAAATAGCTATGCTATAGTATTAGCAGCAATAATAGTAGAAGTAGCAGTTCCTATTGTAGCTATAGTTGTAACAGTAGTAGAAGTAGAAGTATTAGTAGGAGTTGTAGTAGTAGAGGCAGTAGCAGTAGTAATAATAATAGCAGTATTAGTAGCAGTAATAGTAGTAGTAGTAGCTATAGTAGCAGTGGCAATATGAGTAAGAGCAGTAATGGCAGTCGTAGTAGTAGTAATAGTAGCAGTAGGAGTAGTGGTGGTGGTGGTAGTAGTAGTAGCAGCAGCAGCAGCAGCAACAGTAGTAGTAGTAGTAGTACTAGAAGTAGTAGTGATTGTTATTGTTATTGTTGTTGTTGTTGTTGTAGTAGCAGTAGTAGTATCAATAATAGTGGTAGTAGTAATAATAGTTGTAGTAGTAGTAGCAGTATCAGTGGTGGTGGTGGTGGTAGTAGTAGTAGTAGATGTAGTAGTACTACTACTAGAAGTAGTAGAAGTAGTAGTAGCAGTAATAGTTGTTGTTGTTGTAGTAGTAGTAGTAGTAGCTATATTAGTAGATGCAACAGTAGTAGTAGTAGTGGTAGGAGCAGTCGTATTAGTAATAGTAGTATTTGTAGTGGTGGTAGTAGAAGTAATAAAGTAGTAGTAGGAGTTGTAGTACTAGTACTATTAGTAGTTGAAGTGGGAGAATTTGTATTAATAGTAGTAATAGCATAGTAGTAGGAGTAGTAGGAGTAGCAATACGAGTAGTTGTAGTATTCATAGGAGTAGTAGTAGCTTTAGTACCGGTAATAGTAGTAGTATGAGTCACAGAAGTCACACTAGGAGTTATAGTAGTGGTAGTAGCTGTAGGAGTAGTATTAGTAGGAGTAATAGTAGTAGTTGTAAGAGTAGTAGTAATTCAAGTAGTAGAAGTTGTAGTAGTAGTGTAGTTGTATCCGCAATACTAGTTGTAGTAGTAGTCATAGTAGTCGTTGTAGAAGCAATAGTAGTAGTCACAATAGTAGTTGTAGAAGTAGTAGCAGCAACAACAATAGTTTTTGTAATGGTAGTAGTAGTAGTACAAGTAGCAGCAGTAGAAGTAGCAGCAGAAGTAATAGTAGTAGTAGCAGTGTTAGTAGTAGTAGTAGTAGTAGTAGTAGTAGTCGTATTAGCTGTAGCTGTAGTTATGGTAGTAATAATAGTTGTAGTAGTACTTGTAGTGGTAGTAGTAGTAGTTGTTGTCATTGTTGTAGTAGTAGTGGTAGTAGTAATAGAAGTAGTTGGTGTAGCAGCAGCAGCAGTAGCAGTAGTAGTTGTTGTAGTAGTGGTGGGAGTAGTAATAGGAGTTCGAGTTGTAGTAGAAGTAGTAGTTGTTGCAGCAGCAGCAATAACAGTAGTAGTATTAGTAGTGGTGGTGGTGGGAGTAGTGATAGGAGTACAAGTATTAGTATAAGTAGTTGTAGCCGCAGTTGTAGTTGAAGTTGTAGTGGTAGTATTACTTGTATTTATAGTTGTAGTATTAGCAGTAGCAGTAGTAGTGGTAGCAATTGTAGCCGTAGTAGTCGTTGGAGTAGTAGTAGGGGTAGCAGTAGAAGTAGTGGTAGTAACAGTAGTCATTGAAATAGCAGTGGTAGCAGTTGCTGCAACAGCAGCAGCAGTAGTACTAATTGCAATAGTAATAGGAGTAGTGGGAGAGGTAGCAGTAGAAAGAGTAGTAGTAGCAGTAATAGTAGTAGTAGTGGTAGTAGCTAGAGCAGTCATAGCAGTAGCAGTCATAAGAATAGTAGTAGTAGTAGTGATACTAGTAGTGATTGTAGTAGACGTAGTCGTAGGAGTAATAGTAGCAGCAGCAATATAAGATTTAGTTGTAGTGGTAGCTGTAGTAGTAGAAGTATTAGTAGTAGTGCTTGAAGTAGTAACAATATTAGTTGTAGTAGTGGTTGTAGTACTAGTTGTAGTTGTAATAGTAGTAGTAGTAGTATTAATAGTAATAGTTATTATTGTTGTAGCAGTATCGGCAGCTGCAATAGTAGTAGTAGTAGTAGTAATAGTAGTAGTTGTTGTTGTAGTAGTACTTGTAGTAGTAGGAGTAGGTGTAGGAGTAGGAGAAGTAGTAGGAGTAGTAGTTGTTGTTGTTGATGTGGGAGTAGTAGCAGTAATAATAGGAGTAGTAGTGCGAGTAGCAATAGAAATAGTAGCAAAAATAGAAGTAACAGTAGTCGAAGTCATAGTAGGATTATTAGTCATTGTAGTTGTAGTAGTGGTAATAACAGTTGGAGTTGAAGTTGTAGTAGTGGGAGAAGTAGTAGTAGCGGGAGTAGTAGCAAAAGTGGTTGTAGTAGTCATTTTGATAGCCATAGTCATAGTAGTAGTTGTTGTAGTAGAAGTAGTAATAGTAGTAGTAGAAGTAGTAATAGTAGTAATAGGAGGAGGAGGAGTAGTAGTAGTAGCAACAATAGTAGTAGTAGTCGTATGAGTAGCAATAGCAGTAGTAATAGTAGTAGTAGTACAAGTAGTTGTTGTTGTAGCTGTAGTAGTGGTAGTAGTACGAGTAGCACTAGTTGTAGTTGTAGCAGCAGCAATAGCAACAGTAGAAGTTGTAGCAGTAATAGTGGTAGTAGTATTAGTCAGCATAGTAGTAGTAGTCATACAAATAGTAGTAGCAGCAATAGTAGTAAAAGTAGTAGCAGTTGTAGTATCTGCAGTAGTAGTAATAGTAGTAATTATAGTAGTAGAAGTAGTAACAGCAGTAGTAGTAATAGTAGTAATAGTAGTAGCAGTAGTGCTAATAGTAGAAGTAGTAGCAGAAACAGTAGTGGCAGTAGTAGTATTACTAGCAGTAGCAGCAGTCGTAGCAGTAGTAGCAGCAGTAGTTATTGTTGTAGTAGTAGTAGTAGTCTTAGTAGCAGCAGCAGTAGTAGCAGAAGTAGTAGTAGTAGTACTAGTAGTAGTAGCAGTAGTAGTAGCACTACTATTTGTAGCAGAAGTACTAGCAATAGTGCTAGTAGAACTTGTAGAAAATGCAGTAGTTGTAGTCGTGGTAGTAGTACAAGGATAGCCGCAATAGTAGTAATAGAAGTAGCAGAAGCAGTAGTAGCAACCGTAGTAGTATTAGTAGAAGTGTCAAGGGTCAAAGTAGCCGTAGTAGCAGCCGCAGCAATAGTAGTAGTACTAGTAGGAGTATTAGTCACAGTAATTGTAGCAACACCAGTAGCATTAGTAGTAGCATAGTAGTTATAGTAGCAATAGGAGTGGAAGCATTTGTATTAACAGTAGCATAAGTGGTAGCAGTAGTAGTAACAGTAGTAGTAGCAATAGTAGTAGTAATAGTTATCGTACCAGCAGCAGCAGTAGGAGAGTAGTAGTATTGCTAGTGGAAGTAGTAGTAGTAGTAGTAGAATTTGGAGAAGTTCTTATAGTAGTCGCAGTAGTAGTAATTGTTGTAGTAGTAGTAGTTGTAGTTGTAACAGCAGCAGTAGTAATAGTTGCAGTAGTAGTAGTAGCAGTTGTAGTAATAGTTGTAGTAGAAGTAGTAGTAGTAATAGCACTAGTAATAGTAGTAGTAGTAGCATAGTAGTAATAGTTATAGTAGTAGTTGTAGTAACAATAGTAGCAGTAGTAGTAGTTGTAGTAGTAGTAGCAGTAGCAGTAGCAGTAATAGTTGTAGTATTAGTAGTTGTAGTAGTAACAGCAGTAGTAGTAGTAGTTGAAGTAGTAGTAGCAATAGTAGTAGGCGTAGGAATAACAAGAACATGAGTAGTTGTACAAGCAGTAGTAGTTGTAGTAGTGGAAGTAGTAGTAGTAGAAGTAGCAACAGTAGTAGTCACAGAACTAGTAGTAGTACTAGTTAGTAGTTGTAGGAGAAGTAGGAAGAATAGTACTATTTGCAACTATATTAGTAGTTATTGTAGTAGTAGTAGTTCTACTAGTAGTAGTAGCAGTAGTAGCAATAGACGCAGTAGCAGTAGGAGAAGTAGTAGTAGTCATAGAAGTAGTAGAAGTACTAGTTAGTAGTTGTAGGAGAAGTTGGAAGAATAGTACTATTTGCAACTATATTAGTAGTTATTGTGGTAGTAGTAGTTGTACTAGTAGTAGTAGCAGTAGTAGCAATAGACGCAGTAGTAGTAGGAGAAGTAGTAGTAGTAGTTGAAGTCGTAGTAATTGCGGTAGTAGTAGTAGTAGTAGTAACCATTGTAGCAATAGTAACAGTTGTAGAAGTAGAAGTAGTAATAGTAGCAGCACCACCAGTAATAGTAGTAGTAGTAGTAGTAGTACTAGTAGCTATAGCAGTAAGAGCAGCAGCACTTGTAGCAATTGTTAAAGTACTAGCAACAGGAGAAGTAGCAGTAGCAGCAGTAGTAGAAGAGTAGTAGTAGGGGCAGTAGTCGTAGTGTCAGTGCTAGTAGGAGAAGTTGTAGTGGTAGTGGTAGTAGTACTAGTAGAAGTTGGAGAAGTAGTGGCAATAGTAGTAGAATAAGTTGTAGTAGTAGTAGTTGTAGTGGTGTTAGTAGTAGGAGTAGTAGTAGTAGCAATGGTAGTAGTAGTAGTAGTAGTAGCAATTGCAGCAATAGTAGTAGTAGCAGCAACAACAACAGCAGTAGTAGTAGTAGCAGCACTTGTGTTTTTATTAATAGTAATGGTAATAGTAGTAGTAGTAGTAGTAGTGTAGTAGTAATAGTAGTAGTAATAGTTACAGTTGTAGTACTAGTAGTTTCAGTAGTAGTAGTAGCAATCATAGCAGTAGTAGTAGTAGTTGTAGTAGTGGCAATAGAAGTGGAAGTAGTAGTAGTCATAGTAGTAGTAGCAGTAGTAGTAGCAACAGCAGCAGCAGCAGCAGTAGTAATAGTACTAGTAGTAGTAGGAGGAGGAGGAGGAGTCGCAATAGTGGTACTAGTACTAGTAACAGTAGTAGAAGTAGTAGTAGTTGTTGTAATAGTCCTAGCAGTAGCAGTAGCTGTAGTGGAAGTAATAGCGGTAGCAGTAGTGCTAGTAGTACCCGTCGTAGCAATAGTAACAGTTGTAGAAGTAGTAATAGTAGTAGTAGTAGTAGTAGTAGTAGTAGCAACAATAGTAATAATAGCCATAGCAGTAGGAGCAGCAACAGTTGTATTGATAGTAGAAGTAGTAGTAGTAGTAGTAATAGTAGTAGAAGTAGTACTAGCAATAGCAGTAGTCGTAGTATTTGTGGTAGCAGGAGAAGTTACAGTTGTAGTGGTAGTAGTACTAGTAGAAGTAGGAGAAGTAGTGGCAATAGTAGTAGTAATAGTGGGAGTAATAGTAGTAGAAAAAGAAGTTGTAGTAGCAGTAGTGGTGGTAGTAGTAGTAGGATTAGTAGTAGTAGTGGTGATAGTAGTAATAGCAGTAGCAGCATTAGTAGCAGTCGTAGCAGCAGCAACAACATCAGTAGTAGTAGCTGTAGTAGTGGTTTCATTAATAGTAATAGTTGTAGTAGCAGTTGCGGTAGTAGTAGTCATAGTAGTACTAGTTGCAGTTGTAGTACTAGTAGTTTCAGAAATAGTAGTAGCAATAGAAGTCGTAGTTGTACTCATAGTAGAAGTAGTAGCAGGAGTAGTAGTGGTAGTAGTAGTAGTCATAGTAGTAGTAGTAGGAGTAGTAGTAGTTATTGTTGTTGTAGTAATAGTAGTATTGGTAGCAGCAGTAGTAGTAGTTGTAGTACAAGCAGTAGTAGGAGGAGTAGTAGTAGTAGTAGTGTTGGTAGAAGTAGTTGTACTAGTTGCAGTTTTAGTAGTAGTTGTAATTGGCATAGTAGTAGTAGCTGTGGGAGTACTAGTAGTGGCAGTAGTAGTAGTAGTAGTAGTAATAGTTGTTGTTGTACTAGTATTAGTAGTAGCAGCAGCAATAGTAGTAGAAGTAGTAGTCATAGTATATGTTGTAGTAGTATAAGTAGTAGCAGCAGCAGTAGTAGTAATAGGAGTAGTAGTTGCAATAGTAGTTGCAGCAGCAGCAGCAGTAGTAGTAGGAGTGGTAGAAACAGAAGTATTAGTTGTACTAGTAGTAGAAATAGTAGAGTAGTAGTAGGAGTAGTAGTAGAAGAAGTATTAGAAGATGTAGCAGGAGTAGTAGTAGCCATCTAGGAGTAGTACTAGCATTGCTAGTAGTAGTAGGGGTAGTCATAGTAGTAGTAGTAGAAGGAGTAGTTGTAGTCGCAACATTTGTTGTACATGTACTAGTCGTATTTGTAGCAATAGTCATAGTAGTAGTAGTAGCAGTAGTAGTAGTACGAGTAGCAGCAACAATAGCAACAACAAAAGTAATAGTAGTAGTAGTAGTAGAAGTGGCAGTAGTAGTAGTACTAGTCGAATTAGCTATAGTTGTAGTAGTAGTTGTTGTTGTAGTAGTACTAGTAGCAGCAGTAGTAGTACTAGAAGTAGTAGTAATTATTGTTGTTGCTGTAGTAATAGTAGTAGTAGTAGTAGTAGTAGTAGTGATAGTTGTGGTACTAGTAGTAGTAGTACTAACAACTGTAGTAGTACTAGTAGTAGTAGTTGTTGTTGTTGTTGTAGTAGTAGTAGAAGTAGGAGTAGTAATGGGAGTTGGAGTCGAAGTAGAAATAGTAATAGTAGTTTTAGTAGCAGTAGTTGTAGTAGTAGTATTAGTCGTAGCAATAGTAGTACTTCTAGGAGTAGCAGTAGTAGCAACAATAGTAATAGTAGTCGTAGTAGTAGTAGTAGGAGGAGGAGTAGTAGTAGTAGGAGTAGTAGTAGGGGTAGTAGTATGAGTTGTGCTAGTAGAAGTAGTAATACAAGTAGCAATAATAGCAGCAGTTGTAGTAGCTACAATAGCAGAATTAAAGTAGTAATAGTAGTAGTATTAGGAGTAGTTGAAGAAACAACAATAGAAGTAGTAGAAGTAATTGTAGTAGTAATAGTAGTAGTAATTGTAGTAGTAGTAATAGCAATAGTAATAGTAGTAGTTGCAGTAGTAGTAGTAATAGAAGCAGCAATAGCAGCAGCAGTAGTAGTTGGGAAAGTAGTAGTAGTGGTAGTAGTAGTAGTAGCAACAGCAGTAGTAGTAGTTGCAAGAGCAACAGCGACAATAGTAGCATTAGTGGCAGTGGTAGTCGCAATAACTATAGTTCTATTACAACTAGTTGTAGCGGTAATTGCAGCTGAAGTAGTAGTGTTGTAGTAGCAGCAGTAGTCGCTGTAGAAGTAGCAGTAGTAGCAGTAATTGAGAAACTAGCAGTAATTGTTGTAGCAATGGTTGTAGTAGTAGTACAAGTAGCAGTAGTAGTAGTAGAAGTAATAATAGCAGTAGCAGTAGTAGAAGAAGTAGTAGTAGTAGTGGTGGTGGTAGTAGTAGTAGCAGTTGTAGTAGTAGAATCAATAGTAGCTGTAGTTGTAGTAGTAGTTGTTGTTGTAGTACTAGTACTAGTAGTACTAGCAACTGTGGTAGTAGTAGTAGTAGTTGTTGTAGTAGTAGTAGCAGCAGCAGCAGCAGTAGTAGTAGTAGGAGCAGTAATAGGAGTAGTAGTAGTAGATGTTGTTGTAGTACGAGTTGTAGTAGTAGTAGTAGGAATAGTAGTATGAGTAGCAGTACATGTAGTAGTACTAGCAGCAGTAATAAATGTAGCATTAGTCATTGTAGTAGTCGCAGCGGCGGCAACATTAGCAGTAGTATTAATACTAGTAGCAGTAGGAGTAGTAGAAGAAGTAGGAACAGCAGCAGTAGTAGTAGTAGGAGTAGTCATAGTGGGAGTAGGAGTAGTAGTAGTACTAGTAGTGGCAATAGTGGTAGTAATAAGAGCAGTAGTAGTAACGTTAGTAGATGTAGGGTAGTAGTAGTAGTAATAATAGTAGTAGTAGTAGTTGCTACAGTAGTAGTAGTTATAAGATCAGTAGCCACAGTAGTAGCAGTAGTTATAGCTGTAGCCACTGCAACTGTAGTAGTAGTAGCACAGGAAGTAGCCGCAACAGTAGCAGAAGTAGTTGTGCTGTAGTAGTAGTAGTAGTCGCTGTGGCAGTAGTAGTTGTAGCAGTGGCTGTAGTTGTTGTAGTAGTATAAGAAGAAGTAGTAGTAGTAGTAGCAGTAGCTGTAGTATTAGCAATAGTAACAGTCGTAGTGGTGGTAGCATTAGCAGTAGTACTAGCACTAGTCATACTAGTTGTAGCAGCAGAATCAATAGTAGCACTAGTAGTGGTAGTTGTAGTAGTCGTAGTAGTAGTAATAATTGGGGCAGTAGTAGTAGTAGTAGCAGTTGTAGCAGTGGTTGTTGTAGTTGTTGTTGTAGTCATTGTAGTAGTAGCATTAGTAGTAGTAGTAGTAGTAGTAGTAGCAGTAGCAGTACTAGTAGTAGAAGTAATTATAGTAAGAGGGGCAGCAGGTGTTATGGTAGAATTAGTAGAAGTAGTCGTAGTAGTAGTAGTAGTACTTGTAGTAGTAGTTGCATTAGTACTAGCAGTACTAGCAATACTAGTAGTAGTAGCAGTTGTAGCAGCAGTACTAGTAGCAGTAGTAGTTCAAGTAGTAGTAGTAGTAGTAGTATTAGTAGTAGGAGTAGCAGTAGTAGTAAAAGTAGTAGTAGTAGTAGTAGTATTAGTATTAGTATTAGTAGTAGTAGTAGTAGTAGTAGTGGTGGTGGTGGTGGTGGTAGTAGCAGTAGTAGCAATAGTAGTAGTAGTCGCAGAAGTCATAGTGGTAGTAGTGGTATTAGCAACTGGACTAACAACAGTAGTAGTTGTTGTAGCAGTAGCAATAGTAGTAGTAGTTGTAGTAGAAGTAGTAGTAGTAGTAGAAGCAGCAGCAGTAGTAGTAGCAGTAGTAGTAGTAGTAAGATAAGTAGTATGAGTGGTAGCTGTAGTAGTAATAGTATCAATAGTAGTAGTAGTAGTAGTAGAAGTAGTAGTAGTAGTAGCAGCAGCAGTAGTACAAGCAGCAGCAGTTGTTGTAGAAGAATTAGCGTTGAAAGTAGCAGTAGTAGGAGCAGCAGTAGAAGTTGTTGTTGTTGTTGTAGTAGCAGTAGTAGTAGTTGTTGTTGTAGTAGTTGTAGTAGTAGTAGTAGTAGTAGTAGTGCAGTAGAAGTAGTAGTAGTAGTAGTATTTGTAGTTGTAGCTGCAACAGTAACAGTAGTTGTTTGATGTAATAGCAGTATAGTAGTAGTGGTAACAGGGGTCATAGCAACTGTAGTTGTAGTCGAACATTACTAGCGGCAATAGCAGCAGAAGTCGTAGCATTGTAGTAGTAGTAGTGGTCGCTGTAGTAGTAGTAGTAGTTACAGTAATAGTACTTGTAGCAGTAGTTGTTGTAGTTATAGTTGTAGTATTAGTATTAGTACAAGCAGTAGTAGTAGTAGTAGTTGTAGTAGCTATAGTAGAGCAATTATAGCTGACGTTGTAGTGGTTGCGTTAGGAGTAGTAGTAGTAGTAGTAGCAATAATTGTGGTAGTAGAGGTGGTTGTTGTAGTAGTAGTAGTAATAATAATAATTATTGTAGTAGTAGTTGGAGTAGTACTAGCTGAAATTGTGGTTGCATTAGCAGTAGTAGTAGTAGTTGCGGAAGTAATTATAGAAGGAAACGAAGCAATAGTAGCAGTAGTAGTAGCCTTAGTAGTAGAAGTAGTAGTAATAGTACTTGTAGTAGTAGTTGCAGTAGTATTAGTAGCAGCAGCTGTAGTAGTAGTAGTGGTAGTAGTACAGCAAAAGTAGTAGTATTAGTAGATGTAGTAGTAGTAGTAGTAGTAGTAGTAGTAGTAGTAGTAGTTGTTGTTGTTGTTGTTGTTGTAGCAGTAGTAGCGGCAATTGCAGTAGTAGAGGTAGTAGTAGTAGTACTAGTACTAGTAGCAATAGGAGTAGTTGTAGCAGTAATGGTAGTAGTAGTTGTTGAAGTTATTGGAGAAGGAGTAGAAGTTGTTATTGTGGGAAAAGTAGTTGCAGCAGCAGTAGTAGTAGTAGTAGTCGTAGGAACCGTAGTAGAAGTCATCGTCGTAGTTGTAGTAGTAGTAGTATTAGTAGCAGTAGTAGTAGTGGGAGTAGTAGTAAGAGCAGCAGTAGTAGTAGGAGTAATAATAATAGTAGTAGTCTTAGTACTGATGGTAGTCGAAGTAGTAGTAGGAGTGGTGGTAGGAGTAGCAGTACAAGTTTAGTAGTAGTAGTAGTAGTAGTAGTAGTAGTGGTAATAGGACTAGGAGTTGTAGTAGCAGTAGTAGTAGTTGTAATAGTGGTAGTATTAGTAGTAGCAGTACTAATAGTGGTAGTATTAGTAGTAGCAGTAGTAGTTGTTGTAGTAGTAGTAGGAGTAGCAGTAGTTGTAGTAGGAGTGGTAGTAGGAGTAGCAATACCAGTAGTAGTACTTGCAGTAGTAATAGAAGTAGCAATAGTAGAACTGGTAGTAGCAGCAGCAGGAATAGTAGTTGTAGTAGTAATTGCAGTTTAGTACATGTAGTTGAAGAACTAGCAGTAGAAGTAGTAGAAGTAGTAGCAGTAATAGTAGTACATGTAGTAGTAGTAGGAGTAGGAGGAGGAGGAGGAGGAGTAGTAGTATGAGTAGTAGTCGTTGTAGTTGTAGTAGTTCTAGTGGTAATAGTAGTAATAATAGAAGTATTAGCAATAAAAGTAGTTGCAGTAGTAGTAGTAATAGTACTAGTAGTAGAAGTAGTAGTAGTAGTAGTAGTCGTAGTAGTAGTAGAAGTCGTAGTAGCAGTAGTTGTAGTCGTCGTAGCAGTAGCACAAGTAGTAGTAATAGTAGTAGTAGTAGTAGCAGTACTAGTTGCCGAAGTAATAGTAGTGGGAGAAGGAGTAGCAGTAGCAGTAGTAGAGGTGCTAGTAGCAGCAGTAGTGGTAGTAGTATTAGTAGTAGTAGAAGTTGCAGAAATAGTAGTAGTAGTAGGAGTTGTAGTAGCAGTAGCAATAGTAGCAGTAGTAGTAGCAGTTGTATTTGTAGCAGTACTACTAGTAGTAGCAGTAGTAGTAGCAGTCGTAGCAGCAATAGTAGTAGCAATAGTAGTAGCAATAGTAGTAGTAGCAATAGCTATAGCAGTAGCAGTAGTAGTTGTAGCAGTAGTAACTATTGTAGCAGTAGTAGTGGTAGAAGTTATTGTAGCAGTAGAGTAGCAGTAGGAGTGGTATATGTTGTGGTAGTAGTAGTAGTAGTAGCAGCAGCAGCAGTAGCAATAGGAGTAGTTGTAGCAGTAATAGTAGTAGTAGCAGTTGTAGTACTCATAGAAGGAGTAGCAATTGTTATTGTGGTAAAATAAGTAGCACTAGTAGTTGTTGTTGTAGTTGTAGTTGTTGTGGTAGTAGTGGTCATAGCTGTTGTACTGATATTAGTTATAGCAGTAGTTGTAACTGTAGTAGTAATAGAAGTAGTTAAAGTAGTAGCAGTAGTAGCAAAAGTTGTAATAGTAGTTATAGTAGTATTAGTAGTATTAGTAGTTGTTGTATCTATAGTAGTAGTAGCAGTAGCAGTAGCAGAAGTAGTAGTACTAATAGTAGTAGTCGTGGAAGTGATAGAAGTAGTACCAGTAGTAGCAAAAGTGGTAGTTGTAGTAGTCGTTGTTGTAGTAGAAGCAGTAGTAGTATAGTTGCAGTAGTAGTTGTAGTAGCAGCAGTAGAGGTAGTAGGTAAAGTAGTAATTGTAGCAGTAGCAACATTAGTAGTAGTAGTCGTAGCAGTAGTAGTAGCAGAAGTAGTAGCAGTTGTAATAGAAGTAGTAGCATTAATAGCCGTAGTAGAAGTAGTATTAGTAGTGGAGTAGTAGTACACGTAGCAATAGTAGTAGTAGCAGTAGCAGCAACAGCAGCAGCAGTAGTAGTAGTAGCAGCAGTAGTAGTCGTAGTAGAAGTAGTAGCAACCGTTATATTAGTAGTAGTAGTAGTAGTAGTAGTAGTAGTAGTAGTAGTAGTAGTAGTAGTAGTAGTAGTAGTAGTAGAAGTAGTAGCTATAGTACTCTTTGTGGTAGAAGTAGTAGTAGTAGAAGTAGTAGCTGTAGTACTAGTAATAGTCCAAGTAGCAGTAGTAGAATTAGCAGTACTAATAGTAGAAGTTGTAGTAGTAGTAGGAGTAGCATCACGTGTAGGAACCTAAGTAGTAGTAGTAGTAGCGGAAATAATAGAAGTAGTAGTAGTAGAATGAGTAGCAATAGTACTAGTAGCATTAGCCGTAGTAGTAATAGCTTGAGCATTAGTAGTAGTACCAGTTTGAGCACTAGTAGCATTAGTAGTATAGTAGTAGTTGCAGTAGTAGTAGTAGTTGTAGTAGTAGTAATAATAATAGTAGTAGTAATAGTAGTAGTAGAAGTAGTGGTAGTAGTAGTAGTAATAGTAGTAGTAGTATTAGTAGAAATCGTAGTTGTGGTTATAGTAGAAGTAGTAGTTATTGCAGTAGTAGCAGCAGCAGTAGAAGTAGTAGCAACAACAGTAGTAGTAGTAGTAGTGGTAGTCGTAGTGAAAGTAGTAGTAGTAGTTGGTGTAGCATTACCTGCAACAACCGATGTAGAAGTAGTAGTTGCAGTAATAATAGAAGTAGGAGTAGCAGTTTGAATAGAAGTAGTATTTGTAGCAGTAGTAGCAGCAGGAGCAGTAGTAGTAATAGCAGCCGCAGTAATTGCTTTAGTAGTAGTAATAGTAGTAGTAATAGCTTTAGCAATAGAAAAGTAGTAGTTGCAGCAATTGTAGAAGTTGTACTTATAATAATAATAGTGGTAGTAGTAATAATGAAGTAGTAGTAGTAGTAGTAGTGGTACTAATAGTAATAGGAGTAGTACTAATAGTTGTAGTAGTAGCATTAGTAATAGTAGCAGTAGCAGTAGAAGTTGTTGTAGTAGTAATAGTAGTAGTAGTAGTAGTACTAGTAGTAGTAGTAGTATCAGCAGTAGCAGTAGTAGTTATTGCAAAAGCAGCAACAGCAGCAGCAACAACAGTAGTAGTAGTACTAGTAGTAGTATCAGCAGCAGTAGTAGTAGTTATTGCAAAAGCAGCAACAGCAGCAGCAACAACAGTAGTAGTAGTAATAGAAGTAGTAGTAGTAGTAGTAGTAGTAGAAGTAGTAGTAGTTATATATAATTGTAGCAGCAGCATCAATGGTAGTAGTAAGAGTGGTAGCAACAAAAGTAGCAGTACTAATAGCAGTAGTCGTAGCAATTATATTTCTAGTAGCACTAGTGGTAGAGGCAACAGTAGCAGAAGTAGTAGTGTTGTAGTGGTAGTAGTAGTTCCTACGATTGTTGTGGCAATAGTAGTAGAAGTAGTAATAGCAATAGTAGTAGTAGTAGCAGCAGTAGCAGCAGTAGTAGTTATTGTTGTTGTTGCCGCGTAATCAATAGTAGCACAAGTAGCAGTAGTAGTGGCAGTGGCAGTAGCAATAGTCGTAGTCGTTGCAGCAGTAGCAGTAGTAGTAGTAATAGTAGTAGTATTAGTAGCAGTGCTATTAGCAAACGTAGTGGTAGCTATAGCAGTAGTAGTAGCAGCAGTATTAGTAGGAGGAGTAGTAGTAGTTGGATTAGTAGTAGTTGCTGCAGTAGTAGCAGTATTTGCAGTAGTAGTAGCAGCAGCAGTAGTTTTTGTTGTTGTAGCAGTAGTAGCAGTAGTAGCGATGGTTGTAGTCATAGTAGTTGTAGCCGTAGTAGGTGTAGTAGCAGTTTGAGTAGAAGGAGCAGTAGTTAAAGTAGTAGTAGTACTTGTATTATTAGTAGTAGCATTAGTAGAAGTAGCAGCAGTAGAAGCTGTAGTAGTACTGTGGTAACAGTAGTGGTAATAGCAATAGTAGTATTGGCAGTAGTAGCAATAGTAGTAATAGTAGTAGCGATAGCTATAGCAGTAGTAGTAGCAGTTGTAGCAGTAGTAGTATTAGAAGTAGTGGTAGTAGTAGTAGCAGCAGTAGCAGCAGTAGAGGTAGTAGTGGTAGAAGTAGTAGTGTTAGCAATAGGAGTAGTTGTAGTAGTAGTAGTGGCAACAGCAGTTGTAATAGTCGAAGAAGGAGCTGTAGTTGTTATTGTGGGAAACGTAGTTGTAGTAGTTTTAGTTATTGTAGTAACAGTAGTAGCCGAAGTCATAGTATTAGTCGTTGTAGTAGTAGTAGTAGTGGTAGTCTTAGTTATAGTAGTAACAGTAGTAGCAGAAGTGGTAGTATTAGTCGTAGTAGTAGTCATTGTTGTTGTATCTACAGTAGTAGCTGCTGTAGCATCAGTAGTAGTAGTGGCAGAAGTAGTAGTACTAATAGTAGTAGTAGTAAAAGTAATAGCAGTGGTAGTAGAAGTAGAAGGAGTAGTAATATTAGTAGATGGAATAGGTGTATAGTTACAGTAGTAGTAGTAGTAGTAGTAGAAATAATTGGAGAAGTAGTATTAGTAGTAGTAGGAGTAGCAGCAGTAGAAACAATAGTCGCCGCAATAGTAGTAGTAGTAGGTGTAGAAGCAGTAGCAGTATAGTTGCGGTAGTAGTAGCAGCAGCAGCAGCAGAAGTAGTAGGAGAAGAAGTAGCAGTATTAGTAGTAGTAGCAATAGCAATAGTAGCAACAGCAATAGGATTAGTAGGAGTTGTGCCGGTAGTAGTAGTAGTAGTAGTCGTAGCAGTAGTGGTAGTAGTAGTTATAGTATTGCTAGTAGTAGTAGTAGTAGTGGTTGTAGTAGTAGTCGTAGTAGTAGTAGTAGTAGTAGATATAGTAGTAGGAATAGCAGTTGTAGTAGTAGTAGTAGTAGCAGTAGCAGCAGCAGCAGTAGTAGTAGAAGTAGTAGTAGCAACAGTAGTAGTTGTAGCAGTCATAGTAGTAGTAGTAGCAAGAGTAGTAGTAGTAGTAGTAGTAGTAGTAGTAGTAGTAGTAGTAGTAGTAGTAGTAGTAGTAATATTAGCAGTAGTAGTATTAGTTGCAGGAATAGGAGTAGTAGTTATAGAAGTAGTTGCAACTGTAGTAGTAGCTACAACAACAGGAGTAGTCACAGTTGTAGTAGTAGTATTAGCAGAAGTTGTTGTAGGAATAGTTGTTGGAGCAGGAGTCAGAGTAGGTGCAATAGTAATAGTAGCTGTAGTAGTAGTAACAGTAATAGTAGGAGTTGTAGTAGTAGTAGTAGTTGTTGTTGTTGTAGTATTAGAAGAAGTAGTAGTACTAGTAGTCGTTATAGTAGAGGTAGTAGTTGTGCCCGCAGTTGTAGTTATTGTAGTAGAGGTAGGAGTAGTTGTAGCAGCAGTAGTATCAATAATAGGAGTAACAGTAGTAGTAGTAGCAACAGTAGTAGTTGTAGTAGTAGTGTAGTGGTAGTGCTGTAGTAGTAGTAGCAGTAGTAGTAGTAGTAGTAGTAGTGGTAGTAGCAGAAGTAGTAGTAGTAGTAGCCTTAGTAGTAGTTGCAGCAGCAGTAGTTGTTCTTGTTGTAGTTGTGGGGTAGCAGCAGTAGCAGAAGTAGTAGTCATAGAGGTAGTAGTAATAGTCGTAATAGCATCAGTAGTAGTAGCAGTAGTAGCAGTAGTAGTTGTTGTTGTTGTTGTCATAATGGTAGCAATAGGAGTTGTAGTTGTAGAAGTAGTAGTAGAAGTAGTAGTAGTAATAGTAATAGTAATAGTAGTAGCAGTAGTAGTAGTAGCAATAGTAGCAATAATAGTAGTAATAGATGTAATAGTAGTAGCAATATTAGTAGGACTAGTAGTAATAGGAGGAGTAGTAGTAGGAGTAGAAGTTGTAGTGGTAGTATTAGGAGTAGTAGCAGGAGTGTAGAAGTAGTAATTGTAGTAACAGTAGTAGCAGTAGCAGTATAGTAATAGCTATAATAGTATAGTAGTAGTAGTAGTATTAATAACATTAGTAGTAGTAGTGGTAGTACTTGTAGTAGAAGTAGTTGTCGTAGTAGTAGCAGTGGTAATAGTAGTTGTAATTGTAGTAGTAGTACCAGTAGTAATAGTAGAGTGGTGGTAGTAGTTGCAGCATAAGTTGTTGTTGCAGTATTAGTAGCAGTAATAGGAGTAGTAATTGAAATAGAACCAGTAGCAGTAGTAGCAGTATTTGTTGTTGTAGGTGGGGCAGTAGCAGTAGTGGTGGTGGTAATAGTAGTAGCAACAATAGTAGCAGCAATAATAATAATGGTAGTCGTAGTAGTGGTAGTAGCAGTAGTAAAAGTAGGAGAAGTAGTAGTAGTACTAGCAGAAGTAGAAGTTGTAGTAGCAATTGTAGCAGTAGGAGAAGTAGGTATAGTAGTAGTAGTAGAGCTAGCAGCAACTGTAGCAGCAGCAACAACGGTAGTAGTCGTTTTAACAGTAGCGGTAATAGTAGTAATAGTAGTAACAGCAGCAATAGCTGCAGTAGTAATAGTAGTAGTAGTAGTAGAAGTAGTTTTAGTAGCAAAAGTAGTTGTAGTAGTAATAGTAATATTAGTAGGAGCAATGTTAGTAGCAATAGTACAAGTAGTAGTAGCAGCAATACAGAAGTAGTATGACAATAGTATTTGTAGTAGTAGTAGCAGCAGCAATAGAAGCAATAGTATTTATAGTAGTGCTAGTAACAGTTTTAGTAGTGATGGTGGTGGTAGTAGTAGTAGTAGTAGGAGCAGTAGCTGCAATAGCAGTAGTAGTAGTCATAGTAGTAATAGTAGTAGTAGTGTTAGTAGTAGTAGCTGTAGCAATAGTACCATTTGTGGCAGCTGTAGTATTAGTTGAAAGTAGTAGTAATAGTTGTAGTAGTAGAAGTAGTAGTCGTAGTATTAGCAGCAGCAGTAGTAGCAGTATTAGTACTAGTAGTAGTAATAGTAGCAGCAATGGTAGTAGTAGTATTTGGAGCAATAGCTGCATTATTGTTAGTAGTAGTTGTTGTTGTTGTTGTGATAGCAGTAGTAGAGGTAGTAGTAGTCATAGTTGTAGTAGTTGTTGTAATAATAATAGCCGCAGTCGTAGCAGTGGTTGTTGTAGTAGCAGTAGTAGCAAAAGTAGTAATAGTACTAGTCTTAGTTGTAGTTTCAGAAGTAGTAGTAGTAGTAGTAGTATTAATACTAATACTAGTAGTGGCAACAACAATAATAGTAAGAGTAGTAGTAGTTGCAGTAACAGAAGAAGTAGTAGTAGTAGTATTAGTTGTAGTAGTAGCAATAGTAGTGCAAGTAGTAGTAGTAACAGCAGGAGTAGTAGCAGTAGTAGTAGCAATAGTAGCTATAGTAGTTATCGGAGTAGCAGTAGCAGTTGAAGCAACAGTAGTACTAGTATCATTACTAAGAGTAGTAGTTGTAGCAGCTATAGTAGTGGTAGTCATAGTAGTTATTTTTGCCGTACTAGTAGTATTTGTTATAGTAGTAGCAGTAGTGGCAATAGTAGTAGTAATAGTAGTAGGAGAAGTAGTAGCATTTGTAGTAGTAGGAGAAGTAGTAGCAGAAGTAGTCACGGTAGTTGTAGCTATAGTAGTAGTTATAGTAGTATTAGCGGTAGGAGTAGTAGCAGTAGGAGCAGTTGCAGTAGTAGTAGTAGTAGTAGCAGCAGCAGGAATAGTACCAACAATAGTGGTAGTACTAGTTCTAGAACTATTAGCAATAATAGTAGTAGCAGCAGCAGTAGTAGTAATAGTAGTAGTAGTAATCACCGTATTAGTAGCTCAAGGAGCAACAACAGTAGAAGTAGTAGTAGTAGTAGTAATAGTAGTGGTAATAGGAGAAGTAGTAGTTGTTGTAGCAGTAGTGACAGACGCAAGAGCAAAAGCAGCAATAGCAGTTGTAGTAGTCGCAATAGTAGTAGTAGTAGCAGTAGTAGTAGTAGCAATAGCAGTTGTTGTGGTAGTACTACTAGTACTAGCAGTAGTAGTAGTAAGAGAAGTAGAAGGAGTAGTAGTAGTAGTAGATGTAGTAGTAGTGGAAGTAGTAGTTGTAGTAGTTGTACTAGTAGTAGTAGAAGTAGTGGTAGTAGTAGTAGTAGCCGTGTTAGTACAGTGAGTAGTAGTTGGAATACATATAGGAGAAGGATTACTAGTTGGAGTAATAGCGCTAGTAGTAGTAGTAGTAGGAGCTGTAGTAGTAGTAGTTGTTGTTGTGGTTGGAGTAGCAGTAATAGTAGTAGAGGTCATAGTAGTTGTAGTAGGAGTAGTAGTTTTGTTGTCGTTGTTATTGTTGTTGTTGTACTAGTAGCAATAAAGTAGCAACAAGATCAGTAGTAGTAGTAGCAGCAACAATAGTAATAGTAGCAACAAGATTAGTAGTAGTTTTTGTCATAGTAGCAGTAGTAGTAGTAGTAGTAGTAGCAGTAGCAGCAGCAGCAGTAGTAGTAGCAGTCATAGTAGTATCTGTAATAGTCGAAGTCGTAGTGGAAGTAGTAGTAGAAGTATTACTCATACTTGTAGTAGTAGTAGTAGTAGCAGCAGTACTATCATAGTAGTAGCAGTAGTATTAGAAGTAGTAAAAGTTGTAGTAGTAGTAATTATAGAAGTATTAGTTCGAGTAACAGTAGTAGTGGCAGTAGTTAAGAGGAGTAGTAGTAGTAGTACGAGCACTAATAGTAGTAGTAGTGGTAGTGGTAGTAATGGAAGTGCTAGTAGCAGTAGTAGTAGCAGCAGTAGTAATAGTAGTAGTTGTTGTATTAGTAGTAGTAGGAGTAACAGTAGTAGTAATACTAGCAGGATCAGTAATAGTAGTAGTAGCAACAACAGAAGTTGTAGTAATAATGGAAGTAGTAGTAGTAGCAGTAGTAGTAGTAGCTGCACCAATAGTAGTAGTAGTAGTTGTTGTTGTAGCAGTAGTAGTGTAGCAGTAGAAGTAAATGTAGTAGTAATAGTTGTAGTACTAGCAACAGAAGTAGCAATAGAAATAGTAGTAGTAGTGGTAGTGGCAGCAGTTGTAATAGTAGCAATAGTAGTAGTAGTAGTAGCAGTAGTAGTAGCAGTAGTAACAGTAGTAGAAGTAGGAGAAGCAGTAGCAACAAAAGTAGTAGTAGTTTTTGCTGCAATAGCTGTAGTAGTAACAGTAGTAGTAGTACGAGTAGTAGCATATTCGTAGTAATAGTAGCAAAAGTAGTAATTTGAGTAGTAGTTGTAGTAATAGGAGCAGTTGTAGCAATAGTAATAGCGGTAGCAATAGCAGCAGCAGCAGTAGAGTAGCAGTGGTAGTAGAAATCGCAGCAGCAATAGTAGTAGAAGTAAGAATAGTTTTAGTTGTAGTAGTAGTAGCAATAGTAGTAGAAGTAGTGGTAGTTGTAGTAGTAGTAGAGTAGCAATAGAAGTAGTAGCAAAAGTCACATTAGTAGAAGTCATAGTAGTAGTTGTTGTTGTGGTAATAGTAGGAGTTGAGCTACTAGCTATAGTAGTACTAGTAGTAGGAGTATGAATAGTGCCAGCAGTAGTAGTAGGAGGAGTAGAAGTAAGATTACTAGTAGTAATAGTAGTAACAGTAATAGTAGGAGGAGTAGTAGGAGTGGTAGTTGTTGGAGTATTGGCAGCTGCAGTAGTAGTTGTGGTAGTAGTAATAGTAGTAGTAGAAGTAGTTGTAGGAATAGTAGTAGAAGTAGTAATAGTAATAGTAGGAATAGTAGTAGTTGTAGTAGTAGCAGTAGCAGTAGTAGTAGTGGTGGTGGTGGTTGTAGCAGTAGTAGGAGTAGGAGTTGGAATAGTTGTAGAAGGAGTAATAGTAGTCACAGTAGTAGTAGCAGTAGTTGTAGTAGAAGTAGTAATATTAGTGGTAGTAGAAGTAGCAGTTAAAGCAGCTGTAGTAGTATTAGTAGTAACAGTTGTTGTAGCAGTAGTAACTGTAATAGTAGTTGTAATAATAGTAATATTAACAGCCGCAATAGTAGTAGTAGTACGAGTGTTCGGAGTAGTAGTTGTTGTTGGAATAGTAGTGGTAGTAACAGCAGTAGCAGTAACTGTGGTAGTAGGAGCAATATTAGTATTAGTAATAGTAGGAGTAGTGGTATTAATAGTAGTAGTTGGAGTTGTAATAGTAGTAGGAGGAGGAGGAGTAGTAGTAGTAACAGGAGAACTAGTAATAGTAGGAGAAGTATTAGTAGTAGGAGAAGTATTAGTAGTAGTGGTAGCTATAGTTGTAATAGCAGTATTTGTAGTATTAGCAATAGTACTAGTATCAAAAGTAATAGCAGTAGTAGTAACAGTAGTAGCAGTAGTAATGGTAGTAGCATTAGTAGCAGTGGTAGTAGTGATTGTAGTAGTAGCAGTTGTAGTAGTAGTAGCAGTTGTAGTAGTAGTAGTAGTAGTAGCAGTAGTATTAGTAGCAGTAGCAGTATTGTAGCAGTACTAGCAGTAATAACAGTAATAATAGCAGGAGATGGAGTTGTAGTAGTAGTTATTGTTGTTGTAGGAGAAGTAGTAGTAGTTGTAGTAGTATTTGTCGTAGTATTGCAAGTATTAGCAATTGTAGTAGTAGTAGAATTAGTAGAAATACTAGTAGTAGTAGCAGTACCAGTAGTAGTAGTAGCAGCTATATAAGCAATAGTAGTAGCTGTAGTAGTAATAGTTGTAGTAGAAGTAGCAGTAGTAGCAATAGTAGCAGTTGTAGAAGTAATAGTAGTGGCAGTAGCGATAGTAGCAATTGTAGTAGTAGTAGCAATAGTAATAGAAGCAGTAGCCATGGAAGTAGTTGCAGTAGTAGCAATAGTAGTGGAAGTAGTAGCAGTAGTTGTCGTAATAGTGGCAATAGTAGCAGTAGTAGCTGTATTAGACGTAGTAAGTAGTAGCAGCAACAGCAGAATTACCACTATTCCTACTCCTACTACTATTCCGACACCTACTACTACTACCACTTCTCCCACTCATACGGCTACTACTGCAACTTCTACTGCTACTGTGATGATTACTACTACTTCTACACCTACTCCTAATCTTGCTGTTGTTCTAGTTGCTACTGCAACTTCTACTACTGCTGCTGCTACTTCTACTGCTACTCCTCCTCCTCCTCCTCCTACTACTACTACTACTACTACAAGTGTTAGTACTACTAGTTTTACTACTACTACCACTACTACTACTTCTACTTCTACTACAACTACTACTAATATGAATATTTACAACTACTCTACTGCTTCTACTACTACTTCTACTACTAATACTAATGCAATTACAACATCTGCTATGACTACAACTATTGCTACAGCAACTGCTACTCCTACTACTATTACAATTACTACTACTACTGCTACCATTACTACTACTAGTACAACAACTACTACTAGTCCTACTACTATTGCTGCTACTACTACTACTCCTACAGCTATTACTCATAGTACAACAACTACTACTACTACTCCTACCCCAACTCGTACTACTACTACTATATCTACTTATACTAAATAAGTACTGTTGCTGCTACTGCTTTTTTTACTACTACTTCTACTACAACAACAACTTATACTACTAATAATACTATTACTACTACTACTACAACTACAACTATTCCTCCTACTGCTATTGATACTACTACTACTACAACTTCTACTACTATAACAACTACTACACCTACTAGTACTCATACTACTGCTACTGCTATTGCTACTAGTGCTGCTATTGCTTATACAACCACAACAACTACTGCTAC
>RXID01021713.1:0-14836 GCA_005019695.1 Trichopus zeylanicus subsp. travancoricus
GTAGTAGGAGTAGTAGTAGTAGTTAGTAGTTAGTAGTAGTAGTTGTAGTAGTAGTAGTAGTAGTAGTAGTAGTTAGTAGTAGGAGTAGTTAGTAGTAGGAGTAGTAGTAGTAGTAGTTAGTAGTAGTAGGAGTAGTTAGTTAGTAGTAGTAGTAGTTAGTTAGTAGTAGTAGGAGTAGTTAGTAGTAGTAGTAGTAGTAGTAGTTGTAGTAGTTAGTTAGTAGTAGTAGGAGTAGTTAGTTAGTAGTAGTAGTAGTTAGTAGTAGTAGGAGTAGTTAGTAGTAGTAGTAGTTAGTAGTAGTAGTTAGTAGTAGTCCAGTAGTAGTCGTAGTTAGTAGTCCTAGAGTAGAGTAGTATGTTTCGTAGTAGTGCAGTAGCCGTTAGTAGTAGTATTTCTAGTAGCAGTAAGTAAGAGGTAAGTAGTAGTAGTAGTAGTAGCAGTTTAGTAGTAGAAGTTGTGATACTAGTACTAGTGGTATTTGTAGTAGTAGTTGCTATAGTAGGTGTGTTTGGTGTACTAGAAGTAGGAGGAGTAGTAGTAGCAGCAGCAGCAGTAGTAGTAGTTATTATAGTAGTAGCAAACATAGTAGTAGTTATTATAGTTGTAGTAGGAGTATTAGGAGTAGTAGTAGTAGTAGGAGCATCAGTAGTAGTAGTAGTAGTAGTAGTAGAAGCAATAGTATCAGTAGTAGTAGTAGTAGTAGGAGTATCAGTAGTAGTAGTAGTAGTAGTAGCGGTAGTTTGCATAGAAGTATTGTTATTAATAGTAGTTCTATAGGTAGTAGTAGTCGAAGTAGTAGTCGTTGGAGTAGAATTAGTAGTAGTAGTAGTACTAGTACTAGTGGAAGTTGTAGTTGGAGTATTAGGAGGAGGAGTAGTAGTAGTAGTCACAGTAGTAGTAGTAGCAGTAGTACTAGTAGTCATAGTCACAGTCGTAGTAATATTAGTAGTAGTAGTTATTGTTGTAGTAGCAGCAGACATGTAGTAGTAGTTATAGTTGTAGCATGAGTATTAGGAGTAGTAGTAGTAGTAGTAAAAGTAATAGTAGCAGTAGTAGCAGTAGTAGGAGCAGCAGCAGTAGTATTTTTAGTAGTAGTAATAGCTGTCGTTAGGGTAGAAGTAGTAGTAGTGATAGTACTTATATTAGTAGTAGTAGTGGAAGTAGTAGTAGTAGTAAGAGCCGAATTTGTAGTAGTAGTAGTAGTAGAAGAAGAAGAAGAAGAAGTAGTAGTAGTAGTAGTAGTTGAGTCGTACTACTATTAGTTGTACTTGTAGTAGGAGTAGATGTAGAAGTATCAGTAGTAGTAGTCATTGTCATAGTAATAGTAATAGTAGCAGTAATAGTACTGGAAGTTATTGTTGGAGAATTAGGAGTAGCAATAGTAAAAGTAGTAGTAGTAGTTGGACTAGTCGGAGCAGTAGTAGAATAGTAATTGCAGTAGTTGTTGTGGCATTAGTACCAGTAGTAGCAATTGCAGTCATAGTAATAGTAGTAGTAGTAGTAGTGAAAATTGTAGTTGGAGTATTAGGAGTAGTAGTAGCAGTTATAGCAGTAGTAGGAGTAGTTTGGGTAGTAGTAGTAGTAGTAATTATAGTTGTATTAGTAGTAGTCTCAGTAGTGGTACTAGTTGGAGTTTCAATGGTAGTAGATGTAGTAGCAGCAGCAGAAGAACTAGTAGTAGCAGCAATAGTAGTAGTAGTAGCAATATCAGTAGTAGTAGTATTAGTAGTTCTAATAGTAGCTGTTGTAGTAGTAGCAACAACAACAACAGTAGCAGCAATAGAAGTAGAAGTAGCAGAAGTAGTTTCAATAGTAGTTCGGCTAGTAGTAGTAGTAGGTGAGTAGTAGCAACAATAGTAGATGTAGGAGTAGTAGTAGCGGTAATAATAGTTGTAGCATTAGTAGCAGCAGTAGTAGCAATAGTAATAGGTGTGCTAGTTGTTGTGGTAGTAGTAGCAGTAGTAGTAGTTGTTGTTGTTGTAGTTGTTGTAATAGTAGTAGCGGTAGTGATAGCAGCAATTTTAGTAGTGGTTGTGATAGTAGTAGCAGTGGTAGAATTAGTAATAGTTGAAGTAGGAGTATTAGTTGTAGTAGTAGTAGTAGTAGTATGACTGTTAGGAGTAGTAGTGGCAGTAGTAGTTGGAGATGTACTAGGCGTCATAGTAGTAGTAGCAACAGCAAAAAATAACAATATAATTGCTGCAAGAATAGTAGTAGTAGTCACAGTTGTGGTTGTAGTAGTAGTAGCTGCAATAACAGAGTAATAGTAATAATAGTACTAGTGGTAGTTATTATTATAGTACTAGTAGTAGTAATAGTAGTAGTAGTAGTAGTAGTTTGAGAAGTTGTAGTGGTAGTAGTACTCATAACAGCAATAATAGTAGCATCCGCCGTGATAATAGCAGTAGCAACAGTAGTAGTGGTAGCAACAGAAGTTGCAGCAGCAGCAGTGGTAGTAGTAGTGGTAGTAGAAGTAGTAGTAGTTACAGCAGCAGTAGTAGTAATATTAGTTGCAGTACTAGCAGCAGTTGTAGTATTAGTAGTAGTAGTAGAAGCAATAACGGTAGCAGTAGCAGTAGAAGTAGTAGTAGTTGTAGTTCTTGTAGCAGTAGTACTAGATGCAGTATTAATAGTAGTAGTAGCTGCTATGGTAGAAGTTGTAGTAGCAGTAGTAGTAGTGGAAGTAGCAGTAGCAGTAGTAGTAGTATTAGTGGTAGCAACAATAGCGGTGGCAGCAGGAGCAATAGAAGTAGTAGTAGTACTAGCAGTAGCATTAGTAGTGGTAGTAGTAGCAGTAAAAGTAGCAGTAGTAGTAGTAGTACTAGCCATAGCAACTGTAGTTTCAGCACTTATAGTAGTAGCAGTATTAGGAGTATGAGTAGTAGCTTTAGTAGCAACAGTAGTAGTAATAGTAGTAGCGGTAGCAGTAGTGGCAGTAGTAGTAATTGTAGTGGTAGTAGTATAGTAGTAGTAGTAGTAGTAGTAGCAGTAGTAGTAATAGTAGAAGCGGTAGTAGCAATTGTAGTAGTAGTAATAGAAGTAATAGTAGTAGCAGTAGTAGCAGCAGTAGTAGTAATAGTAGTAGCGGTAGCAGTAGTGGCAGTAGTAGTAATTGTAGTGGTGGTGGTGGTGGTGGTGGTGGTAATAGTAGTAGTAGTAGTAGCATTAGCAGCAGCAGCAGCAGTAGTAGTAGTAGCTGTAGTAGTAGTAGTTATAGCTGTCGAAGTGGCAGAAGTAGTAGTTGTTGAAGTAGTAGCAACATAAGTCATAGCTGTAGTAGTAGAATTAGCAGTAGCAAAAGTAATAGTAGTAGTAGTAGCAGAAGCAGTAGTAGTAGTTGTAGTAGTAGTACTAGCAGTAGTTGAAGTAGTTGTATTAATAGTAGCAGTTCTAGTACTAGTACTATTAGTTGTTGTAGTAGTTGTAGTAGTAGCAGTAGCAGTACTAGTATTAATAGAAGTAGTTGTAGTGGTGGTGGTAGTAGTAGTAATGGTAATAGTGGTTATAGTAGTAGTGATAGTTATAGTAATAGTAATAGCAGGAGTAGTAGTAGTAGCAATAGTAGAAATTGCAGTAGTAGTAGTAGTAGTAGTAGTAGTAGTAGTAATAGTTATAGTAGTTCCCAAAGTAACAGTAGTTGCATTTGTGGAAGTAGTAGTAGAAGTAGTAGTTGTGGTGTGGTGGAAGTTGTAGTAGTAGTACCCGAAGTGGCAGTAGTAGTATTAGATGTAGTAGTAGTAGCAGTTGTAGCAGTACCTGAACTAGTAGTAGTTGTTGTTGTAGAAGTAGTTGTAGCAATAGTAGCAGTAGTACCCGAAGTAGCAGTGGCAATAGTTGTAGATGTAGTAGTAGTTGTAGTAGTAACACTAGTAGTAGTAGTAGTAGTAGTAGTAGTAGTAGTAGTAGTAGTAGTAGTAGTAGTAGTAGTAGTAGTAGTAGTAACAGTAGTAGTAGTGGTAGTAGTAGTAATAATAATAGTAGTAGTAGTAGCAGTTGTAGTTGCAGCAGTAGTTGTAATAGTTGTAGCAGTAGTAGCAGTAGCAGCAGTTGTAGTAGCAGTAGAAGTATTAGTAGCAATAGTTGTAGTTGCAGTAGTTGTAGCTGTAGTAGCAACGGTAGTCATAGACATATTTGTAGCAGTTGTAATAGTAGTAATTATGATAGTAGTAGTAGTAATAGCAGAAGTAGAAGTAGCAGTCACAATAACGATAGTCGTGGTAGTAGTAGTGGTAAGAGAAGTGGTAGTATTAGTAGTAGTCATAGAAGTAGTAGTCACAGTAGCAGTGGTAGCAGTAGTAGTGCTTGCGGTAGTAGTAGCAGCAACAACAACAGTAGTCATAGTAGTAGAAGTTGTACCAAAAGTTGCGCTAGTAGTTGTTGTAGTAGTAGTAGTAGTTGTTGTTGTTGTTGTTGTATCTGTAGCAGTCGTAGTAGTAGTCGAAGTAGGAGGTTAAGTAGTAGTAGTAGTAGTTCTACGAGAAGTAGTAGTAGTAGTACTAGTTGTTGTTGTTGTTGTTGTAGTAGTAGTAGTAATAGTTGTTGCAATAGTAGTAACAGTAGAAGTAGTAAAAGTAGTAGAAGTTGTAGTAGTAGTAGCAATAGCTATAGTAGGATTTGTTGCAGTAGCAGTAGCAGCAGCAGCAGCAGTAGTAGTGGTAGTAGTAGGCATAGGAGGAGGAGTAGTACTACTAGTAGTAGTAGTAGTATTTGTTGTAGTAGTAGTAGTAGTAGTTGTAGCAATAGTAATATTAGTAGTTGTTGCGAAAGTAGTAGTTGTAGCGACAGTAGTTGTAGGAGTCTCAGTAGCTATAGCAGTAGTAGTACTAGAAGAAGGAGTAATAGTAGTTGCAATAGAAGTAGCAGTAGTAGTAGTAATAGAAGTAACAGCAATAGCAGTCATAGTAGTAGTAGCAACTGTAGTAGTAGGAGGCATCGTAGCAGCTGTAGTAGTAGTAGTAGTAGTAGTAGTAGTAATTGTAGCAGAAGTAATAGCAGCAGAAATAGTAATAGTAGTAGTATTAGTAGCACTACAAGTAGTAGCAGTTGTACTAGTCGCAGTAGTAGTAGCAGAAGTAGTAGGATTAGGAGAAGTAATAGTAGTAGTAGTAGAAGCAATAATAATAGTAGTAGTAATATTAGTAGCAGTTCTAGCAATAGTAGCAGTAGTAGTAGTGGTAGTTGTAGCAGCAGTATCAGAAGTTGATTTAGGAGCCATAATTGTAGTTGTTGCTATAGTAGTAGTAGCAGTAATAGTAGTTATAGGAGTAGTAATCGAAGTAGTAGTAGCAGTAGTAATAGTAGTAATACGAGTAGTAATAGAAGTAATAGTAGTAGTTGTTGTTGTAGTGCAAGTAGTAGCAGTAGCAGTAGCAGTAGCCGTAGTAGTAGTGTTAGTAGTAGTAGTAGAAGTAGTAATAGTAGCTGTTGCTATACTAGTAGTAGTAGTAGTAGTAGTAGTAGTAGTCATAGTAGCAGCAGTAGTAGTAGTCATAGTTGTTGTTGTGGTTGCAACACTAGTAGTAGTAGGAGCAATAGCAGAAGTAGTAATAGTAGTAGTAGCCGCTGTAGTAATACTAGAAGTAGCAATAGTAGTAGTAGTAGCAGTAGCAGTAGTAGTACTAGATCTAGTAGAAGTTGTAGCAATCGAAGTCGCAAAAGTAGTCAAAGAAGTAGTAGCTGCAAGAGTCATAGTTGTAGTAGTAGAATTAATTGTACCAGAAGTAGTAGTTGTAGTAGAAGCAGCATTAGTACTAGTAGTAGTAGAAGTATTTGTAGTAATTGTAGCAATAGTGGTACTAGTAGTATTATCAGTAATATTAGTAGTAGTAGTGCTAGTATTAATAGAAGTAGTAGTAGTAGTAATGGTTGTAGTGGTTGTAATTGTTGCAGGAGTAATAGTAGTAATAGGAGTAGTAGTAAAAGCAGAAGTAGCAGTTGTTGCAATAGTAGTAGCAATAGTGGGAGCAATAGTAGTAGTGTCCGAAGTAGCAGTAGTAGCATTTGTAGAAATAGTAGTGGTAGTAGTAATAGTATCAGTAGTGGCAGTAGTAGTAGTAGTACCCAAAATAGCAGCAGCTGCAGTAGTAGTAGTAGTAGTAGTAGTAGTAGTAGTAGTAACAGTAGTAGTAGTAGTAGTAGTAATAGTAGTAGTAGTAGTAGCAGAAGTAGAAGTAGCAGCAGCAGTAGTAGTACCTATAGTAGCAATAGTAGTAGTTGTCGAAGTTGTAGTAGTAGTGGTAGTAGTAATAGTCGTAGTAGTTGTTGTGGTAGTAATTGCAGTAATAGTAGCAGTAGTTTCAATAGTAGCAATAGTAGTAGCAGAAGTAGTACAAGTGTGAGTGGTTGTAACAGCTGTAGTAGTATTAGTAGTAGCAGTAGTTGTAGTACTAGTAGAAGTATTAGTAGCTGTAGTAGTAGTAGTAGTAGTAGTAGTAGTAGTAGTAGTAGTAGTAGTAGTAGTAGTAGTAGTAGTAGTAGTAGTAATAATAGTAGTAGTAGAAGTAATAGAGGTAGTTGTGGTAGTACTAGTAGAAGCAGTAGAAACAGTAGTAGTGGCAGTACTTGTAACAATAGTAGTTGTAGTGTATGCAGCAATAGTTGCAATAGTAGTAGGGGTAGTAGAAGTAGCAGCAGCAGCTATAGTAGTAGTAGTAGAAGTAGAAGTAGTAGTAGCTGTAGTAGAAGTAGTAATAGCAAAGGTAGTACCAGTGGTACCAGTAATGGTGGTAGTAGAAGCAGTAGCAGTAGTAGTGGCAATAATAGTAGTAGCAGCAGTAATAGCTGCAGCAGTAGTAGTAGTAATACTAGTAGTAGTAGTTGTTGTAGTAGTACTAGTACTAGTAGTATTAGCAACACAACAATAAGAGTAGTAGTGGTAGTAGTAGTAGTTGCAGCAGTTGCAACAACAATGGCAGCAACAATAATAGTAGTATTAAAAGTAGCAGTAGTAGTATTTGTAATAGTTGTAGAAGCGATAATAGTTGTAGTAGTAGTTGTAGGAGTAGCTGCAGTAACAGCAGCAATTGTAGTAGTAGCAGTAGTAGTAGCAATTATAGTAGTAGCAGTAGTAGGTAGATGCAGTAGTTGTATTAGTAGTAGTGGTAGGAGTAGCATAAGCAGTAGTAGTAGTAGATGCTGTAGTAGTAGAAGTAGTAGGTGTAGTAGTAGCAACAGCAGTTGTTGTGGAAGTGGTAGTAGTAGTAGTAGTAATTAGAGTAGCGATAGTAGCAGCCTTAGTAGTATTGGTAGTATTAGGTGTAGTAGTAGTAATAGTAGTAGCAGTTGTAGTAGTGGAAGTAGTAATAAAAGTAGTAGTAATAGTAGTAGTAGTAGTCGTCATGGTAGTAGTCGTAGTAGTAGGAGTTGGAGTAGGGATAGTTGTATGAGTATTAGTAGTCAAAGTAGTGGTAGTAGTAGTAGTACTACTAGTTGTAGTTGTAGTAGGAGTAGCAGCAGCATTATTTGTAGCGGTAGTAGTAGCAGAACTCATAGTAGTAGTAGGAGCATAAGCAACAGCAGCAGTAGTAGCAATAGTAGAAACAGTCACAGTAATAGCAGTAGAAGTAGTAGTAGTTGTAGTAGTAGTTACCATTGTAGTTGTTGTTGTAGTATTAGTAGTAGTAGCAGTAGCAGTAGTTGTTGTTGTAGTAGTAATAGTAGTAGTAGTAGTAGTAGTCGTAGCAGTATTAGTACTATTAGCAGTAGTACTTTTAGAGAAGTAGTAGTAGAGGAAGTAGTACGAGTAGTAGCTGTAGTGGCAGCCGTAGTAGCTGTAGTAGCAACAGCATTAGTAGAACTTGTAGTTGAAGTAACGGTAGAAGTAATACTATTATTAGTAGTAGTAGCAGCAGCAGCCGTAGTCGTGATAGTAGTAGTCGTAGTAGTA
The DNA here is from genome assembly GCA_005019695.1 of Trichopus zeylanicus subsp. travancoricus. Lineage (NCBI taxonomy): Eukaryota > Viridiplantae > Streptophyta > Magnoliopsida > Dioscoreales > Dioscoreaceae > Trichopus > Trichopus zeylanicus. The sequence goes on from RXID01021713.1 coordinate 7,886, forward strand.
GAGGTAGTAGCAGTGGTAGTAGCAGTAGTTGTTGCAATAGTAGTAGTCATAGTAGTAGCAGTAGTTGTTGTAGTTGTAGTAGTAACAGCAACAGTAGCCATAGTTATAGAAATAGTAGTAATAGTAGTGGCAGGATCAGTAGTAGCAAAAGTAGTACTAATAGTAGTAGTAGTAGTAGTAGTAGTAGAAGTAGTAGCAGCAGCAGTTGTAGTAGTTGTAATTGAAGTAGAAGTAGTAGTAGTAATGGTAGTAGATGTAGTTGTAGTTGTAGTAGTAATAGTAGTAGAAGCAATAGTTGTATTAGTAGTAGCGGTAGCAAAAGTAGTATTAGCTATAGTACTGGTGGAAGTTGTAGTAGAAGCAAAAATAGCAGTAGTTGTAGCACTAGCAGTGGAAGTAGTAAAAGCTGTAGGAGCAGTCATAGTAGTAGCAGTAGCAGTAGTAGTAGCAGTAGTAATAGCAGTAGTAGCAGCATTAGTAGTAATAGTAGCAATAGCAGCAGTAGTAGCAGCAGTGGCAGCAGTAGTAGTAGCATTGGCAGTAGGAGCTGCAGTAGGAGCTGCAGTAGGAGTAGTTGTAGTAAAAGTAGTAGCCATTGTAGTAGTCATCGTCGCAGTCGTGGTAGCAGTAGCAGTTGTGGTAGTAGTTGTGGTAGCAGTCGTAGCAGTTGTGGTAGCAGTAGCAGAGTAGCAATTGCGATAGCACTAGGACTAGTAGTTTTAGTAGTAGAAGCAATAGTAGTTGTAGAGTAAGTAGTAGCAGTATTGCTAGTTGTAGTAGTTGTAGAAGCAGTAGTAGTGGTAGTAGTAGCAGTAGCAGTAGTAGTAGCAGTAGTAGTAGTTGTCGTAGTGAAAATAATAGTTGTAGTAGTAGCTAAAGCAGTAGTTGAAGTTGTCGTTGCAGCAGCAGTATGAGCAGTAGTAGCAGCAGCAGTAGTAGCAGAAGATGTTGTAGTTGCCATAGTAGCAGTAGTAGTAGGAATATTAGTAGTGATAGACGTAGTCATAGTAGTAGAAGTTGTATTAGTAGTAGTAAGACAACTAGTCATAGCAGCAGCAACAACAGTAGTTGTAGTAGTAGTAGTAATGGTAGTAGTAATAGTAGTAGTAGTTGTGGTAGTAGTAATAGTAGTAGTAGCTGTAGTTGGGGTAGCAGCAGAAGAAGCAACTATTGCATAATAGTAGTAGCAGTAGTTGTAACAGTAATACTAACTATTACAGAAGTAGTAGTAGCTGTAGTAGCAGTAGTAGTTGTAGTAGGTGCAATAGCGGTAGTTGTCGTAGCGAAAGCAATAGTCACAGTAGTCAAAATAGTAGTAGCAGGAGCAGCAGCGGCAATAATAGTAGTTGTAGTTTTAGTAGTAGTAGTAGTACAAGTAACAGCAGCAACTGTAGAAGTAGCAAAAGTTGTACCAGTAGTACCAATAGTGGAGTAGTAGAAGCTGTAGCAGAAGTAGTAGTAGTTGTAGGATAAGTAGTAGTAGTAATAGTAGTAGTAGCAGCGACAATAACAACAACAACTGTAGTAGCACTAGAATGAGTAGTAGTAGTAGTGGTAGTAGTAGTATTGTAGTAGCCGCTATAGAGGTAATAGCAGTAGTAACAGTACAAGAACTAGTAGTAGTAATAGTATTAGCAATAGCAGCAATAACAGTAGTAGTACTAGTAGTAGCAGTAGTAGAAGTCACAGTGGTAATAGTTGTAGTAGTTCTAGTAGTAGTACTCGCAGTAGCAGAAGTAGTTGTAGTAGTTGTTGTAGTAGTTGTAGTAGTTGTAGTAGTAGAAGTAGTTCTAGTAGTAGCTGTAGCAGTAGTAGTAGTTATAGTACTAGCTGTAGCCGAAACAGCGGCAATGGTGGCAGTAGTAACAGTAGCAGCAACAGTGGTAGAAGTGGTAGCAATAGTTCTAGTAGTAGCAAAAGTAGGACTAATTCTAGTAGCAACAAAAGCAGCAGTAGTATTAATACTAGTATTAGCAGTGGTAGTAGTATTTGTAGTATTTGCAGCAGTAGTAGGAGTAGTAGCAGCAGCAACAGTAGTTGTAGTAGTAGGAGGAGGACGAGGAAGTGGAGTAGGAGCAGTAGTAGGAGGATTAGTAGTTGGACTAGTGGTAGTAGTATCAATAGTAGTAGTAATAGTAGTAGTAGTAGTTGCAGTAGTAACAGTATTAGTAGTAGTAGTAGTAGTAGTAGTAGTAGTAGTAGTAGTAGTAGTAGTAGTAGCAGTAGTAGTAGTAATCGTAGTAGCAATAGTAATAGTCATTGAAGTGGTAGAAGTAGTAGTAGCAGCAGCAGCAGCAGCAGTAGTAGTAGTGGTGGTAGTAGTAGTAGTAGTAGTGGTAGTAGTAGTAGTAGTTGTAGTAGTTGAGCTAGTAGGAGGACGGGTAGTGGTAGTAGTATTTGTTGTTATTGTAGCATAAGCAGCAGCAGTAGTAGTGGTTGTAGTAATAGTAGTAGTTGCAGTTATAGTAGTAGCAGTATGAGTAGTAATAGTAGTTGCAGAAGTAGTACTAGTAGAAATAGTAGCAGTAGTTGTAGTAGTAGTAGTTGAAGTAGTAGTAGTAGCAATAGTGGTAGTAGTAGTAATTGCTGTTGCCACATTAGTAGTAGTGGTTGGAGTTTTGGTAGGAGTAGCAGTAGCAGCAATAGTAGCAGTAGTAGTAATAATGACAGTAGTAGCAGTAATAGGAGTAGTAGCAGCAGCAGTTGTAGAAGCTATAGTAGCCATCGCTGCAGTAGCAGTTATTCTAGTTGTAGCATTTGTAGTAGTGGTAGTAGATGTTGTAGTTGTAGTAGCAGTAGTAGTAGTGGTAGTAGTAGTTATAGGTGTAGTGGTAGTAGTAGCAGAAGAAGTAGTAGCAGTAGTATGAGCATTAGTATTTTGTAGTAGTAGTAGTAGCACTAGTAGTAGGTTTAGTATTAATAGTAGTAGTAGTAGGAATAGTAGTAGTAGCAATTGTACTAGTAGTTGTAGTTGTTGTAGTAGTAGCTGCAGCAACAATAGTAGTAATGGTAGTAGTAGCAATAGTGAAAGTAGTAGTAGTAGTAATAGGAGTAGGTATACCAGTACGAGTAGCAGTAGTAGTAGTGGTACTAGTAGTAGTAGTAGGAGGAGGAGTAATAGTAGTAGTATTAGCAGTAGTAGTGGTAGTAGTAAGAGTAATAGTAGTATGAGTAGTAGTAGTAGCAACAGCAGTAGTACTAGTTGTATTAGATTTAGTAGTAGTAGTAGTAGCAATAGTAGTAGTAGCAGTAGTAGTTGGAGGAGTAGTAGTAGGACAAGTTCTAGTAGTTATTGTAGTAGCAGCAATAGTAGTAGTTGTAGTTGTAATAGTAGTAGTAGTTGTAGTAGCAGTAGTAGTAGTAAGAGTAGTAGGAGTAGTAATCATAGTGGTAGTAGTAGTAGTTGTAGTTTTATTACTAGTAGCAGTAGTAGAAGTTTAGTAGTAGCAGTAGTAGTGGTAGTAGTACTACTACTGCTACGACTCTTACGACTACTACTACTACGACGACTCCGACTCATACTGCGACTGCTACTACTACTGTTGCTACTGTTTCTGCTAGTAAAACTACTACGACAACTACTACTACAACAACAACTACTGGTATTACTACTACTACTACTATTATTTAAACTACAGCTACTACTACTACTCCACCTACTACTATAACTACTGCTGCTGCTACTACTAATGTTACTACTACTACTACTACTACTATGACAACTTCCACTACTACAATAATAACTACTTCTACAACTATGACTAATGCTAATACTAGAACTACTACTATAGCAACGGCTATTACAGCTACTACGACTAGTACTACTACTACCGCTATTACTGCTATAGCTACTATTGCAACATTTTCTACTACTACTACTACTGCTACTACTACAACTACTAAAACTTCTCCTCCTCCTACTACTACTACTTCTACTACTACTGCTATTGCTACTAGTATTAGTTCAACTAATCCTACTACAATTACTACTACTACTCATACTGCTACTTCTACAACAGCCACTACTTCTACTACAACTACAACTGCTACCAACACTACCACTACTACCACTACTACTGCTGCTTCTACTGCTACAATAATAACTACTACTATTACTACTCGTCCTACAACTACCACAACTTCTACTTCCGCTATTACTACTACCACTACTACGACCACCACCACCACTACTACTTCTATTTCTACTACTACTACTCCTACACCAACTCCTACTGCTCCTACTACAACTACTGCCATGACTACTACTATTACTACTCGTACACCAACTCCTACTCCATCTACTATAAGTACTACTACTACTACTACTTCGACTACTACTACTACTACTACTACTACTAGTACTCCTACTACTACTCCTACTCATACTACTACTTCTACTACTACTACTACTACTACTACTACTATTACTACTACAACTGCTACTACTAAACTTCTACTACTGCTACTAGTAATAAAACTACAACAACAACTACTACTACTACTATGATTACTACTCCTACTACAATAGTTGTAATAGTTATTGTAGTTGTTGTAGCTGTAGTAATAGTGGTTGTAGTAGTTATAGTTGTCATTGTAGTAGTAGTAGCAATAGTTACATTAGTATTAATAGTAGAAGCAAAAGCAATAGTTGCAGTAGTTGTAGTAGTAGGTTTAGTAGCTGTGGTAATAGCAGTCATTGTGGTAGTAGAAGTAGTAGTAGCAGTAGCAGTACTAGTAGTAGTATTTGTTCTTGTACTAATTGTGTTGGTAGTAGCAGTAGTTGCGGTTACAGCCATAGTAGTAATAGAAGTAGTAGCATTAATAGTAGGAATAGCAGCGAAGAAGCAATTGTAGCAGCAGTAGTAGTAGTAATAGCCACAGTCGCAGTAGTCGAAGTAGTAGCAATAGTACCAATAGTAGCAGTGGTCGGAGTAGTAACAGTAGTAGTGGTATTAGTTGTAGTAGTAGTAGCTATACTCGTAGTACTAGAAATAGTAGTAGTAGAAGGAGAAGTAGAGTAGTAGTAGTAGTAGCAGCAGTGGAAGTGGTAGTCATCATAATTGTTGCAGCAGTAGTAGTAGTAGGTGAAATACAGTAGTAGCAGTAGCAATAGTCACAGTAGCAGTAGTAGGACTAGTAGAAGTAGTATTACTTCTTGTAGTTGTAGTAGTAGTAGTAGAAATAGAAGTAGTAGTAGTAGTTGTTGTTGTTGTTGTTGTAGTCATAGTAGTAGCAGCAGTAACAGTAGTGGCAGTAATAGTAGTACTAGTATTAGTGGCAATAGTAGCAGTATTAGCAGTAATAATAGTAGTAGTATTTTTAGTAGCAGCAGTAGCAGTAGCAGTACTAGTCACAATTGTAGTAGTAGCAGGCAAAATAGTAGAATTTGTATTAGAAGCAATAGTAGCAGTAGTAGTAGTTGTGGTGGTAATAGTAGTAGTGGTAGTAGTAGTAGCAGTAGTAGCAGTGGTAATAATAGCAGCAGTAGTAGCAGTAGTGGCAGTATATGTAGCAATAGCAGCAGTAGTAGTAGCTGTAGTAGTAGTGGCAGAAGTAGTGGCAGGTGTTGGAGAATCAGTAGCTGTAGCAGCAATAGTAGTAGTAGTAGTAAAAGCAACAGTAGTAGTAGTAGGAGGAGAAATTATAGGAGTAGTATTAGTAGTTGCAACAACAACAATAGTAGTAGTTTTAGTAGTAGTAGTAGTAGTAGTTGTTGTTGTTGTTGTTGTTGTTGTAATAGTAGTAGCAGTGGTAACAACAACAGCAGTAGCAGCGCTAGCAGTAGTAGAAATAGTAATACTAGTAGTAGAATTAGAAATAGCGAAAGTAGTGCTAGAAGTAGTAGTAGTAGAAGAAGCAATAGTAGCAGTACTAATAGTCATAGTCGTCATAATAGCAGAAGTAGGACTAGTTTGATTAGTAGGAGAAGCAATTCTTGGAGTAGTATTACTTGTACTAGTAGTAGCAGTAGTAACAGGAGTAGCAGTAGCAATAGAAGTAGTAGGATAGTAGCAGTAGTAGGAGTAGTAGTAGTAGTAGTAGTAGCAGTATTAGTATTCATAATGGTAGTATTAGCTGGAGTAGTAGTAATAGTAGTAGGAGTAGTTGTAGTAGAGTAGTAGTAATCATAGCTGTAGCAGGAGTAGTAGTAGTAGTAGTAGTAGTAGTAGTAGTATTAGTAGTCGTAGTAGTAGTAATCACAACATTAGTAACAGTAGTAGTGGTAGTGGTAGTAGTAGTAGTAGTACTTGTACTAGTAGTAGTAGTTTGAGTAGTAGAAGTAGTAGTATCAAGTAGTAGTAACAATACTAGTAGTAGTAGACGTTTTTACTATAGTATTAGTAGTAGCAGTAGGAGTAGTAGCACGAGTAGCAGTAGCAGTAGTAGTTGTTGTTGTAGTAGTAGTAATCGTAGTAGTATTGGTGGAAGGGGTTGGAATTGTAGTTGTAGTAGTAATAGTAGTAGTAATTGTAGTATAAGCAATAGTAGTAGTAGTAGTAGTACTAGTATTAGTATTATTTGTAGTAGTACTAGTACTAGTAGTAGAAGCAATAGTAGTAGTAGTACAAGCAGTAGTAATAGTTGTAGAAGTAGTAACTGTAGTGCTAATAGTAATAGAGGCAAAACAAGTAGTAGTAGCAGTAGTAGGAGTGGGAGAACTAGTTGCAGTAGTAGCATAGGTGGCAGCAATAGTACTGGTAGTAGTAGTAGTAGTAGTACCAGTAGTAGTTGTAGTAGCTATAGTGGTAGATGTTGTTGTAGTAGTTGTAGCAGTAGTAGCAGCAATAGCAGAAGTAGTAGTGATACTAGTAGTAGTTGTGGTAGAAGTGGTAGTAGTATTATTAGTAGTAGTAATTGTAGTAGTCGAAGTAGTAGTAGTAGTAGTAGTAATAGCAGTAGTAGCAATAGTAGCAATAGAAACAATAAGGGATGTAGTGGCAGCAATAGCAG
>RXID01021717.1:0-53389 GCA_005019695.1 Trichopus zeylanicus subsp. travancoricus
TTTAGCGTTGCTTGTTCCTCCTGCAAAATTAGCAAGGGGTCTTTAAAAATAAGGAGTCTCCCGCGTGGTTCGGGAGGCCTGGTTTTAGGATGGAGGGACAGATTCTCTAGCTTTGTGAGTAAAGTTTCTGGGAGAATTGGACTGTCACTCTTTGTTTTCTGCTTTCTGAGGAGCTGGATATCGGCTTGGATATCCCGTAGGGCTTCAGCAATTTGAACTAGAAGCTGGATTTGGGTATTATTTTGCTTTAGAAGGGCTAGATTTTGAGCTGAAACACTCGTATAATCACTGGGTTTGATGAATCCAACTGCTGGGTGTTCTATGGGTTCAACGGCTTGTAAAGCTTCTTGGTATGAGGAGGTTATTTTGGCTGGAAGGAACGTGTTCATTCACCGGGAGGTGTATAACAATTGATGAAGGTCTAGGTACTCTGGGTTCAGGGTGTGAGGTATATATCCTACCTTATCGAGCAAGAGACGAGCACTCCGAGAACTTCAGACGCTCACCCTAGTATCTGTCATGCTCATCCGACTGGCAGCTACTGCCTCTTGCAGATTTACGCGCACTGCGGCCTTTTGCAATTCAGACACCGTGATCGGCGTAAGCAATTCCTGAGTCTCCTTCTCACCGAGGCCACGAATACCTACTTCTCTCCCAATATCGACCTTGCGGTGGACTTATTAGGTCCAGCCTCTGTGCCACCCGAGGGGCCAATCCAGGATTTTTCGGCATGCTATGGTCTGGTTATCAACGGCCATAAGGTCAGAAACCATCACACACATCCCCGATGAGTACCTAGAAAGGGGTTTCTACTCAGCCATGGAAGGTGTTAAGCCAGGTAAGGAACTAGGGGTTTCACAATCTGGTATCAGAGCTTAGTTGCTCTTTCACAATCTGGTATCAGAGCTTAGTTGCTCTTTCACAATTCTGGTATCAGAGCTTAGTTGCTCTTTCACAATCTGGTATCAGAGCCTAGTTCCTTACCTGGCTTAACACCTTCCATGGCTGAGTAGAAACCCCTTTCTAGGTACTCATCGGGGATGTGTGTGATGGTTTCTGACCTTATGGCCGTTGATAACCAGACCATAGCATGCCGAAAAATCCTGGATTGACCCCTCGGGTGGCAAAGAGGCTGGACCTAATAAGTCCACCGCAAGGTCGATATTGGGAGAGAAGTAGGTATTCGTGGCCTTGGTGAGAAGGAGACTCAGGAATTTCTTACGCCGATCACGGTGTCTGAATTGCAAAAGGCCGCAGTGCGCGTAAATCTGCAAGAGGCAGTAGCTGCCAGTCGGATGAGCAGGACAGATACTAGGGTGAGCGTCTGAAGTTCTCGGAGTGCTCGTCTCTTGTTCGATAAGGTAGGATATATACCTCACACCCTGAACCCAGAGTACCTAGACCTTCATCAATTGTTATACACCGCCCGGTGAATGAACACGTTCCTTCCAGCCAAAATAACCTCCTCATACCAAGAAGCCTTACAAGCCGTTGAACCCATAGAACACCCAGCAGTTGGATTCATCAAACCCAGTGATTATACGAGTGTTTCAGCTCAAAATATAGCCCTTCTAAAGCAAAATAATACCCAAATCCAGCTTCTATTTCAAATTGCTGAAGCCCTACGGGATATCCAAGCCGATATCCAGCTCCTCAGAAAGCAGAAAACAAAGAGTGACAGTCCAATTCTCCCAGAAACTTTACTCACAAAGCTAGAGAATCTGTCCCTCCACCCTAAAACCAGGCCTCCCGAACCACGCGGGGGACTCCTTATTTTTAAAGACCCCTTGCTAATTTTGCAGGAGGAACAAGCAAAGCTAAATGGCAGCAGTAGTCGTGTTGGAAAAAGCGCCCCAGCCCCTGGTCGAAGACCAAATTCGGGGGGATAGGCGAAATCAGCGACGACTCTACACTGCACAGCAAGCAACACGACGGATCGTCCGTCGCTTGACGGGGCAACCTGCCCCTCAACACGTCTTAGAACAGCAACTGGACCCGCAGGAGAAAGTGCGCCAATCCATGCGAAAACGCGCGGCTATAGCTCCTGCCGAAGTCCTTTATCATTCCAGAACAGATGATGAGCACCACCAAAGTAGAACATTCCACCACGCGGAGAGGCCATCAGGTAGCGTCTGTCGGCGACGCTCCAGGCGTACGCCGTCAGGTGCTCAGTAAACGACACTCCTAGATGGAAGGATCTCACTCAGCTTCAACCATCATGCCTCTATTCCTGACACCACTGAGGATGAGATTGTTGCCATCCTCACCCAAGAAGAGGCTCCAGATGAGACGACGGAGGAAGTTTGGGACACCTTGGGCGAACCACGAGGAAAATATGACTATTATGTCAAGTATTCTGCTCCTCCGTCCTTCTTCACGCCCTTTCCGACCACACCAACAGGATGGGACGATCTGGAAGATGACCTACCAGGACAGCAGCCTGCCATAACAGGATGCAAGCAGCCTCAGCATCCGGCTCCTCGAAAGGTGGTGCCAGCCAAGAAGTGGCGACGCCGCTTTGCCCAACAACAGCCAGCGAACGGGCATCTTACGTGGCAACCCAAAGGACGGGAGAGCCAGCGTCCAACTTGCGAAACCCATGCAGGAGATACACGCCCAGGGGCCTCTGTACTCCGGTCCATGGAACCTCTGCAGGAAGGGACTGGTGACAACACCCACCTTCTGGCCACATGGCGTCTGACCAACCAAGAAAGCAACTCTGAAGCCGAACATGACCCCGATGAGTATTGTGAGTATTTACAATATTATACTTGTTTGGGAAATACAGATGGAGACACAGAACTCGTTGCCACTTTAGAAGAAGAAGACTGGGGTATGGAGTATCCCCAGCGGGCACCACCGGCACCACCTCAGCAAGCAAAGCCAACGGAGCGGCTTTGCTCCTCTTCCATTGTCTCCGAATACAGGCCCCCAGGGGAATCAACCATGGGCCCTGTTAACTACCCCCCAGCGGCGAGACCTACTGAGCCTGGTCCAAGCCAAGGACCAATCTTTGGCGACTACCAACCCAAGAATCTGAGGTTCAAAGCCAGGAATACCTCAGAATGGTGGAACCTCCCTTCTGCCCAGCAACAATCAGGGGCTATCTTTGTTATGCCCCCCCAGATTGGGCAATTCAGCGACGTCTTCATGCGTTGGGAGTCCATCACCAAAAATTCAGTGGCTCTACAGGGGTTCACAGATTCCCGGACAAAGACTGAATTTATTGAAAACTTGCTTGGGGAGGCTGAAAAGCTCGCCTGGATCCAGTGGAGGATGGCCTACCCCATGGAATACCAGCACCTGTTGGATCATGCAGATGGTGCTGACGGTACGCAGAACATCCTCTCACAGATTCGGACCATATTCGCCCTGGAAGATCCCTACCAAGGCTCAACAACAATGCAAGAAGAAGCCTACAGGGATCTAGAACGGTTATCCTGCCAGAATTTGCGGGATATCGTTCCTTTCCTTAATGACTATATGCAGGTAGCATCTCGGACTGGCCGGTTATTCACTGGCCCGGAGCTCTCAGAGAAACTCTGGTCAAAGATGCCTGGCTCTATTGGCAAGAAAATCAAAGTAGCATTTGAAGCCAAACACCCAGGTAATACCATCGGAGTTTATCGTCGAGTCCTATTTAATTACAAGTACCTGGAAGAAGCATGCAAAGAGGCAGCCTTTACCCGGGCCCTCAAGGATTTGTCGTTCTGTCACGACATTCCAATCCCGGGGTATTATCAGCGACCCCAACGAAAGGTTGGCGTTCGGCGGGCGACAACCTATAAAGGGAAGCCACATCCTTCGCATGCCCGCATCGAGAAGAAGAAGCACCTCATCCGCAACAGGAGGTGTAGATGCTTTCTCTGCGGAGAAGAAGGGCATTTTGCCCGAGAATGCCCCAATGAGCGACAGAATGTCAAGCGCGTCGCCATGTTCGAGCAGCTTGACCTTCCTGCCGATTGCGAAATTGTGTCCGTTCTAGAAGGCGATGACCCTAGCGATGCCATCTATAGCATTTCTGAAGGGGAGGAGGACACGGCAGTCTTGCAGGAAGAAAAGATTTTCATGTTTCGGGAAGAAGACAGGACCTGGTGGATTGGCCCGACAGGAGGCTACCGCGCCATGGTCAAAGTTTCACAGCAACAGTACGAGTGTAGCCACACTTGGGAATTACATCAAGATGTGCCTGACGCTTACGAAAGATGCTCTTGCTGCCAGGCACCCTCCCAAAAGTGCTCCCGTATGCACTGCCCAAGCTGTAAGCTGACAGTATGCGGCAGATGCAGCTGGTACTACTTCAGCAAAAGAGTTCCAGTGGCCCAGACATCCCTTCCAAGGTATGAGCCCAATGACTTACTACTTGAACAACAAAATTACATTTCTACTTGTGAAAGGGAAAAGCGGCAGCTGCAACAATAGCTCACTCTCGCCCGTAAAGAGAAGGAGGCCCTTCAACAACGCCTCCTCCTTGCCCAAGAGGAAAGCCATCACTGGCAACGTGAGTCTGAAAACTGGAGGCTGAAGCACAAAGAGCTCGAAAATACCACCATGGATCTTGACCGCATGGTGCTCGAGTGAAGTGATTTGCAAAAGGAAATACAAAAGCTCCAATGGGAAAAAGGAGCACTAAAGCAGCAGGAGGATGAGCCAGTGGATACCGACGACCTTAACATACTTCTCGTCGACACTACTCAGCGGCTCCTCTCAGCTGAAATGAGGGTGACAACACCACCCCGGCGGACGAAGAATATGCTCTACAACATTAAGGTGAAGTTCGATATGCCCCGTATAGTGCCATTTGAAGTCAATGCAATCCTCGACACAGGGGCTACAACTTGCTGCATTGACCAAGGAACGGCTCCTGCCAATGCCCTGGAGGACAACCCCTTCCTCGTGCATTTCAGTGGCATCAACTCCCGCACTTCGGCCAATAAAAAGCTTAAATTCGGCCGCATGATGATTGGGGCAAACGGCTTTCGGATCCCTTACACATATGCCTTCCCGATGAAGTTGGGGGAGGATATCCAGATGATCCTTGGCTGCAACTTCATCCGCGCCATGCAAGGCGGCGTCCGCATCGAAGGAAATACGGTTACGTTCTACAAAAACGTAACCACAATTCATACTCTCCCATCTGTACCGACTGCAGCACCTATTGAAGAGCTGGACCTAGATGAGGATGAGTACATTCAGATACAAGAGCTAGTGCAGTATGCAACGGACCAACAGCCATCACGAAGCTTCACCAGCAGTGTTGGCTCCCTGCTTGAAGAACTCAAACGCCAGGGATACATTGGTGAGGACCCACTGAAATATTGGTCCAAGAACCAGGTGCTCTGCCACCTGGATATCAAAAACTCAGATTTCACTATCGAAGACCGGCCCTTAAGGCATATTACACCACAAGCCAAGGCTACGTATGCAAAGCATGTGAAAGCACTACTAAATCTTGGCCTTATTCGCCCCAGCAGAAGCCGGCATCGCACCACTGCAATCATTGTGAATTCCGGTACAACAGTTGATTCCCGAACGGGCCAGGAGATCAAAGGCAAGGAGCGGAGGGTCTTCAACTATCGGCGCCTAAATGATCTCACCAACAAGGATCAGTACAGCCTGCCTGGGATCAACACCATCTTACGGAAGGTAAGCAGAAGCCACATTTACTCAAAATTTGATCTGAAATCAGGTTTTCATCAAGTGGCTATGCATCCTGCCTCCGGGGAATGGACGGCATTCTGGGTACCAGAAGGCCTCTATGAATGGCTCGTAATGCCATTTGGCCTGAAAAATGCACCCGCCGTATTCCAACGGAAGATGGACAGTTGCTTCAAGGGGACAGAAGACTTTATTGCAGTATACATTGATGACATTCTGGTCTTCTCCTCCTCCGAAGCGGAGCATGAACAACATCTGAGGGTCATGCTCCAGATCTGCCAAACCAATGGGCTAATCCTGAGCCCAACAAAGATGAAGATAGCAGTCTCGGAAGTAGAATTCTTGGGGGCAGTACTCGGCAATCAGCGAATCAAGCTGCAGCCCCACATTATCAAGAAGATTGCAAACTTCCAGGAACAGGAACTGACCACCATGAAAGGCCTCCGAGCCTGGCTCGAAATCTTGAATTACGCCCGAAGCTATATCCCTAATCTAGGGACTCTACTCGGGCCACTCTATGCAAAGACAAGTCCTACGGGAGAAAGGCGCTGGAACTCCCAAGATTGGGACTTAGTCGCAAAAATCAAGGCCTTGGTGCAAAAGCTGCCGGATCTCGAATTACCTCCAGAAGCCAGCTATATGATCCTTGAGACCGACGGCTGTATGACGGGATGGGGCGGAATTTGTAAATGGAAGCCCCAAAAGTATGACCCCCAGTCCATGGAGAAGGTATGTGCCTACGCTAGCGGCAGGTTCCATCCAATCAAATCCACCATTGATGCGGAACTCTATGCCGTCATGAATACGCTGGAAGCACTAAAGATTTACTACCTGGATAAGGCTGACTTGACTATTCGAACAGACTGTCAAGCAATCATAAGCTTCGTCAACAAGTCAGCTAACAACAAGCCTTCCCGCGTACGCTGGCTCGCCTTCACCGACTACATTACTGGCACGGGACTCGCCATCCAATTTGAACACATCAGCGGAGAGGATAACCAGCTGGCGGATACTCTATCCCGCTTAATTACTTCACTTGTTATTTCAGGATGGCCTGCACCCGAAACTCTGGAAGGACTCAGCCTCGTAGCAACCCGGTTACAGGAGGCACACCAGACACCCGCTCAGAAGGCAAAGGAGGAACACTTGGCGGAAGCCCAAGCCTTGTGCTACAATATGAATCACAACTGCAGCTCCTACAGAGCCTTCCAATGTCCCTCGATACCTACGACGCCATCAGGCGGCGGCTTCAACAGCTGGAACGACAAAGTTCCCAGGAAGCACTTACGGCTGTTCGACAGTTCCGGGACCTCCATGCCCTGAAGCTATCCGAAGCCACAAAGCGCGCAGGACGCAAGACCACGGGCAACTTCTGGGCCCAGTGGCACCCTGTTGTAACCCAGATTGATGTCCAGCTTGAAACAGCAGTCAAACTCACAACTGACGCAGCCCAACGACTGCCTGCCTTCATGTTCTGAGCACAGCAGAAAGCCTGCGCAAGAAGAAAGCGGTAGCATTCGGCCCAACCATCCAGCCCAAAGGGTCCAAAGTTGCTTGGACCAGACAGTCCAAAGAATAACCAGCCCGGCCCAGTCCAAAGGAAATCGTATCCTGATGGTGTAAAGTAAAGTTACTTTTATAAAGTAGCTTTTAGAAAAGCCACTTTATAAAAGAGACTTTTGTAAAGTAACTTTAAACTTTTGTAAAGTAGCTTTAGGAAAGCTGCTTTTGAAAAGCAGCTTTAGCTTTTATAAAGTAGCGCCCAACCAATAGCGAAGTCCCTTCTTCTCCATGAGAATTTGATTCCTTACCTCCGTAATTTTTTTGATAATATGAGGCTGCAATTTAATTTTTCTGTTACCTAGAATAGCTCCTAGAAATTCCACTTCTATTACTGCTATCTTCATTTTAGAGGGGCTAAGGACAAGCCCATGGTCCTCACAGATGTTGAGCATAATCTGGAGGTGCTTTGCATGATCTTCCTCGGTTTGAGAGAAAACCAGGATATCATTAATGTACACTGCAATAAATTCTTTAGTACCTTTGAAGCATGAGTCCATCTTGCTTTGGAAAATTGAGGGGGCATTTTTGAGCCCGAATGGCATAACCAGCCATTCATAGAGACCATCAGGGACCCAAAATGCAGTCCACATGATTGAATCCGGATGCATAGCAACCTGGTGAAAACCACTTTTAAGGTCAAATTTAGAATAAATTTTGCTTTGGCTCACCCTTCTTAGAATGGTATTGATCCCTGGTAGGCTATATTGGTCCTTGTTGGTGATGTCATTAAGATGCCTGTAGTTGAAGACCATCCGTTCTTTGGCTTTGACTTCTTTACCAATTTTTGGATCAATACTGGTTCCTGAATTCATGATAATGGCTATTGTCCTATGGCAGCTCTTACTTCGCCTGATGACGCCGAGGTCTAGTAAAACCCTTATATGCCTTCGAAATGCATCTTGTAGTTGAGGCGTCACATGCTTCAGTGGGCGGTCTTCTATTATGAAGTCTGGATTTTTAATATCCAGATGGCATACTACCTTGTTCCTGGCCCAATGCTTGAGAGGGTCTTCCCCAATGAATCCCGCTTCCCTGAGCCTGCTAATTGTTTGATGGAATTTACTGAGAAAAGACTCCCTACTCTCGCCAGCATTGTAGTATGCTGATTCTTGGATGTCAATATATTCATCTTCTTCCAAGTCAAGTTCTTCAACAGCAGCAGCCACTGATGCTACAGGTGTAGTGTTTATAGTTGTCAGATTCTTATAAAATGTGACAATGTTACCTTCTATGTGAACCCCTCCTTGCATGGCTTTTATAAAATTATATCCAATGATCATCTGGATGCCATCACCTAATTTCATCCTGAAGCCGTAGGTGTAGGGGATCCTGAAGGTATTGTCTCCTATATACATCCTACCCCCTTTGAGCTTCTTTTGAGCGATTTGCTTTGAGTTTATCCCACTGAAATGAATAATCTGTTCTAGTGCTTCTTTTGGTATGGATGCCTCATCTACACAATAGGTTGTTGCTCCAGTATCTAATATTGCTCTGACTTTGAACCTGGGTATGTTAGGAATCTCAAATTCCACATTCATGTTATAAAGCATATTTTTTACCAGTTTTGGGCCTGGTGTTACTCGAGCTGTATCTCCCGCTGATGCCTTTAGGATGCTTTCTTGGTACAAGACATGGGTGTACTCTGGTTCTTCTTCCTCTTCGTCTACGGGTATCTATTCTTCATGTACTCCTTTGCCTTTGTTAAGTTCGGCAAAGTCTTGTTGCAAGGTCTTTTCAAGTTCCAGCTCCCGGGATTCTTGCTTGTAGTACTCCACCTCCTTCTTTAGCCTTTCCATTTCATTTTTGCACCATGATATGTAATATTGTTGCTCTTCAATAAGCTTTTGCAGAAAGAATGGTGCTGACGGGGCTGGTGCTACTGGAACTTCCATCTTGAAGTAATAAGGCCCACAAAGATTGTAGGCAATTACCTTGCATTCAGGGCAATGGATCCTTGCCCTTTGCATGGATTGTCTTTTGTAGCATACACATCTTTCATCTTGGGGCTGCACAAAACTATTATGCTGCCAAATATGAATACAATTTTCTTGATAATCAGGTAATTTTACCTGAGGACGATATCCTCCGTCAACTTCTCTGAGAACATAAATAAATTCTTCCTTCACAAAGGTGTGAAGAGACCCCTGGGTTTCTTGATAGTCCTCATCTTCAGTAATACTAAAGATAGCATCACTTTGATCCTCACCTTCCTGTACTGAGATGATGTCGCAGTATTTAGGTACTTCTAGTTGCTCAAAGATTGCAACTCTTTTGATATTTCTTTGATCATTTGGGCACTCTCTAGCAAAGTGCCCTACTTGGCCACATAGGTAGAACTTGTCATGCTTGTTTCGTATCAGGTGCTTCCTTCTTTCAATACACACATGGGTATCATGTGGCTTACCCTTGTACGTCTTGGCTCTTCGAATGACGTACTTCTTTTCCTTCCCATAGTATCCTGGAATTGGGATCGTGTTGCAGAAGGAGAGGTCCTTCAATGTTCTTTTGAAAGTAGCATCTTTGCATTCATCCTCCAGATACCTGTAAGCAAATAAAATTCGAGACATTACCCCAATAATAACTCCAGGATACTTTTGCTCAAAGGCCTCCTTCATTCGCTTGCCTAGTTCCCCAGGCATCTTCATCCAGAATTTTTTAGATAAATCATTACTAATATAGAGCCTTCCCGTTTTTGCTGCTAATCTCAGATAGTCATTCATATATGAGATAATATCCTTCATGTTTTCATAGGATAGTCTTTCAAGATCTCTATATGCAGCATCTTGAATTACTGTTGATCCCTGGGTGGGGTCTTCGAGAGAAAATACTCTTCTCATTTGGGAAAGGATATTTTGAGTCCCCTCCCTTCCATCACCAGAATCTATTAACGCTTGGTACTCATCTCCATATCGCATTCACCATTGAACCCAAGTCAATTTTTTGACTTCTCCCAAAAGATTTTCCATGTACTCTATCTTGTCCCTTGCATCAGTGAACCCCTGGCTTGCTACATGGTTTCTGGTAATAGACTCCCATCTTTAGAAGGCATCATCAAATAACCCCAGTTGTTCTGGGATTACAAACATGGCCCCTCCAGATTGCTGAGCAGATGGAAGAGTCCACATCTCGTCATTGAATCCTCCCTTGAATCTTGCTTGCCTTTTTCCTTCAAAATTAGGTGCTTGTCGGGAAGTAGAGGGACCAGTATTGACTACTGGTGGATAACTAGGAGGACCCATAGAATTATCAGCAGGTGGTCTGTATGGTGATGTTGCTGAAGTAATAGCACTAGAATATAATTGTTCAGCTAATTTTTTTAGCATTGGATATTCCATTTTTGGTTCTTCAGCTTCATATCCTGGTACAATAACATCAGTACAACTTTTGGAAATGAAAATACCTTCCTTCTCATTATCTCTGGCGGAGAGGGGATTGATAAAATCCTTCTCCTCCTAAGAGTATTTATCCCAGATGACAGCATGAGCCGGATAATCTAGGCTTCCTTCTGAATACTCCTTATATTGAAGTTGATCAAAGTAGCTATTGCCTAGGTCCTCTTCGGCTTCCTGGCTTGCTTCAAGCACACCTTCAATAAAAACTGCAATTGTATAAGGAGTTTGGAGTTCTTCCTCATCACTTGAGATTTCCCCATTACGGTTGTTGTAGCTGGATCGTCTGGCTATTGATGCTCCTACATAATTATTGAATTGTAAGGAAATGCTTCCATCAATCAAGTTTCGGCAGTTGAGCTCTGAGGGCTGCACAAGGATAGTAATTTGGGTAGGTCTAATGACCCAATTTCATCCTCGTAATACTGATGTTGAATGCCTCCGCCCTGGTAAGGCCCGAACTCCATGACTTACAAGATAGTCAACTACACCTTGGACTTCATAAGCAAATCCAACATTTGGGGTGGTGGTCAATCTCCCGACAAAGCCTCTGGTAATAAGAAGATTAGCCTCACCATCTTGCCATTGCTCATATCCTCTGGTAAGAATAGAAACTTGGATGCTTCTGTAGAAATCTTCAATTGTGAGCATAATATCGGGAATAAGATAAACTAGTTGACTTCCTCTAGTTAGGCCTACCTCCATTGTTGCTAGAATTGACTGGTCGCCAAGCCATCGACTATCTCTAAAAATAATTAAAGCCATTGTACCTTCCTCTTGCCAATGTAGGATCTGAATTCGTATTTGTAGTATTCCAAGATGGATGTACTGCATCCTGCTTCTTTGTAATTGGTTGTAGCTTTCTTCTTGAATAAAAGCCCGGTCCACTTGATTCCCGTCGGTGCATAGAACTGCTTCCTCCGATCAGTGCACATAGACTCTATGATGGGCATCATCTCTTTGAGAGTGGTAAAGTACCTCTACAGGAACTATTGAAGCTCATTCCTACATGGATAGCTTTAGTTAAATTTGTGGGTCTATTTGCTATTCCAGGGCATGTTGTGGAGTGCTCCTTCCAGTGAGACGTCTACTCAATCTTTTTGTTGCTTGTTGAGCATTGTGCAAGCACCTCTGATTTCTTCTATACTCTCGGATTTGGTCCTCGAACAGTGGTGTACATGGTTGCCTCTGAGCTACTTGCATGTTGGGTCCTGGCGCCATTAATTTTTGAGTTTCTCCTATTCTTCCTTGAGAGTCTTGAAGGGCTCTTTGAAAACTCGTAGCCTCCCTTTGCCTTCCTTTGGCTTCTCTGGTACTCCAAGGGTCAGGCTTTGAAGTTTTTCAATGAGGGAGTCGGGGATTGCTGCTACTATGCTGGTCCCTTTCTTTGTCTGCTCAACTATCGCCTTTAGATCAGACTGGATATCCCTCAAGGTTTCAGTAATATGCACTAAAAGTTGGAGTTGTGTGTTATTTTGTTTAATAATAGCTGAACTACCTGACAAGGCTCCTTGCTGTTCACTAGGCTTTGCAAAGCCTACAGCAGGAGCTTCAATGAGTTTCATAGCTTGAGTAGCTTCTCGATATGATTGCGTGCTTCTTGAGATGACATAGTTGCTCATGTAGCTATCCACCGTTCAATCTGGTGAAGAAGATTCTCTACCTGATCAATCTTCTTGCGTAGATCCTCCATGAGCCTAAGAGCTTCTTCAACCAGCTTTGGTTGTTTGGTGAGTTCAGCTATAAGCCCTCGAATGTCCTGCTTTGTTAATGGTCTATTTTCCAAGAATACAGAGGTAAGGTTTTTTAAGGCAACCCTTAACCTAGAAACTTCTTCTTCAAGGTTCCGACACTTCTCAATAATTTGTCTGAAGTTTTTGAGATGAAATCGTTAGGATAGACAAGTTTTGTCGAAAATTACTGATAGGTTGTGAGCTAAATGACTGTTACTGACTTCAGAGGTGGAAGCAAGGTCAAGGTACTCAAGGGCAGAAGTCCTAGAGTGTTCATACCATTCCTAGATTGACTTTTCCCAGTTTCAGACATACCTCTATAATTTTATTTTTTATTTTTTTTTTATCCCATGCTTATTACTTCCTTCAGACTCATCTCCGGGTTTCACTGGACTTACCCTAGCTGCCAGATATAGTGCCTCCGCCTTTTGCCTTACGGAAGTTCTTAAACACAAGATTTTTTTTTTCTTTTTTTTTTTGAAAGGTAAGTTCTGACTTGGTAACAATCAAAGTAAGAACACCTCCTACTTCCAGAGCCTTTCGTACCTTAACCTTAGAAATATTTACGGTAAAGCCATATCTTAGGAAACCTTGCTCTGATACCAGAATATAATTCGTAGAATATAGTTTATACGGAAGCAAAATAGGTAAATTCTTGAAGAACAACAGAAAATAAGGAGAAAAGATATGGAAAACTCACAAATAACTATTGCACTTCAAGGCTGGGTAATTCTTTTATTGTGTGCCCCATTGTTACATATGGTCCTCCTTAAATAAGGAGAACGTTTGCACATGAGCAGATAAGGAAGCATCTGCTTTTTCCTACTTTACAACACACATACTTTACTTTACAGCACACATAAAGCAGATAAGGAAGCATCTGCTTTGTCCTACTTTACAGCACACATACTTTACTTTACAGCACACATAAAGCAGATAAGGAAGCATCTGCTTTTGTTCTACCTTACAGCACACATACTATTACTACTGCTCCCACTACTACTACTCCTACTACTACTACTACTTCGGTTAATAATAGTACTACTACAACCACCACCACTACTACTACTACTTCTAATACTACTAGTACAACTACTTCTACTATTACTATAAATACTTCTGCTACTACTAGTAATACTACTGCTACTACTATTGTTGTTGCTATTGCTACTACTACTACTACTACTTCTGCTACTAATTCTACTATGACTACTTCTGCTACTTCGACTGTTATAACTACTACAATAACAACAATAACAACAACTACTAGTACTTCTGCTACTACCATTACCATAGTGGCTACTACTACTACTACTTCTACTACTACCTCTACTGCTACTAGTGCTCCAACTACTACAATTACTACTACTACTACTACTACTATTACTTTTACTACAGCGATAACTACTATTACTATTACTACTGCTGCTACCACTAGCACTACTACTACGACAATTGCTACTGCTAATACTCATACTACAACTACAACTATTACTACTTCTACTACTAATAGTCCTACTACCACTATTACTACTCCTATTACTACTACTACTGCTACTATAGCAGTAGCTACTAATATTGTTCCTGCATCAACTTCTGCTATCGCTACTATGGCTATTGCTGCTACAGCTACCACTACTACTACTGCAACTACTGCTACTACTACTACTGCTGCTACTAATATTACTACTTCTATTACTACTACTACAATAACTACTACTACTACTTCTCCTTGTATAACTAATTCTGCTACTACTATGCATCTACAATTGCTACCATTACTCATAGTACAACAACAACTACTACTACCACTGCTACTGTGACTACTACTACTACAACTACTACTAATACTACCACTTCTCCTACCATGACTGCTACTCTGACTATCATTACTATGACTACTACTACTACTTCTACTACTTCTACTATTGCTACTACTATTACAATTATTACTACTACTATGACTATGGCTAAGACTACTGTTGCTACTATTGCCACAACAACTGCAACTACAACTATTACTACTAATAGTGCTACTACTACTACAACAAGTACTACTTCTACTACTACTACAACTATTGCTTTCGCTACTACTACTAAAACTGCTGCTACTACTATAGCTACTACTACTACTACTACTACTACTACTACTACTACTACTACTAATACTATACTACTACTACTACTACTACTACTACTACTACTACTACTACTGTTACTTCTATAACTACTACTACTACTACTACTATTACTTCTATAACTACTACTACTTCTACAACTGCTACTACTACTACTGCTACTGTTATTGCTACTACTATTACTACTTCTTCTACAGCTACTACTACTACCACGACACTACTACAACTGCTACTACTACTACCGCTAATACTAATACTACTAATACCACTATTACTAGCAGGAGTAGTAGTAGTAGTAGTAGTAGTAGTAGTAGTAGTAGTAGTAGTAGTAGTAGTAGTAGTAGGAGTAGTAATGGTGGTGGTGGTGGTGATGGTGGTGGTGGTAGTTGTATAAGCAAAAAATAGCAAGGGTAGTAGAAAGAGTACAAGTAGTTGTAGTAGTTGTAGCTATAGCAGTAGTAGCAAAAGTAGTAGCAGTAGTACTTGTAGTAGTAGTAGTTGAAGTAGTTATAGTAGTAGTAGCTGTAATACAAGTTGGAATAGTAGTATTTGTAGGAGAAGCTATATGAGTAGTAGTTACAGTAGCAATAATAACAATAGTAGTAGTAATAGTAGTAGTTGTAGTGGTGGTGGTGGTGGTGGTGGTGGTGGTGGTGGTAGTAGTAGTGGTAGTAGCAGTTGCAATAGTAGTAGTAATCATAATAGCTGTAGTAATATTGGTAGAAATGGTAGTAATAGCAGTAGTAGTAGTAGTAAGTGCAATACTAATAGTAGTAGTAACCGCAATACTAATAGTAGTAGTAGTAGTAGTAGTAAGAGTAGCAGAAGTAGTAGTTGTGTGTACGTGTTGTAGCATCAGCAGTAGTAGTAATTAAAATGGTAGAAGCAACAATAGCTAAAGCACTACTTGTAGTAGTAATACTAGTAGTAGTATTAGTTGTAGTAGTAGTAATAGTAGTAGTAGTAGGAGGAGAAGTAGTAGCAAAAGTAGTAGTAGTAGCAGTTGCGGCTGCAGCAGTACTAATAGTAGAAGTAGTAATAGTAGTAGTAGTCACAGCAAGAGTAGGAGCAGTGGTTGCAGTAGCAATAGTAGTAATAGTAGCAATAGTAATAGCAGTTGTAGAAGTTGTAGTAGTAGTAGTAGCAAAAGCAGGAGTAGCCAAAAAAGTAGAAGAAGTAGTAGTAGTATCTGTAATAGTAGCCACGATAGTTGTATTAGTAGTAGTTGTAGTAGCAGCAGAAGCAGCAGTATTAGTGGTGATTGTAGTATAATAGAAGTAGTAGTAGGTGCTAAAATAGCAATAGTAGTTGTCTTTGTTGTTGTGGTAGTAGTAGTAGGAGGAGTGACAGCCGTAGTAGTAGTAGTGGTTGCAATAGTAGTAGTAGTGCAGTACCAGCAGCTGTAGTAGTAGCATAAGTAATAGGAGTAGTAGGAGTAGTAGTTGTAGCATAGTAGTAGTAGTTGTTGTTGTAGTAGTAGTAGGAGTAGTAGCAGTAGTAGTATTAGCATTAGTCATAGCAGTAGCAATCGTAGTAGTTATTGTTGTAGTAGTTGTTGTTGTTGTTGTAGTAGTAGTAGTAGTAGCAATAGTGGTTGTGGCGGTAGTAGTTGTTGTTGTTGTTGTTGTTGTTGTTGTAGTAGTAGTAGTAGTAGTAATAATAGTAGTAGTACTAGTAGCAGTAGTAATAATAATAATAGTAGTGGTAGTAATAGTAGTAGTACTAGTAGCAGTAGTAATAATAATAATAGTTGTAGTAATAATAGTAGTAGTAGTAGTAGAAGTTGTAGTAGTAGGACAATCAGTAGTTGTCAGGGAAGCAGTAATACTAGTAGCTATAGTAGTAGTAGTGGTAGTTGTAGTAGCAGTAGTATCAGTAGCAGCAGCAGCAGTTATTGTAGTAGCAGCAATGGTAGTAGCAGAAGTAGTAGCAGTGGTAGTAGAAGGAAAAGTAGTAGTAGAAGCTGTAGAAGTAGTAGAAGTAGAAGTATTAGTTACTGTAGTTGTAGTAGAAATAGTAGTTGTAGCATAAGTTGCAGTAGTTGTGGTAGTCGCTATAGTCGTAGTAATAGTAGTAACCGCAGTAGCTGTAGAAGTAGTAGTAGTTGTAGTAGTTGTAGTAGTTGTAGCAGTCGTGGCATTCGTAGTAGTAGTAGAAGTAGTAGCGAATGTCATATTGGTATCATCAGTAGTAGAAGTAGTAGTAAGAGCATCAATGGTAGCCATTGTAGGAGTGGTAGTAGCAATAGCATCAGTAGTAGTGGTTGTTGTTGGAGTAGCAGCAGTAGTTGTAGTAGTAGTAGAAGTGGTAGTAGTAGCTGTAGTAGTAGCTCGTGTTGTAGTAGTTATGGTAGTAGTAGTCATAGTAGTTGGAGCTATAGTAGTTATTATTATAGAAGAAGTAGCATTGGGAGTTCTAGTATCAATAGTAGTAGTTGTTCGAGGGATATTAGTTAAAGTTATAGTAGCAACAGCCAAAGAAATAGCAGAAGGCGCAGTTTCAGTGGTAGTAGGAGTTGTAGTAGTTATAGTAGGAGTAGAAGCAGAAGTAGTAGGAGTAGCATTTGCAGTAGCAGCAATTGAAGTAGTAGTTGTAGTAGAAGGAGTACTTGTAGTAGTAGTTGTCGTAGCTATAGTGGGAATAGTAGCAACTGTTGTAGTAGGAGGAGGAGGAGGAGTAGTAGTAGCAGCAGTAGTAGTCCTAATAGTAGCAGTAGTATTAGTACTAGGAGAAGTAGCAACAGTATTAGAAGTAGCAGTAGTAGCAGTTGTAGTAGTAACAGTAGTAGTATTGGTAGTAGTAGTAGTAGCAGTAGTAGTGCTGTTGTTGTAGTAGTAGTAGTGATAATAGTGGCAGTAGCAGTAGCAATAGTAGTAGGTGTAGTAGCAGCGGTAGCAACCTAGTAGTAGTAATAGTAGCAGTAGTGGTAGTACAAAGTTGTAGTTGTTGTTGTTGTAGTAGCATTAGCAGCAGCGGTAGTAGTAGTAGTTGTAGTAGTGATAATCGCAGTAGTAGCAGTAGTAACAGTCATAGTAGTTTTGGTTGTAGTTTTAGTAGTAGTAAAAGTAGTAGTAGTCGTAGCAATAGTAGCAAAAGTAGTTATAGTAGTAGTCATGGCAGCCATAGTAGCAGTAGCAAAAGTAGTAGTAATAGTAGTACTAGTAGCGATAATTACAGAAGCAGTAGTAGTTGTAGCTGTAGCAATAGTAGTAGTAGTAGCAACAATAGAACTTGTTGTTGTAGTAGTAGTAGTAGGCGTAGCTATAGTAGCGGTAGTAGTTGTAGTAGAAGTAGTAGTAGTAGTAGTTGATGTAGTAGAAATAGTAGTTGTTGTTGTAGTAGTAGTAGTATTAGTAGTAATAGTAGTAGTTGTAGTGATGGTATTAGTGATATAGTGAGCAGCAGCGGTAATAGTAGTAGTAGTAACAGTAGTAGTAGAAGTAGTAGTATTAGTAGTAGTCATAGTCATAGTTGTAGTAGAAGTAGTTGTAGTAGAAGTCATAGTAGTAGTCGTAGCGGCCGTAGTTGTAGTATAAGTAGTAGCAATAGTAGTTGTTGTAGCCATAGTAATAGCAGAAGTAGTAATAGCAACAGCAGTAGCCGTCGTTTTAGTAGTAGTGGTATTAGTAGTAGCAGTAGTAGAAGGAGCAGGAGAAGTAGTAGTAGGATTAGTAGCGGTAGTAGTAGGAGTATCATTTGTAACAATAATAGTAGTTATAGTTGTTGTAGGAGTAGTAGTAATTGTAGTAGTAGGAGTAGAAGAAATTGTAGCAATAGTAATTGTAGTAGAGCAGCTGTAGCAGCAGCAGCAGTAGCAGTAGTTGTTCTAGTAGTAGCAATAGTAGTTGCAGCAGGAGCAGTAGTAGTAGTAGCAATTGTAGTAGTAATATTAGATGTTGCATTAGCAGTAGTCACAGTGGTTATAGTCTATAGTAGTAGTCGTAGAAGTAGGAGAAGTAGTAGTAGTAGTAGCAGTAGCTACAGCAGTAGCAGCCGCTGCTGTTGCAGGAGTAGTAGTAGTTGTAGTACTAGTCATAGTAGTTGTAGTAGTAAAAGTAGTAGTAGTAGAAATTGTAGTAGTTGCAGTTGTAGTGGGGGTTGTAGAAGTAGTAGCAATAGTAGCTATAGCAGCATGGGCAGTTGTCGCTATAATAGTCATAGTAGCAGCGATAATACTAGCAGTAGTTGTAGTCACAATAGTAGAAGTAGTAGTAGTAGTTTTAGTAGTTCAGGTAGTAATAGTAGTTATAGCAGCAGTACCAGTAGCAGTAGTAGTAGTAATAGTAGCAGAAGTAGTAGTAGTTGTTGTAGTAGTAGTAGTAGCAATAATAGCAGTAGATCAGGCAGCAGTAATAGCAGTAATAGTCAAAGTAGTTGTAGTAGTAGTTTTAGTACAAGTAGGAATTGTACTAGTAGTAATAGTAGTGGCAGTAGTAGAAGCTGTAGTAGTAATTGCAATAGTTGCAGAAGTAGTAGTAGTAGTAGTCATGGCAGCCGTTGTAGCAGCAGCAGTAGTATGAGTAGTTGTTATTATTGTTGTAGTAGTTGTAGTAGTAATAGTATAAGCAGTAGTTGCAGTGGTAGCAGTAGAAGCAATAGTAGGAACAACAGTACTTGTAGTAGTAACAGTGGTTGTAGTTCTAGTAGAAGAAGTAGTAGTAGTAGTAGTTGTAGTAGCAATAGTAGTAGTAGTTGTAGTAGTAATAGTTTTAGTAGCAATAGTAGTAGTGGTGTTAGTGATAGCAGCAGTAGCAACAGCAGCAGCCGTAGTCGTAGTATTAATAGCAGCAGTAACAGTAGTAGTAGTATTAGTAGTAGTAGTAGTTGTAGTAGTAGTAGTAGTAGT
This sequence comes from Trichopus zeylanicus subsp. travancoricus, assembly GCA_005019695.1. Classification (NCBI taxonomy): domain Eukaryota; kingdom Viridiplantae; phylum Streptophyta; class Magnoliopsida; order Dioscoreales; family Dioscoreaceae; genus Trichopus; species Trichopus zeylanicus. Next base: position 19,328 of record RXID01021717.1, read on the forward strand.
CGTAGTAGTAGTCGTAGTAGTAGTCATAGCAATCGTAGTAGTACCAAAAGTAGTAGAGCAGAAGTAGTAATTATAGCGATAGTAGTAGCAGAAGTAGTAATAACGACAGTAGTATCCACTATATTAGTAGTAGTGGTATTAGTAGTAGCAGTAGTAGAAGGAGCAGGAGTAGTAGTAGTAGTAGTAGTAGTAGTCATAGTTGTAGTAGTAGTAGTAGTTGGAGGAGTAGTAGCAGTAGTAGCAGGATTATCATTATTGTAAAGAATAGTAGTTGTCACTGTAGGAGGCGTAGTAGTAATAGTTGTCGTAGGAGTAAAAGAAATAGTTGCAATAGTAATAAAAGCAGAGTAGCAGCAGAAGTTGTAGTAGTAGCTGTTATGGAAGTAGTAGGAGCAGTAGCAGTAGTATTATCAGTAGTAGCAGCAGTAGTAGTAGACATTGCACTAGTTGCAGTTAGAGTTATTGTAGTACTAGTAGTTGTAGTAGTAATATTAGTTGTAGCAGTAGCTATGGTTACAATAATTATAGTAGTAGTGGTAGTCGTAGAAGTAGGAGAAGTAATGGTGGTAGTAGTAGTAGCCTCAGCGGCAGCAGAATGAGTAGTAGCAGTTATAGTCGTTGTTGTAGCAGTTGGAGTAGGAGTAGAAGTTGTAGTAGAAATAGTAGCTATAGCAACATGGGCAGTTCTAGGTGTAGTAGTTGTAGTAGTAGCAGCAGCAATTATAGCAGTAGTAACAGTAGTATCGATAATAGCGGTAGTAGATGTAGTAGTAGTAGCAGAAGTAGTAGTGGTTGTTGTTGTAGTAGCAGTACTAGTAGAAGTAGCACAAGTAGTAGTAGTAACTATCATGGTAGCAGCCGTAGTAGAAGTTGGAGAACTAGTAGTCATAGTAGTAGCAGTAGTAGTATCTGCAGCAGCAGCAGCAGCAGCAGCAGTAGTAGTAGTAGTAGTAGTAGTAGTAGTAGTAGTAGTAGTAGTAGTAGTAGTAGTAGTACCAGCAGCAGCACCAGTAGTAGTAGTAGTAGTAGTAGTAGTAGTAGTAGAAGTAGTAGTGACAGTAGTAGTGGTAGTGGCAGCAGTAGTAGTAGCAGCAACAACACTAGTAGTAGTTATAGTAGTATTGGTGTTAGCTGTCGTTCTAGTTGTAGTAATAGTGGTCGTATTAGTAGTAGCAGTAGTAGCAGTAGTTGTAGTATTAGTAGTAGTAGTAGTAGCAGTATCCTTAGTAATAGTAGCGGTTATAGTAGTAGTTATAGTTATAGTAGTAGTAGTAGCAAGAGTAGTAGTAGGAGTAGTAGCGGTGGTAGTAGTAGTAGTATTAGTAGTAGTGGTTATAGCAGTAGTAGCAGCAGTAGCAGCAGTAGTAGTGGTATTAGTAGTAGTGGTTATGGTAGTAGTAGTAGCAACAGTATTCTTAGTAGTAGTAGCGGTTATAGTAGTAGTCATAGTCATAGTAGTAGGAGTAGTAGTGGTAGTAGTATTAGTAGTAGTTGTTATTGTTGTTGTAACAGTTGTAGCAGTTGTAGCAGTAGCAGCAATAGTAGTAGTAGTAGTAGTAATAGTAGTAGTAGAAGTGCTAGTCATAGCAGTAGTATTCATTGTAGTTGTAGTTGTAGTAGTAGTAGTAGAAGTGCTAGTCATAGCAGTAGTAGATGTAGCAGCAACATTATGGTAGTAGTGGTGGTAGCAATGGTATTAGTAGGAGTAGTAGTAGTAGTAGTGGAGGTAGTTGTAATAAGAGTAGTAGTAGCTATTGGAGTAGCAGCAGTAATAGTAGCTATAGTAGCATTAGCATTAGTAGTAGTAGTAGTAGTAGTAGTAGTAGTAGTAGTAGTATTATCATTAGCACTAGTAGTAATAACAGTAGTAGTAGCAGTAGTAGTAGTAGTCGTAGCAGTAGCAATAGAAGCAGCTATAGAAGTTATAGTAGCAGCAGCAGTAGTAGTAGCAGAAGCAGTAGTCGTAGTAGTAATACTTGCAGGAGCAGCAGTAGTACCAGCAATAATATTAGCAGAAGTAGTAGCAGTAGTACTAGTAGTTGTAGTAGTAGTAGCAAGCACAAGTAGTAGCGGTAGTTCACGCAGTAGTTATAGTATTAGCTGTAATACTAGTAGCAAGAGTAATAGTAGTAGGAGAAGTTGTCAGAGTAGGAGTTGTAGCCGCAGTTGCAACAATAATTGTAGTAGTAGTAATAGTAGTAGTAGTACTAGTAGTAGCGGTGGTAGTAATAGTAGTTGTAGTAGCAGCAACGGCAGTAGTAGCAATAGCAGCAGCATTAGTACTAGTAGAAATAGTAGTAGTAGTAGTTGTTGTTGTTGTTGTTGTCGAAGTAGATGCAGTAGTAATAGAGGTAGTGGTAGTGGCATTTGTAGTCGTAGTCATAGTAGTAGTAGTATTAATAGTAGGAAAACTAGTTGTTGTAGTAGTAGTAGAAGTAGTTGTAATTATAGTAGTTATTGCATATGTGGTAGTAGTAGTAGTAATAGTAGAGCAACAGCTGCAGTAGCAGTACTAGTAGTAGTAGTACTAGCAGTAGTATTATTAGTTGTTGTAGTGGTAGTAATAATAGTTGAAGTCGGTGGATTACGTAGTAGCAGTAGTAGTAATATTAGCTGTAGCTGCAACAGTAGCAAAGTAGCAGCAGTAGTAATAGTAGTAGGAGTAGTAGTCGTTATAGTAGTAGCAGCAGCAATAATAGCAGCAGAAGTAGTAGCAGCAGTGATAGCAGTAGTAATAGTTGTAGTAGTAGTAGTAGCAAAAGTAGTAATAGTAGCAAAAGTAGTAGTAGTAGCAGTAGCAGTAGTAGTTGTTGTAGTAGCAGGAGGAGGAGTAGCAGAAGTAGTAGAAGAAGTCGTAGTAGTTCCAGTAGTAGTAGTTGCACTAGCAGCAGAAGCAGCAACATTAGTGCCGGTCTTATTATTACTAGAAGAAGTAGTAGCAGTAGTAGCATCAGCAGAAGCCATAGTGGTTATTGTAGCAGTAGTAGTAGCAGTAATAGCACATGTAGTATTCTTTGTACTAGTAGTAGTAGTAGCAGCAGCAGCAGCAGTAGTAGTGGTAGTAGTTGTTGTGGTTGTAGTAGTAATAGCAACAGTGTTAGGGGAAGCAGAAGTAGCAGCAAAAGTACTAGTGGTAGTTGTAGTAGCAATATTAGTAATTGTAGTAGTAGTAGCATTAGTAGTGCTGCACTAGCAATAGTAGCAGCAGGTGTAGTAGTAGTAGTTGCAGTAGTAGTACTTGCAGAAGTAGTTACAGTAGTACTTGTAGTTGTTGTAGTAGAATCAGTAGCAGTAGTAGTAACAGCAATGGTAGTGGCAGTAGTAGTAGTAGTAGTAGTAGTAGAAGTAGTATTTGTAGTAGTAGTAGTAGTAGCAATAGCAGTAGTAGTTGCACTAGCAGTAGCAGCAGCAGTAGCGATAGTTCTTATTGTTGTTGTAGGAGAAGTTGTAGTAGCTATGGTAGTAGTAGTAGTTCTTGTTGTTGTTGTTGTAGTTGTAGTAGAAGTAGTATTGTTAGTAATAGTAATAGTAGTAGCAGCAATAGTAGTAGTAGTTGTTGTAATAGCGGCACCAACAATAGTAGTACAAGTGTAGCAGCAATTATAGTAGTAGTAGTGGCGGTAGTAGTAGTAGTAGTAGCAATTTTAGTAGTAGTAGTAGTAGTCAATATTGTAGTAGTAGTAGCTATAGTAGTTGTAGTAGTAGTTGTAGCAGTAGTAGTGGTAGTAGTAGTAGTAGCAATATTAGTCGCCGCAGTAGTAGTTGTAGGTGTAGTAGTAGTAGTAGTAATAGTATTAGCAGTAGTAGTAATCGCTATCGTAGTAATAGCAGTAGGAGAAGTAGGAGAAGTAGTAGTTGTAGTAGCAATAGTAGTGGCAGTAGCGGTAGTTGTAGCAGTGTAGTAGTAGTGGTGGTAGCGGTAGCAGCAGACGCAATAGTGGTAACAATAGTAGAAGTAGTAGGAGAAGTAGTAGCAGTAGCCGTAAATGTCGTTGTAGCATTAGTAGCTGTCGCATTTGTAGTAGTAGTAGTAGTTATTGTAGTAGTAGTTGTAGTAGTAGTAACAGTAGTAGAAGAAGTAGTATTAGTAATCGTAGTAGTTGTTGTAGTAGCAAAAGCTGTAGTAGTAGTCGTAGAAGCTATAGTAGCAGTAGATACCATACTGATAGTTGTAGCAATTTTAGTAGTAGTAGGAGAAGTAGTAGTAGAAGAAGCAATAGCTTTAGTAGTAGTTGTTGTTGTTGCAGGAGTAGATGTAGTTGTAGTAGAAGTTGTAGTAGCAGTAGCATTGGTATTAGAAGTAGTACTAGTAATGGTACCAATAGTAACTGTTGAATCGGCAATAGTTATTGCAGTAGTAGTAATTGTATAGTAGAAGAAGTAGTTGCAGCGAAATTAGTAGAAGTACTAGTAGTAGTAACAGCAGCAGTAGTAGCAGAAGTTACAATAGTAGTACGAGAAGAAGTAGTAGTAAGATAAGTTGTAATAGTAGTTGTGGTAATACTAGTAGTATTAGTAGTGGTAGCCGTATTAGAAGTGGTAGTAGCAGTAGCAGTTGTTGTCGAAGTAGTAATAGTAAGAGCGATAATAGTACTAATTATAGTAGTAGTAGAAGTAGTCGTAATAGTGGTGGTAGTAGAAGTAGTGGTAGTAGTATTAGTAGTACTAGTAGAAGTAGGAGTAGTAGCAGTAGCAGTGATACTAGTAGGAGTATTACTATTAGCAGAAGAAGTAGTAGTAGTAGTAGTGGCGGTAGTAGTTGTAGTAGTAGTCACAGTAGTTGTTGCAACCGTAGTAGGCGTTGTAGTAGTAGTAGTAGCAGCAGTAGGAGTAGTATTAGTAGGAGTAGTTGTAGTAGTAGTATTAGCATTTGTGCTAGCAGTAATAGTAGTAGTTGTTGTTGTAGTGGTCGTATTAGTCGTAATAGTAGTAGCATTAGTAGTACTAGCAGAAGTAGTGGTCGTCATAGTAGTAGTAGCAGTAATAGTCCTAGTGGCAATTGTTATAGTCGCAAAATAGTAGCAGTAGTAGTAGATATAGAAGTCATAGTAGTAGTTGTAGTAGCAGCAACAACAACAGCAACAGTAGTAGTAGTAATAGTAGAAGTTGTAGATGTAGTAGTAGTAGAAGTAGTAGAAAGTGTGGCCTATGTAGTAGTAGTAGTAGTACTAGTAGTCATTGTAGTCATAGCGGTCATAGCAGCATTAGAAGTAGTTGCAGCAGCAGTAGTCATCCTAGTAGCAACTATAGTAGCAGTAGTATTAATAGCAATTGAAGTAATCGCAGAAGAAGTAGAAGTAGTATTAGTAGTAGCTGTAGCAGGAGTATCAGTAGTAGCAGCTGTGGTTGTAGGAGAAATGGTAGTAGGAGTAGTAGTTGTAGTTGGACTAGGAGATGTAGTAGTATAAGTTGTTGCAGTAGTAGTAGCAAGAGGAGCAGTAGTTGAAGTAGTAGTAGTAGTAGCTGTAGTAGCAAAAATAGCAGTAGTTGCAGTAGCTATAGCAACAACAGTGTAATAGTAGTAGTAGTAGCAGTGGTAGAGGAAGTAGTACTTGTCGTAGTGGCTGCAGTAATTGTCATTGTAGTAGGAGTAGTAGTTGTTGTTGTTGTTGTAGTAGTGGTAGTAGTAGTATTAGTAATAGTAGTAGTAGAAGGAGTCGTAATAGCAGTAGTAGCAGAAGTAGTAGTAGAAGTAGTAGTAGTAGCAGCAGTAGTGGCAGTAGTAGCAGTAGTAGTTGAAGTAGTAGCAGTAGTAGTTGTTGTTGTAATTATAGCAATCGTAACAGTAGAAGAAGTAGCAGTATTAGTAGTAGTAGCAATTGTAGAAGCAGAAGTAGTATTAGCAATTGTGGCAGCTGCGATATTAGTAGCAGTAGTGGTTGTAGTAGCAGCAGTAGCAGTAGCTGTAGTAGTAGTAGTAGCAACAACTATAGTAGTTGCTTCAGTAGTAGTAGTAGTAGTAGCAAAAGTCGCAGTAGTGGTAGCAGTAGTAGTAGTATAGTAGCAGAAGCCATAATAGTAGTAGTAGTAGTAGCAGAGGTCGCAGTTGTACTAGTAGTAGTAGGAGCAGCAACAGTAGTAATAGTAGTTGTTACAGTAGTAGTAGCAGTAGCAATAGTAGCAATTATAGCAGTAGCACTAGTAGTCGCTGAAGTAGTAGTAGCAGTAGGACAAGCGGTTTGCAGTAGTAGAAGCTGAACTAGTAGCAGTCACTGTAGTATTAGGAGTATCAATAGTAAAAATAATAATAGTGTTAGTAGTAGTAGTAGCAGGAGTAGCAGTAATAGTAGTTGCCTTAGTAGTCGCAATAATAGTAGTAGTAGATGTTTTTGTTGGAGCAGTAGCAGTAGCAGTAGTAGCAGCAGCTATAATTATAGTGGTAGCAGTAGCATTAGTAGAAAGAGCAGGAGCAGCAGTATTAGTAGTTGTAGCAATAGTAGTAGTGCTATTTGCATAAGGAGCAATAGTAGTAGTGGTAGTAGTGGTAGTAGAAGTAGTAGTTGTTGTACTAGTAGCAATAGTAGTAATAGCAGGTAGTCACAGTAGTTGGAGAAGCCGTTGGAGTAGTAGTAGTAGCAGCAGCAGCAGCCACAGTGGTAGTTGTTGTACTAGTAGTAGTACTAGTATTGGTAGTAAAAGTAGTAGTATCGGAAATACTTGTAGTAGTATTAGTACTAGTAGTAGTACTAGTGGCAGTAGCAATAGTAGTAGTAGTAGCAGTAGTAGCAGTTTTAGGAGTAGTAGAAGTAGTTGCAGTAGTCGTAGTAGTAGTAGTAGTAGTAGTAGTAGCAGCGATAATCTAAATATTAGTAGTACCAGTTGCTATAGTAGTAGTAGTAGTAGTTTTAGTAGTTGGGGGTAGTATTAGTAATAGTTGTAGTAGTCGTAGTAGTAGTAGTAGTAGCAGTAGTAGCAGTAGCAATAGTAGTAGCAGCAATTGCAGTAGTAGAAGTAGCAGTAGTAGCAACAGTAGCAGTAGTAGCAACAGTAGCAGAAGTAATAGTAGTAGTAGAAGTAGAAGCTATATTAGTAGTAGCAGTAATAGTAGCAGTATTAGTAGTAGCAGTAGTTGTAGAAGAAATAGTAGTAGTTGTTGCAGTAGTCATAGGAGTTGTAGTAGTAGCAATAGCAGCAGTTGCAATACCAGTAATAGTAGCATTAGTAGAACAGTAGCACCAGCAGCAGCAGCAATAGTAGCAGTAATAGTTGTAGTGCCAGTAGTAGCAGTAGTAGTAGAAGTAGTAGTAGTACTAGTAGTAGAAGTAGCTGTTGCAGGAGTAGCAGTAGTTGTTGTTGTAGTGCAATAGTCGTAGCAGAAGAATTTGTAGTAGTAACAGTGTAACAATAGTAGGAGAAGAAGTCGTAGTAGCAGTAGCAATAGTTGTACTAGTTTTAACAGTAGTAGTTGTTGTTGTTATTGTAGTAGAGGTAACAGTCATAGTTGTAGTAGCAATAGTTGTTATAGAAGTTGTAGTGGTGGTAGTACTAGTGGTATTAGTAGTGGTACCAGTAGTAGTAGCAGTAGTAGTTGGAGCTGGAAATATAGTAGTAGCAACAGTAGTAGTTGTAGTAGTAGTAGCAAGAGGAGGAGTAGTAGTAGTGGTGGTAGTAGTAGTAGTAGTAGTTGTTGTTGTTGTTATTATAGTAGTAGTAGTAGCAGTAGTAGCTATAACAATAGTAGTAGACGTTACGGCAACTGTAGAGTAGTAGGAGCTGCAGCAGCAGTAGTTGTAGTTGTTGTTGTTATAGTCGTAGTAGCAGTCGTAGTAATAGTAGTAGCTGTAGTAGCCATATTAGTGGAAGTAGTGGTAGTAGTGGCAGTGGTAGGAGTTGTAGTAGTAGTGATAACACATGTAGTAGCAAAAGTAGTAGTAGTAGTTGTAGTTTTAGTAGGAGTAGTAGTAATACTAACAGCAGTAGTAGTTGGGTTAGTAATTTTACTAGGTGAAGTAGTAGCAGTAGTAGAAGTAGTTGTAGTAACAGTGGTAATATCAGTAGTCGGAACCACAGTAGTTATAGTAGTAGCAGTAACAGTAGTAGTAGTATTGTTAGTAGTAGTAGTAGTGGTTGTCATTGCATTAGTTTTAGTAGCAGCAATAGTAGTAGTAGTATTAGCGGTAGCAGGAGCTGTAGTACTAGCGCCGCAGTAGTAGTAGCAGTAGTAGTTGAAGTATCGTTAGTCATTGTAGCGCCAGCTATAGAAGCAGAAACAGTAGTATTAGCAGTAGCAATAGTAGTACTAAAGGTAGTAGTAGTAGGGTAAGTGGTAGTTATAGCAGTAGCAGTAGTAGTAGCAGTAGTAGTAGTGGTTGCTGCATGAGTAGTAGTTGTAGCCCCAGTAGTAGTAGTAGCAGTAGCAATAGTAGTTGTAGTAGTGAGAGTCGTAGTAGCAGCAGCAGCAGCAGTTGTAGCAGTAGTGACAGTAGTATTACTAGTAGTAGTTGAAGTAGGAGAAGTAGTAGTAGCAATGGTGGTAGTAATAGTAGTAGTAGTGGTAGTAGTTGTAGTAGTAGTAGCAATAGTAGTGTTAGTCGTAGTAGGAGTTGCAGTAGTAGTTGTAGTATTAGTAGCAGAAGTTGTAGTGACAGTAGTAGTAGCAGAAGTAGTAGTAGTAGGAAAAGTAGTGGTAATATTAGCAGCAGCAATAGTAGCAGAAGTAGCTGCAGTAGTCATAGTAGTCGTAGTATTTGTAGCAGTAGTAGTACTAGAAGCTGTCATAGTGGTAGTAGTAGTAGCAGTAGTAGAAGTAGAAGTAGTAAAAGGAGATGTTGAATTTGAAGCATAAGTAGTAGCAGTTGTAGATGTTGTGTTAGCAATAGAAGTTGTATTAGTTGTAGTATTGTTAGCAGTAGAAGTCTTAGTTGCAGTCGTTGTTGTAGCAAAAATTATAGCAGTAGTAATAGAAATTCAATTAGTAGTAGTAATTGTTGTTGTTGTTGTGGTAGTAGTAGTTGTTGTTGTAGTAACAGTAGTTGTTGTAGTAATAGTAGAAGTTGTCGTAGTAGTAGTCGTAGTAATAGCTGTTGCAATTGTAGAAAAAGTAGTGTTAGTAGTAGTATTAATACTAATAGTAGTGGTAGAAGCGGTAGTAGTCATAGTATTAGACGTAGTAGTACTAGCAGCTGTAGTAGTGGTAGTCGTACTTGCAGTACTAGCAGTAGAAGTAGTAAAAGGAGAAGTTGTATTTGAAGCTGTAGCAATAGTAGTTGTAGAAGTAGTAGGAGTTGTAGTAGTAGGAGTTGTAGTTACAGTTGTTGCAGTACTAGAAATAGTAGTAATAGTCGTTGTGGTTATTGTAGTAGTAGTAGTAGTAGTTGCAATAGTTGCAAAACCTGCAGTAGTAGCAGTAGTAGTTGTTGTTTTTGTTGTAGTTGTTGTAGTAGGAGGAGGAGGAGGAGAAATTGTCGTAGTAGTTGTAGAAGTAGTAGTTGTAGTAGTAGTAGTAACCGTAGTAGTGGCGGTAGTACTAATAGCAACAAAAGTAGCTGCAGTAGTAGTAAAAGAAGTAGTAGTAGCATTAGTTGGAGTATTTGTAGTAGCAATAGTGATTGTAGAAGTAATAGAAGTAGGAGTAGTAGTAGTAGTAGCCGGTGCTATAGTAGAAGGAGTAGGAGAGGTAGTAGTATAGGCAGTAGCAGTAGTAATAGTAGTAGTAGCAGTAGCGGTAGTAGTACTAGCAGAAGTATCAGTAATTGTAGTAGGAGTAGCCTTAGTAGCAAATGTAGCAACAACAATAGTAGTCATCGTAGTATAGAAGTAGTAGTAGTTATAGCAGTAGTAGAAGTTGTAATAGAAATAGTAGTAGTAGGAGTAGTAGTAGTACTTATAGTAGTAGTAGAAATAGTAGTCATAGTATTAGTAGGGGTAGTAGTCATAGTAGCAGTAGTTGTAGTAGTAGTAGCAGTAGTAGTAGCAGTAGCAGAAGTAGTAGTAGTAGTAGTAGTAGTAGTAGTAGTAGTAGTAGTAGTAGTAATAGTAGTAGTAGTAGTAGTAGTAGTAGTAGTAGTAGAGGTAGCAGCAGCAGCAGCAGTAGTAGCAACAGCAGTAGTAGTATTAGTTGTAGTAAGAGAAGCGGTAATAGCAATAGTAGTAGGCAAAGTATTAGTTGTAGTAGTTGTTGTTGTAGTAGAAGCAATAGAAGTTGTTGTAGCACTAGTAAAGGTAGGAGCTATAGTAATTATGGGAGTAGTGGTAGCAGTAGTATGAGTAGCAGTAGTAGCAGTAGAAGTATAAATAGTTGTAGTACCAATAGTAGTAGGAGTATCAGTAGTAGCAGTAGCGGTTGTAGTAGTAGTAGTAGTTGGAGTAGTAGAAGTAGTAGTAGTAGCGATAGTAGCAATAATTATAGCAGGAGTAGTAGTAGTAGTAGCAGTAGCAGCAGCAGCAGTAGCAGTAGTCGGGGTAGTATTAGTAGTAGTAGTAGTAGTTGTAGCAGACATTGTAGGAGTTGTAGCAATAGTAGTAGGAGTAGCAGTTGCCGTTGCAGTAGTACAAGTGGAAGCAGTTGTAGTTGTTGTTGGAGTATCATTAGTAAAAATAATACTAGTTGTAGCAATAGTAGCAGGAGTAGTAGTTGTAACAGTCGGCGCTGGAGTAGAGGAGATAGTGGCAGTAGTTATAGTAGTAGGAGTTGTAGTAGTAGTAGTAGTAGCAGTAGCAGCAGCAGCAGTTGTTGTTGTAGTAGTAGTAGCAGCAGTAGTAGTAGTCATTGAAGTAGCAATTGTTGTAGTAGAAGTAGTAGGAGGAGGAGAAGGATTAGTAGTAGTAGTTGTTGTAGAAATAGTAGTCGTAGTAGTAGTAGCAGTAGTAGTCATAGTAGTAGTAGTAGTTGTAGTAGTAGTAGTAATAGTAGTAATAGTAATAGTAGTAGTAGTAGACGTAGTAGTAGTTGCTTTTGTAGCAGTAGTCGTATTAGTAGTAGTAGTAGTGGTAGCAGCCGTCGTGGTAGTGGAAGTAGTAGTAGTAGCAGAAGTTGTATCAGAAGTGGTAGCAGAAGTAGTGGTAGCAACAGTAGTAGGCACAGTATTAGTAGTCGTAGAAGAAGTAGAAGCAGGAGTGGTAGTAAGAGTAGGAGCAGTGGGGGCCGCATTAGCAGTAGGAATAGCCGTGGTAGAAGTATAAGTAGTTGTACTAGCAGTAGTTGTAGGAGTATCAGTAGTAGCAGTAGTGGTTGTTTTAGTAGTAGTTGTTGTTGTTGTAGTGGTAGTAGCAGTAATTGTAGCAGTAGAGTAGTAGTAGTAGTCGCAGTAGTAGCAGTAGTTGCAATAGTTGGAGGAGTATTAGTAGTAGTAGTTTTAGTAGCAGTCGTAGTAGCAGTAGTAGTAGAACAGTAGTTGCAATAGTTGGAGGAGTATTAGTAGTAGTAGTTTTAGTACCAGTCGTAGTAGGAGGAGTAGCTGTAGTAGTAGGAGTAGCCGTTGCAATTGTAGTAGTAGAAGGGGTAGCAGAAGCAGTAGTACTAGGAGTGTCATTAGTAGGAATAACAGTCATTGTAGTTGTAGTAGTAGGAGTAGTTATTGTTATTGCAGGCGTAGGAGTAGAGGAAATAGTAGCAATAGTTATTGTAGTAGGAGCAGTAATGGTAGTAGTAATAGTAGTAGCTGGAGTTGTCGTAGTATTAGTAGTAGTTGTATTAGAAGCCAGAGTAGAGGTATTAGTTGTAGTAGTAGGGGTAGTATTTGTTGTTGCAATTGTAGTAGTGGTTGTAGCAGTATTAGTAGGAGAAGTTACAATAGTTGTAGGAGTAGCAGCGTTAGCAGCAAAAATAGTTACACTAGTAGTAAAAGTAGTCGAAGTAGAAATAGTAGTTGTAGTCGTAGTGGTAGTAAAAGTAGTAGCTATAGGACTAGTAGTCGTAGTGATATTAGAAGTAGTATTAGCAGGCCTAGTATCACTAATTGCAATAGCAAAAGTGGCAACAGGGCCAATAGCACTAGTCGTAATAGTTGTAGCAGTAGTAACGATAATAGTAGCAGTAGTCATAATAGCATTAGTAGCAATAGCAACAATAGTGGTAGTAGTAGTAGTAGTAGGGTAAGTATTAGTAGAACTAGTAGCAGCAGTAGTAGCAGTGGCAGCATTAGTTATTGTAGTAGTAGCAGCAGCAGTAGTAGTAGTAGTATTAGTAGTAGTAGCAGTAGCAGCAGTAGTAGTAGTAATAGCCGTAGTACTACTAGTAGCATTGGTAATAGTACCATTAGTAGTAGTAGTCAAACTAGTTGTAGTGGTAGTAACAATAACAATAGTAGGAGTAGTGTCAGTAGTAGCAGTAGCAGTAGTAGCAGGAGTAGTAGTAATAGTAGTATTAGTAGTAGTGGTAGTAGTAGCAGTAGTTGCAGCAGCAGTTGTTGTGGTAGTTGTTGTAGTAGTAATATTAGTAGTAGTAGTACTAGTAGTAGCAGTAGTAGTAGTAGTAGTCATAGTAGAGAAATAGTAATAATAGTAGCACAAGTTGTAGTAGTAGTAGGAGGAGGAGGCAGAGGAGGAGTAGTAGTGGTAATGGTAGTAGTAGTAGTTGTAGTTGTTGTAGTTGTAGTAGTAGTAGTAGTAGTAGTAGTAGTAGTAGTAGTAGCAGCAGCAGTAGCATTAGGAGTGGCAGGAGTGGTAGTGGAAGTAGCAGTAGTAGCTGTAGTGCTAGTGGCACTAGTATTAGTAGTAGCAGTAGTAGTTGTTGTAGTGGTAGTAGTATTAGTAGTAGTAGTAATTGTAGTAGTAGTAACAGTAATAGTATTACTAGTAGCAATAGTAGCAATAGTAGTAGTAGTAGTAGTAGTCGTAGTTATAGTAGTAGTAGCTGTAGCAGTAGTCTTAGTAGCAGTCATAGTAGTAGTGGTAGCAACAATGGTAGTAATAGTCGTAGCAATAGTAGTCATAGTAGTAGAAGTTGAAGTAGAAGTGATTATAGTAGTAGAAGCCGGAGTAGTACTAGTAGTAGTAATAGTCGTAGTAGTAATACAAGTTGTAGTAGTAGTTGTGGCAATAGTAGTATTACTAGGAGTAGCAGAATTATTAGTAGTAGTAGCAGCTGTAGTAATAGTAGCAGTAGTAGTAATAACAGTAGTTGTAGTTCTCGGAGTAGTAGTAGTAGTAGTAGTAGTAGTAGTAGTAGTAGCAATTGTAGCGGTAGCATCAGTAGTAGTACTAGCAGTGGCATCAGTAGTAGTAGCAGCAATAACTACATTAGTCACAGTAGCAGTAGTAAGAGTAGCCGAAGTAGTTGGAGATGTAGTAGTAGCAATAGTAGTAGCAGTGGTGGTAGTAGTAGTAGTAGTTGTTGTTGTTGTTGTTGTTGTAGTAGTAGTAGTTGTTGTTGTTGTTGTAGTAGTAGTAGAAGTACTCGTAGCACTAGAAGTACTAGTAGTAGTAGTAGTAGTAGTAGTAGCAGTAGTAGTAGTAGTCGTAGTAGTAGAAGTTGTCATTGTGGTAGTAATAGTACAAGTCATGGTTGTTGTAGTAGGAGTAGCGGCAGCAGTAGCATTAGTTGTAGTAGTAGTAGAATTAGTAGTGGTTGTAGTATGAATAATAGTTATAGTAGTAGTAGTAGTGGAAGTAGTAGTAGTGGTTGTTGTTGTAGTAGTAGCTATAGTAATTGTAGTAGTAGTGGTTGTTGTTGTAGTAGTAGCTATAGTAATTGTAGTAGTAGTTATTGTTGTTGTCATAGGGGTTGCAATAGTTGTAGTTGTTGTAGCAGCAGTAGTTGTTGTTGGAGCATTATGAGTGGTAGTAGTAGTTGTTGTTGTAGTAGCGGCAATAGTAGTCGTAGCAGCAAGAGGAGTTGTCGTAGTAATAGTAGGAGCAGTAGTAGTAACAGTTGTACTAGCTGTTGTAGTAGTAGGAGTAGTAATAGTAGTAGTCGTAGAAGGTGTAGTAGTAAGAGCAGCAGCAGGAGTAGCAATAGTAGTAGTTATAGAAGGAGTAGTAGTAGTAGTAGAAGTAGAAGTTGTAGTAGTAGTAGTTGTTGCTGTTGTTGTAGTAGTAGTACTAGTAGAAGTAGTCGTAGTAGGAGAAGCTGTAGTAGTTATAGTTGTAGTAGTAGTAGTTGTTGTTATAGCAGTTGTTGTAGTTAGTAGTGGGAGTAATAGTAGAAGTCATAGAGATAGTACTAGTTGTAGCAAAAGTAGGGGTAGTAGTAGTTGCTGTAGTCGCCGTAGTAGTTGAAAAAGGTGTAGTGGTTGTTGCAGCAGTAGTAGTAATAGTAGTCATTATAGTAATAGTAGTTGTATTCGGAGTGGTACTCGTAATAGCAACAACAACAGCTCAGGAGTAGTAGTAGTAGGGGTTGTATCAGGAGTAGTAGAAGTAGTAATAGCTGTAGTAGCAGTTGTAGTTGCAGTAGCAGCAACAGTACTAGTAGTAGTAGTTGTTGTTATTGTAGTAGTAGTAGTAGTAGTATTAGTAGTAGTAGAGGTAGAAGTAGTATTAGTAGTGGTAGTAGTTGTAGTAGTAGTAGTAATAGTTCTGGTCGTAGTAGTAATAGTAGTGGTAGTAGTAGTAAGAGTAGTAGTACTACTACTAGTAGTAGTTGTAATAGTAGTAATGGTTGTAGTAGTTTTAGTGGCAATTGTAGTAGTAGTAGTGGTAGTAGTAGTCGTAGTGGAAGTAGTAGTAGTAGTAATCGTGGAAGTTGTAGTAGTAGTGGTAATTGTAGTAGTTGTCGTGGTAGTAGTGGTAGTTGAAGTAGTAGTGGTGGTAGTAGTAGTTGAACTAGTAGCAAAAGTGGTGGTAGTAGCAATTGTTGTATTGGGAGTCTTTGTTTTAGTGGTAGTAGTTGTTGTAGTAGTGGTAGTACAGGTAGGAGTAGTGGTATAGGTAGTAGAAGTCAGAGTAGTTGTAGCAGAAGTAGTAGTAGTAGAAGCATAACTAGTACTAGTAGCAGCAGAAGTTGAGATAGTCGCAGTCCTTGTAGTAGCAGTAGTAGCACCAACCCAGAAGTAGTACGAGTAGTTGTTGAAGTAGTAGTAGCAGTACTAGAAGCAGTAGCAGCAGTAGTACTAGAAGTAACTGTAGTTGTTGTAGTAGTACTAGCAGTAGTAGCAGTAGTAGTAGTTGTTGTTGTAGCAGTAGTAGTAGTCGTGGCAGAAGCAGAAGTAGCAGTAGTACTAGTAACAGTAGTATCAAACGTAGCTAGTGTAGTAGCAGTAGCACTAGTACTAGTAGCAGTGGCAGTTGTGTTTGTTGTTGTTGTTATTGTAGTAGTAGTGGTAGTATAGGTAGTAGATGTAGTAGTGGTCACAGTAGTAGTCAGAATCGCAGCAATAGTGCAAGAAGTTGACGCAGTAGTAGCAGAGGTAGTATGAGCAGCTGTAGTAGCACCAACAGCAGCAAGCGTACTAGTACTAGTAGCAGTAGTAGTAGCAATAGTAGCTGTAGGATCAGCACTAGCAGGGGCAATAGTAGTAGTAGTAGCAGTAGTAGTAGGTGTAGTAGTAGTGGTAGGATCAGCACTAGCAGGGGTAATAGTAGTAGTAGTAGTAGTAGTAGTAGTAGTAGTAGTAGTAGTAGTAGTAGTAGTAATAGTCGAAATAGATGTTGTCGTAGTTGTAGCAGAAGTAATAGTATCGGTGGTAATAGTAGTAGTAAAAGTAGTAGTATTAGTAGAAGTAGTCATATTAGAAGTAGTAGGAGTAATAGTAGTTATAGTAGTAGTAGCAGCAATAGTAATAGTAAAAGTAGTTGGAGTAGTAGCAGCAGTAGTAGTAGAAGTAGTAGTAGTTGTAGTAGTAGTAGTTGTTGTTGTTGTAGTAGTAGTAGTAGCAGTAGCAGAAATAGTAGTAGTAGCAATTGTAGTAGTAGCAGTAGTAGTTCCAATAGTAGTAGTAGTAGTTGGAGAAGTATTAGTACTAACAGATGCGGTAGTAGCGGTAGCTGTACCAGTAGTACCAGTCGTGGTAGTAGTTGTTGTTGTAGCTGAAGTACTTGTAGCAGTAGTAGAAGTGGTAATAGTCGTAGTAATAGTTGTAGCTCTGGTAGTAGTTGTAGTAGTTATAGTAGTAGCAGTTGGTGATGTAGTGGTTGTGGCAGTAACATTTGTAGCAGTATCACTTGTAGTTGTTGTAGCAGAAGTAGTAGCAGCAGTAATCGTAGTGGCAGTAGTAGAAGTAGTAGCCGCAACAACAATAGTAGTAGAAGTAGTAGTAGCGGTGAAAAAAGTAGTAGAAGTAGTAGTAGCAATAGTTGTAATAGTAGTAGGCGCGGTAGTTGTAGTGTAGTAGTAGCACTAGTAGCAATAGTAGCAGTCGTAGTAGTTGTAATACTAGTAGCTTTGGTGGCAGTAATAGCAGTTGTAATAGTTGTAGAAGTAGCAGCAGTAGCAGAAGTAGTAGTAGTAGTAGTTGGAGTAGTAGTAGTAGCAGTAGTCGTAGTGGATGTAGTAGTAGTAACAGTAGCAGTAGTAGCAGTGTTAGCAGTAGTAGTGTGGGTGGCAGTAAAAGTAGTAGTAACAATAGTAGTAGCAGTGGTAGTTATTTTTGTAGTAAGAGTAACTATTGTAGCAGTCATAGTAGTGGTTTTAGTAGTAGTGGTACTTGTTGTAGTAGTAGTAGTAGTAATAACTATTGTAACAGTCATAGTTGTGGTTTTAGTAGTAGTGGAAGTTGTAGTAGTAGTAGTAGTAGTAATTTTAGTAGTAGTAGTAGTAGTAAGAGTTGGAGTTGGAGTGGGGGTAGAAGTAGTAGTAGTAGTAGTAATAACCGTTGTAGTAGTAGTAGTTGTTGTTGCAGTGGTAGTTGTAGCAGTAGTTGTCGTAATGGTGGTAGTATTAGTTGTAGTAGTAGTAGTAAAAATAGTATCAGTAGTGGTACTACTAGTAGTATTAGTATTAGAAATGATAGTAGTAGTAGTGATAGTAGTAGTAGTTGGATTCGTAGTAGCAGTAGAAGTAGAAGTAGTGGTTGTAGTAGTTGTAGTAGTAGTCGTGGTGGTGGTGGTAGGCGTAGTAGTAGAAGAAGCAGTAGTAGTGAAGTAAGTGTAGTGGACGTAGGAGTAAAAATAGTAGTAGCAGTTCTTGTTGTAGTAGTAGTAGGAGTAGCAATAGTTGTAGTAGTGGTAGCAATAGTTGTATTAGTAGTAGGAGTAGTAGTAGTAGAACTAGTAGGAGTAGCTGCTGTTGTAGTAGTAATTATTGTTGTTGTTGTCGTGCTACTACTGCTTTTGCATCGACTACTGCTAGTACTGCAACTACTACCGCTACTCCTACTGCTACTATTGATACTACTACTACTACTACTATTACGACTACTAGTACAACTACTGCTACTACTACTGCTATTTCAAATACTACAGCTACTGCTGTTACAACTATTGTAGCTATTGCTACTACTACCGCTGCTACGAATACTACAACTACTACTACAACTGCTACTACTACGATAATAACTACTGTGGCTACCAATACTACTACTACTACTACTACTGTTGTTGCCACTGCTGCTACTAGTGCTAGTACTGCTTTACTTCTCCTACTACTACTGTTGCTATAGTGCTACTGCATGTATTACTACTACTACTAGTACTGATGTTGCTACTTCTGCTACTATTACTACTGCTACCACTTCTATTACTTTCACTGCTACTAATTCTTTGATTTCTATTATTGCTGATTCAACAACATCAACCTCTAGTAGTACTACTGCTTTTTCTGCTCTTACTGCTACTACTACTACTACTTTTCCAACTACTACTACTGTTCCTGTTGCTACTACAACTAGTACTACAACAACTACTGCTACTACTACTACTATTACTACTTTTCCTATGACCACCACCACTGCTACTACTACCGGTATGACTACTACTGCTACAACAACTACTATGACTACCGCTACAACAACTGCTACCCCTACTACTGCTACTCTGACTACTACTACTACAACTGCAACTACTGCCACTATTACTGCTACTCCTACAATTACTACTGATACAACTTCTACCACCGCTACTATTACAGATACTACTACAACCACTATTACTTCCTCTACTAATACTACTTTTGCTACTACTGCTACTAGGACTACTGCTACTACTACTACTACTACTACTACTACTACTACTACTACTACTACTATTACTACTACTACTACTACCACCACCACCACTGCTATTACTACAATTATTGCTACAACTACTGCTGATGCTGTGGCTAATGCTGCTACTACCGCTACTACTACTACTACTAATGCTACTACTTCTGCAACATCTAGTACTATTACTTCTAATACAACTGTTACTACTACGACTATTACTTCTGCTACGACTATTACAATAACTACTGCAACTACTGCTACTCCTGCTACTACTACTACTACAATAAGAACAACTATTATTGTCACTACTGCTACTACTACAACAATAACTACTACTACTGTTGCTGCTACTACTACTCCTACTACCTCTATAACTACTACTGCTACTATTAATATTTCCACTACTACTGTTACTACTATTACTACACTGCTGCTACAAGTCCTACAACTGGTTCTACTACTACTACTACAACTACTACTACCACTACTACTACAACTACTACAATCACTACTGCGAAGACTCCTACTACCACTACTACTATTTCTACTACAATTACTATTTCTTCCCCTACTACTACTACTACTGCTATTAATACTAAAGCTTCCACTACTACTACTATTTCTGCTACTACTTTTACTACTACAACTACTACTGCTACTACTACAAGTATTGCTACAACTACTGCTGATACAACAACTACTACTATTTCTTCAACTACTACTACCACAATAACTACTACTACCACTGCTACTGCTACTACAACTTCTATTACTATTACCGCTACAACAACTACTGTTACTATGAGTACTACAACTACGACTAGTACTTCTGCTACAACTATTACAACAACTACTGCTACTACTACTACTACTACAATTGCTGCTACAACAACAACAACTATTACTGCTATTGCTACTACTACTGCTACAACGGCTACTGCTACAACAATAGTAACTACTACTACTGCTACTATTATTATTACGAGTGATACTGTTATTACTACTACTACTACTACTACTTGTACTACGACAACTGTCACATCTACTACTGGTACTGCTCGTTTTACTTCTGCTAGTATGCCTACTACTATTGTTACTGCTACAACTGCTACTACTATGACTACTAGTACAACTACTACTTCTACTATTACTCGAGCTACAACTACTTTGACAGCTCCTACTGCTACTACTACTACTACTACAATTGCTACTACTACTACTACTACCACAACTACTATTACTACAACTACTACTACTCTGATACTACTACTACTACTTCTATTGCTCCCACTACTAATACTACTATTAGTACTAATACTTCCACTACTACTACTGCTACAAATGCTACTATTACCCCCAATACTATAGCTACTACAGCTACTACTACTACTACTACTACTACTACTTCAACTATTGCTACTACTGCGACTACTTCTGCTATAGCTTATACTACTACTTCTCCTACTTATACTACTACTACTTCGCCTACTACTACTTCTACTACAACCATTGCTACTGCTGGTGATACTCCTATTACAACTGCTACTACTACTACTTTTATCTCTACTACGGCAACTTTTGTTGCTATTACTACTACTTCTACTACTATAGCACCCAATACTACTGCAGCTACTACTTCTACTATTGCTACGACTGCTATGACTACAATGACTACTACTATTACTACTTCTACTACTTCAGCCACGATTTCTACTGCTACTACTACTACTACATCTACTACTTCTACTATTTCGACTACAACTACAACAACAACAACAACATCAACTACTACTACTACAACTATTTCCAGTACTACTACTATTACTAATTTTCCAACTACAACTACAGCTACTCGGACTACTACTGATGCTACTGCTACCACTACTACTACTGTTGTTGCTGCTGCTGCTGCTACTACTACTTCTACTACTACTGCTGCTGCTGCTACTGATGATACTCCTACTACAAATGCTTCTACCACTACTACTACTACTATTGCTTCTGTTTTGACTTCTACTACTCCTATTACAACTACTACTAGTACTACTGCTACTACTGCTGCTATTGCTAGTACTACTACCGTGACTATTATTGCGACTAATACAACCACTATAGTTACTACTACTACTACTTCTCCTAGTACTACTAATTCCGGTACTACCACTGCTGTTACTATTGCTACTATTGCTTCTACAAATACTACTGCTGCTGCTGCAGCTGCAACTCCTATTAGGACTACAACTACTATTGCGACTACTACTACAACTACTACCGCCAATACTATTACTACTGCTACTACTATTGCTACTAGTACTACAACTACTCCTTTTGCTGCTACTACTAATACTACTACCACTACTGCTACTACTACTACTACTATAACTGCTACTACTTTCGTTACTATTGCTACAACTATTACTGCTACAACAACTTCTGCTACTGCTACTACTGCTACTATTGCACCTACTACTACTAATACTACTAGTACTGCTACTGCTACTATTACTGCTTCTCCTACTACTACTAGTTTTGGTACTACTATTGCAACTTCTGCTGTTGTTACTACTGTTACTACCACTTCTAATACTTCTACTACTTTCACTGCTGCTACTACGGATGATTCAACAGCAACTACTAGTACAATTACAACTACTACGTCTGCTACCACTGCTACTCTTACTACTACTACTACTACAACTTCTACTGCTGCTACTATAACTACTGCTATGGCACCTACTATTGCTACAACCACTACTACTTATCCTACTACTATTACCTTAGCTACAACTACCAATATGGTTACTACTGCTACTACAACTACTAAGACCACTACTACTACTGTTGCACATAGAGCTTCCATGACTCCTACTACTGCTATTGCTACTACTACTACTACTACTACTACAACACTACTGCTACTACTACAACAATTACTACTTCTACTACCACTACTACTACTATAACTACTACTACATCTGCTACTACTTCGACTACTCTTACTGCTACTACTGTAATTATTGCTACTACTACTACTGATGCCTCTGCTACTACTGCTACTGATGCTACCGCTACTACTGCTACTATTGCTACTACAACTACTACTACTACTACTGCTCCGACTACAACTGCTGCTGTTACTACTATTACTGCTACTACTACTTCTATTGCTACTACTACTACTATTTCTGCTACTCCTACTAACACTACTGCTACCACAACTATTACTATAACTTGTATTACTACTACCACTATTAGTACTACTACTACTACTCCTGTTGCTACTCCTACTACTATTACTTCTAGTACAACTTCTACTACTATGACTACTACTGTCATGACTATTACTACTGCTATTGCTACTACTACTACTACCACTAAGACTACGACTACTACTACTGGCTACTACTGCTACTACTACTGCTACTACTACTACAACTACTTCTCCTACAATAACAATTACTACTACTACTTCTCCTACTACTACAGGTACTGCTGCTATCGCAAATGCTGCTACTACTGCTACTAATACTACTTCTATAACTACTACTACTACTGTCATTGCCACTACTGATGCTACTACTGCTACTGCTTCTACGACAACAACTACAGGTACTACTGCAAGTACTTCTACTACTACTACTACTACACCTACTACAACTACTTCTATTCCTACTATAGCTACTACTACTACAGCCACTAATACTACCGCCACTACTACTGCTACAGCTACAACTGCTTTTGTTGTGTCTGCTACAACTACTACTTCTTTTACTACTACAGCTACAACTACCGCTACTCCTACTACTACTCCTATTACTACTACTACAATTACTCCTATTACTACTACTACGACTTCTACTACTGCTGATACTGCTGCTACTACTACTACTACTACTACTACTACTACTACTACTACTACTACAACTACTACTACAACTACTTTCGCTACTACTACTTCTACTACTATAACTTCAACTCATTTTCTTACTTTTACCACTACTACTACAACAACTACTAATACCTGTACTGCGACAACCACTACTATGACTACTACTTCTATTACTACTACTACTACTTGTCCTACTACTACTTCTACTACAGTTACTGCTACTTTTGCTACTACTTAAATTGCTACTGCTACCACTACTCCTACTACAACACTACTACTAATATTCCTACGGGTTCTCCTTCTCCAATGGCTACTCCGACTACTACTCCTACTGCTACTGCTACTGCTACTACTATAGGTACTACTATTTCTTCTTCTTCTTCTATTACTATTACTGATACTACTGCTACTACTTCAACTTCTACTCCTTCTCCTACTCCTATTGCTACTCTTACAACTTCTACTACTACTACTGCTGCTACTATTACTACTACTACTACAAGTACTACTACTACTACTACTACTACTACTACTACTACGAATATGGTTGTTGCTGCCGCTACTACTACTACGACTACTACTACTTCTACAACTACTTTTTCTACTGCTACTTCTCCTATGACTACAACTTTTGCCACTACAACTACTGCTACTGGTACTAATATGGCTACTGCTACTACTGCGACTATTATTATTGCGACTAGAAATACTACTGCTACTACTACTACTGCTACATCGGCTACTATTGCTACTTCTACTACTACTTCAACTACTATTACTACTTCTACTTCTCCTTCTACTACTACTACTACCGTTACTACTACTACTTCTACTACTACTACCACTGCTACTGCTAATACTATTAATTTGATAGCTACAACAACTACTATTACTATAGTTGCTAATTCTACTGCTACTACTACTTCGATTACTACTACTACTGTTACAGCTGCTACTACAACAACAGCAACAACAACAACTACTGCAGCTGCTGCTACTATTACTACTACTATTGCCACAACCACTACAATGACTGTTGCTACTCTAATACATCTGTTGTTGTTGCCGCAACTACTATTTCTAATGCTACAATTGCAGCCACTACTACTACAACTACTACTATTACTACTACTACTACTACCACCACCACTACTGCTATAACTACTACTACAAAAACTTCAAATATTACTGTTGTTCCTACAACTATTGTTATTATTATTACTACTACTACTACTGCTACTACTATTGCCACTATCACACCTACTACAACTGCTTCTACTACAATTGCTATAATTACTACTGGAACCACTTCTGTAACTAATATTACTGTAGGTACTTCTACTACTACTACTGCTGCTGCTGCTACTACAGCTGCTACTACTACTACTACTATTACTACTTTTGCAACTACTACTACTACTGTTGCTACTACTACTACTGCTTCTACAACAACTACTACTAGTGCAACTGCTGGTACTACTGCAGCTGCTAATACTACTGCCCCTACTGTTGCTACTACTACTATTACTATCGCTTCTGTTACTGCTTCTACTACTGCTACAAGTGTGACTATCGCAATTGCTACTCTTACTACTACTACTACTGCTGCTACTACTACCACTACTGTTGCTACTACTACTGCTACTACTACTATAGCTACTGCCCATAACTAGTGCTACCTGTGCTACTACTGCAACTACTACTGCTACTACTAGTGCTCCTACTACTATAACAACTACTATGACTACTACTACTGCTAATACTACTACTCCTATTACTACTATTAGTACTATTGATGCTACTGCTACTTCTACTACTACTAGTAGTATTATAGCTACTATAGCTACTACTAGTATTACAACTGCTACTGGTACTACTACTACTACTACTACTTCTACTGCTATTACTGCCACTACTGCAACTACTTCTACTGCTACTCCAACTACTACTACTATTACAACTATTACTACTCCTACTGCTACTACTGCTACTACTCCTATTACCACTACTACTACTATTACTACTGCAACCGGCACTATAACAACAACTACTACAACTACTACTAATTCTGCTACTACTACTACAACTAATGCTCATAGTACTGCTGCCACTATTACTCCTGCTACTTCTATGACTACTACTACTACTACTACTACTACTACTACTACTACTACTACTACTATTGCTTCTTCTACTATTGCTACTAGTACTACTACTACTAATACAATTACTACTCTTGCTACTACTACTATAATTGCTACTATAACTACTACTATAGGAATAACCACAACAACAACTACAACTACGAGTACTACTACTTTTGCTGCTGCTGCTACTACAACTGCTACTACTACAACAACAACAACAACAACAACAACAACAACTACTACTACTACTACTACTACTACTCTTACTACCACTCTAACTACTATTGCTACTACTACTGCTACAACTACTATTACTACTACCACAATGACTACTACCACCACCACCACCACTACTACTACTACTACTATTACTACTTCTAATACTCCTAATTCTTCTACTACAACAACTACTACTACTGCTGCCAATACAACTACTACTCTACTACTACTACTATAATGACTACTACTACTACTACTGCTACAACAACAACGACTACTATTACTCCTGCTTCTGCTACTAATATAACTACTATTGCTACTACTACTTCTACTTCTACTACAACTGCTGCAACACTACTATTACTATTACTGCTGCTGCTGCTGCCCCTACTTCTACTATTAGTACAACTACTACTACTATTACAGCTACTACTACTACTATTACTCCTAGTACTACTAATAGTACTTCTACTGCTACTATTAGTACAACTACTACTATACTGCTACTACTACTTCTATTGCTACTGCTACTATTACTACTACCAGGACTCCCACTATTTATCTTACTATTACTATTGCTGCTACTATTACTGTTGTTGCTTCGACTACTACTGCTCTTTCTAAAACTACTACTATTTCTACAACTACTTCTGCTACTACTGCTGCTGCTACTACTATTGCTACAGATATTATTATTACTTCTACTATAACTACTACTGTTGTTGCTACTATTGCTAATACTACTACTATTGCCATGACTTCCCCTAAAACTATTCCTACTGCTATTAATACTACTACTAACACTACTACTATTAATAATAATACAACTACAATGACAACTAATACGACTACTACTACTTCTACACTGACTACTGCATCTGTTACTACTCCTACTACAACTACTGCTACATCTGTTGCTACTACTACTATAACTACTACTACTACTACTACTACTACTACTACAACTACTTTTGCTACTGGTACTGCTCCTACTTCTACCACCATTATTACTACTAATTCTATTGCTGCTGCCACTAATACTTCTATTGCTACAATTGCTACTTGTACTACTGCTACAGGTACGATTGCTACTACTCCTGCTATTACTATTGTAGCTACTTTTGATACTACTACTACTACTGCTGCTGCTTCTATTGCTACTATTGCTACTACTACTTCCACTACTACTACTTCTGCTGCTGCTGTTACTGTAACTAATATTGTTGTCGTTACTGCTACTATTGCTACTACTATTGTAGCTGCTACTAGTATATCTACTACTACTGCTACTGCTATTGCTACTACTGCTAATATTACGGCTACTATAGCTACTACTATTACTGCTTCTGCTACTTCTGTTACTACTACTACTACTGCCACCTACTATAACTTCAAATACTATTACTATCATTACTATTGCTACTACCACTAGCAAGACTTGTACTACTACTACGACTACTACTACTACTATGACAACCTGATATACTGCTGCTGGTATGACTACAGTTACTACTACTACTTCTGCTACCACTGTTACTCTTACTACTACCTCTACTACTACTACTGCTTCAACTGCTGCTACTATAACTACTACTACAGCAGCAACTATTGCTACTACTATTACTTCTTCTCCTACTACTATTGCCTCAGCTACAGCTACCGGTATGGTTACTATTGCTACTACAACTACTAAGACCACTACTACTACTGCTGCAAATAGAGCTTTCATGATCTCTACTACTAGTATTGCTACTACTACTACTACTACTACTACTACTACTACTACTACTACTACTACTACTACTACTACTACTACTACTACCACCACCACCACCACTACTACTACTATTACTACTAGTACATCTGCTACTACTTCGACTACTCTTGCTACTACTACTCCTACTATTATAATTATTGCTATTACTACTGCTACTATTGTTACTGCAACTACTACTACTACTACTACTACTGCTCCGACTACTACTACTATTGTTATTACTATTACTTCCACTATTACTACCGCTACTCCTACTAATACCACTGCTGCCAGAACTACTACTATAACTTGTATTACTACTATCACTATTACTACTAATACTACTACTCCTGTTGCTATTCCTACTACTATTACTTCCACTACAACTTCTACTACTATGACTACTACTGCTACGACTATTACTACTGTTGTTGCTACTACTCTACTATCACTACTACTAAGACTATGACTACTGCTACTACTACTACAACTATGACTACTACTACTACTACTACTATTGCTACTACAACCACGACTATTGCTACTACTGCTACTACTATCACTAAGACTACTACAATTGCTGCTACTACTAGAGCTACAACTACTACTACTTCTCCTATAATAACAACAACTACTACTACTACTCCTACTCCCACAGCTATTGCTGCTACTCCTACTACTATAACTACTTCTATCACAAATGCTGCTACTACAGCTACTAATACTACTTCTATGACTACTACTACTACTGCTGCCACTACCACTACTGATGCTACTACTGCTATTGCTTCTACTACAACAACTCCAGGTACTACTGCAACTACTGGTGGCGATCTACGATTGTAACGACGGACCAACGACGGCTAGGACGAGACGGCAGCCCACGAAGACGGACCACCACTACTACTGCTACAACTACAACTGCTTTTGTTGCGTCTGCTACAACTACTACTGCTTTTACTAGTACAGCTACAACTATCGCTACAACAACTACTATTGCTACTGCAACTACTACTACTACTCCTATTACTACTACTACGAATTCTACTACTGTTACTACTACTACTACTACAACTATTACTACTACAACTACTTTCGCTACTACTACTTCTACTACTACAACTTCAACACCTTTTCTTACTTTTACTACTAGTACTACAACAACTACTAATACCAGTGCTGCGACAACCACTACTGTGACTACTACTTCTACTATAGTTACTGCTACTTTTGCTACTACTTCCATTGCTACTACTACCACTACTCCTACAACAACACTACTACTAGTTTTCCTACTAGTTTTCCTACTAGAATGGCTACTCCTACTACTACAACTACTACTACGCCTACAGCTACTGCTACTGCTACTACTACTAGTACTACTACTACTACTTCTTCTTTTATTACTATTGCTGATGCTACTGCTACTACTTCAACTACTACTCCTACTACTAAACCTATTACTACTATTACTACTTTTATTACTACTACTACTACAAGTCCTACTACTACTACTACCAATACGGCTGTTGCTGCCGCTACTACTACTACAACAACTACTACTACTACTTCTACTACTACTACTACTACTACTTTTACTAATGCTACTTCTCCTACTACTACTACTTTTGCCACTGCAACTACTACTACTGGTACTAATATGGTTACTACTACTGCGACTATTATTACTAAGACTACAAATACTACTACTGCTACATAGGCTACTATTGCTACTTCTACTATTACTTCAACTACTATTACTACTTCTACTTTTACTTCTACTACTACTACCGCTGCAACTGCTACTACTATACTACTACTTCTACTACTACTACCACAGCTATTGCTACCGCTATTACTTCGACAGCTACAACAACTACTACTACTATAGCTCCTAATACTACTGCTACTACTACTTCAACTACTACTACTACTGTTACAGCTGCTACTACAATAACAGCAACAATAACAACTACTGCTGCTACTGCTACTCTAATACTTATGTTATTGTTGCCGCAACTACAATTTCTAATGCTACAATTGCAGCCACTACTACTACAACAACAACAACTACTACTACCACTACTACTATACGTACTACTACAAAAACTTCAAATACTACTGCTGTTGCTACAACTATTGTTATTATTATTACTACTACTAATACTGGTTCTACTACTGCTACTACTATTGCCACTATCACACCTACTACAACTGCTTCTACTACAATTGTTACAATTAATACTGGTACTACTTCTGCTGCTACTATTACTGCAGGTACTACTACTACTGCTGCTGCTGCTGCTGCTACAGTTGCTACTACTACTACTACTATTACTACTTTTGCAACTACTACTACTACTATTGCTTCTACAACTACTACTACTAGTGCAACTGCTGGTACTACTCCTGCTGCTAATACTACTACTCCTACTATTGCTACTACTACTATTACTATCGCTTCTGTTACTGCATCTAATACTACTACAAGTGTGACTATTGCAACTACTACTCTTGCTACTACTACTACTGCTGCTGCTACTACTGCTACAACTACTATAGCTACTGCCCATAACTAGTGCTACCTGTAGTACTGCTGCAACTACAACTGCTACTACTACTGCTCCTACTGCTACAACAACTACTATGACTACTACTACTACTAATACTATTACTCCTATTACTACTATTAGTACTATTGATGTTGCTGTTACTTCTACTGCTACTGCTAGTATTACAGCTACTACAGCTACAACTACTAATGCTACTACGGCTGCTACTAATACTACTTCTGCTACCCCTACTGCCACTACTTCTACTACCACTACTGCTACTATTATTACCATTATTGCTACTACTGCAATTACTACAACTGCTTCTATTACTACTGCTGCTGCTACTACCACTACTACGATGACTACTACTACTGCGGCCACTAATACTACCATCACTACTACTGCTACAACAAAAATTGTTGTTGTTGCTTAAGCTACAACTACAACTACTACTGCTACTACTACTACATCTACAACTACCGCTACTCCTACTACTCCTCCTCCTCCTCCTCCTACTACTACTACTCCTATTACTACTACTACGTCTTATGCTACTACTACTGCTACTACTACTACGACTTCTACTACTGCTACTGCTTCTACTACTACTACTGCTACTACTACAACTTCAACTCCTTCTGTGACTATTACCACCACTACTACTACTACCACTAATACTAGTACGACAACTACTACTCTGACTGCTACCACAGCTACTACTAATTCTAGTCCTACTAATACTTCTACTACTGTTGCTGCTACTTCTGCTACTAATTCTATTGCTATTACTAATACTACTCATACAACAACAACAACTACGACTTCTCCAACAACTTCTCTTACTCCAATGCCTACTCCGACTACTACAATTACTACTACTACTACTGCTGGTACTACTACTACTACTGCTACTACTACTTCTACTTCTACTACTTCTACTACTCCTACTACTTCTACTGCTACTCCTAATACTAGTCCTATTACTACTATTACTACTACTCCTACTACTACTACTACTACTCCTATTACTACTACTACTACTACTATTACCATTGCAAAAATGTACTACAACTACTACTACTACTACTATTACTGCTACTAATACTGCTACTACTACAACTTCTACTACTACTACTGCAACTAATGCTAATACTACTACTGCTGCTATTACTCCTCCTCCTCCTCCTCCTCCTCCTACTACTACTACTACTACTATTTCTACTACTACTGTGACTAACTTCTACAATAACAACAACTATTACTTCTGTGACTACTCCACCAACTACTACAACTACTGCTACTGTAGCTCTTACTATTCCTACTACTATGACTACAGGTACTACTACTATTACTACTTGTCCTCCAACTCCTACTCCTATTACTACTCCTACTACTACTTCTACAACTACTGCTACAATTACTACTACAGCTGCTAGTACTAGTACTACTGCAACTTCTACTGCTGCTCCCACCACTCCAACTCGTACTCCTATTACTATTCCTACTACTACTTCTACCAATACAACTCCTACTACAACAACTACTACTACTGCTATTACTACTATTACTTTTACTACTACTTCTGTAACTAATCCTACTACTGCAACTATTACTTCTGCTACTACTACTACTGCTACTACTACTACTACCAATACTATTATTATTACTACTGCTACACCTACTCCAACTCCTACTCCTACTACTACTAGTGTTCATACAATTACTACTGCAATAACGAATGCTTCTGCTATAACTACTACTACTACTGTTGCTACTACTATAACTAACCATCGGTACTCTCAGACTACTTCCTCCTGCGCCCTAATACTATCTCCTACTACAAGAACTTACTACTATATTAATATGGCAATTACTATTACTACGATTGCCAAACCCTTAAGCAAATACAACACAACTACTAATATTAGCTACTACTACATTACTTGTGGCGACTACGCTACTGCCAGGAACCAGGCGCGAACTACTAACTATATAACTTTTGACTCGTCTGTACGATTACACAAACCACCACCACCACTACTACTAATGCTAGTACTGCGACTTGTACTACTGTGAGTACTACTTTAGCTACTACTACTACTACTTTTACAATTGTTACAGCTAGTTCTGCCACTACTTCTATTGCTACTATTACTATTACTACTACAATAATAACAACTACTACTACCCCTACTACTTCCCCTACTGCAACCCCTACTCCTAATACTACAATTACTACTACTACTGCTGCTTCTGCTACTACTACTACTGCTTCTGCTACTACTACTACTACTACTACTACTACTACTACTACTACTACTACTTCTACTACTATTATTGCCACTACTGCAACTACTTCTACTGCTACTCCTACTACTACTCCTATTACTACTATTACTACTCCTACTGCTACTACTGCTACTACTCCTATTACTACTATTACTACTCCTACTGCTACTACTGCTACTACTCCTATTACTACTACCAATACTCTTACTACTGCAACCAATACTACAACAACAACTACAACTAATACAACAACTACTACGACTACTACTAATTCTTCTACTACTACTACAACTAATGCTAATACTGCTGCTGCTGCTATTACTCCTACTTCTACTGCTACTACTATGTCTACTACTACTATTGCTACTTCTACAACAACAACTATTACTACTACTACTACTCCTACTACTACTCCTCCTAATGCAACTAGTACCACTGGTACTACTATGACTACTACTACTACTGCTACTACTACTTGTACTCCAACTCCTACTCGTATTTCTACTACTACTACTTCTACTACTACAACAACTACTACAACTGCTACTATTACTACTACAACTGCAACTACTACTACTGCAACTACTCCTACTGCTCCCACCACTCCAACTCCTACTCTTATTACAACTCCTACAACTACTTCTACTAATACAACTCCTACTATAACAACAACAACTACTGCTACTACTCCTACTACTACTCCTATTACTAGTCCTATTACTTCTATTACTACGATTACTACAACAACAACTACTACTCCTACTCCAACTCCCACTCCAACTTCTACGCCAACTTCTACTTCTGCAAATAATCCTACTACTGCAACTATTACTTCTGCTACTACTGCTGCTGCTACTACAACTACTACCACAGTTATTATGACTACTACTACTCTATCTCCAACTCCTACTCCTACTACAATTAGTGCTAATTCTATTACTACTACATTAACTAATGCTGCTATTATAAATACCGCTACTACTGTTGTTACTACTACCACTAATCCTACCCGTATCACTGCTGCTACTACTACTACTAGTACTACTATTACTACCGCTACTACCATTACTAATGCTGTTGCTACAAATACAAAAAAATAACTACTTTTATGACAAATACTATTCCTACTACTATTACTATTGCTACTATTACTACTAGTACTGCAACTACTGCTGCTGTTGCTACTACTAGTACTACTAGTACTACTATTATAACTACTTCCACTACTACTACTACTACAACAACAACAACAACAACAACAACAACAACAACAATAACAACAATGACAATAACAACAACAACAACTTCTGCTTGTGCTACTACAACAGCAACTAATACTAGTACTACTATAACTACCACTACAACTACTAGTACTACAACTAATAGTACTACTACTCCTACTACTACAACTACTACTAATACTACTGCTACTACTGCTTCTTCAACTAATACTAATACTACAGCAGCAGCAGCTGCTACTCCAACTACTGCTAGTACCACTACTACTATGACTACTACTATGACTACTACTACTATGACTACTACTACTACTACTACTACTACTACTACTACTACTACTACTACTACTATTACTACTACTACTGTTTCTTCTTCTACTATAGCTACTAATACTACTACTACTAATACAACTACTACTCTTGCTACTCCTACTATAATTGCCACTATAACTACTACTATAGCAATAACTACAACAACAACTACTACTACTACTACTGCACTACCACTCTAACTACTATTTCTACTACTACTACTGCTACAACTGCTATTGCTACTACCACAATGACTACTACTACTACTATAATGACTATTACTACTACTACTACAACAACAAGGACGACTACTACTACTGCTACGGCTACTACTATAACTACTATTGCTACTACTACTTCTACTACTACTACTGCAACTGCTGCAACACTGCTACTACTATTACCGCTACTACTGCTGCTGCTGCTGCCCCTACTTCTGCTATTACTATAATTATTACTACTATTACTGCTACTACTACTATTACTCCTAGTACTACTAATACCACTTCTACTGCTACTATTAGTACAACTACTACTACTACTTCTGTTACTACTGCTACTATTACTAGTACAACAACTCCCACTATTATCATACTATTACTACTGCTGCTACTACTACTACTGCTGTTGCTTCTACTACTACTATACTTTCTAAAACTACCACTATTTCTACAACTACTTTTGCTACTCCTACTGCTATTATTATTGTTGCTACTAAAATGACTACTGTTGTGGCTACTATTGCTAATACTACTACTACTGCTATGACTTCCCCTAAAACTATTACTACTTGTATTAATACTAGTACTAACACTATTACTACTACTAATAATACAACTACAATGACAACTAATACCACTACCACTGCTCCTACAATGACTACTACATCTATTGTTGCTCCTACTACAACTACTGCTACATCTGTTGCTACTACTACTACTACAACAACAACAACAACAACTACTACAACTACTACTTTTGCTACTGGTACTGCTCCTACTACTACCACCACTATTACTACTAATTCTATTGCAGCTGCCACTAATACTACTACTGCTACAACTGCTACTTCTGCCACTGCTATTGGTACGACTGCTAGTACTCCTGCTATTACTGCTATAGCTACTTTTGATACTGCTACTACTAGTACTACTATTACTACTACCATTGCTACTACTGTTGCTACTACTACTACTACTACTGCTGTTGCTGTTACTGCAGCTACTATTGTTGTTGTTGTTGCTGCTACTACTAATGCTACTATTGCTACTACTATTGTAGCTGCTACAAATACATCTACTACTGCTGCTACTACTACAACTACAGCTACTACTATTACTGCTTATGCTACTTCTGTTACTACTACTACTACTACTGCCACGCCTACTACAACTTCTAATACTATTACTATCATTACTATTGCTACTACCAGTAGCAAGACTAGTACTACTACTTTTGCTGTTTCCACTAACGCTACTACGACAACTACTACTACGACAACTTCATCTATTGCTGCTGGTATGACTACTATTACTACTACGATTACTATTACTACTCTTGCTGCCACTGCTGCTACTGCTAAAACTACTGCTGTTGCTACTATTACTATAACAACAACTACTGCTACTGCTAAAACT
>RXID01021717.1:57423-104883 GCA_005019695.1 Trichopus zeylanicus subsp. travancoricus
CTACTACGGCTGCTATTACTGTTGTTGCTCCTACTACTACTACTACTTATGCTACTGCAAATACTACTCCTACTGCTACTGCTACTAGTCCTATTATTGTTACTACTACTATGATTCATACTACTACCATAACTAATATAACTACTATTGCTGCAACTACTACTATTACTGCTGCTGTTGCTACTACAACTACTCCTACTACTACTACTACTATTACTACTCTAACTACTCCTCCTCCTCCTCCTACTACTACTCCTACTGCAATTCCTACTACTTCTATCCCTCCTACTACTACTACTACCCCCACTCCAACCACCACTACTACTACTACTACTACTACTATTACAATAACAACTACTACTACTAATGCTGCAACTACTACTTTAACTACTACTACTACAGTTACTACTACTGCTGCTGCAACTGCTACTCGTACAACTACTACTAATACTAGCGCTACTACTACCACTACTACCACTCTTACTACTACTCCTACTCGTATACCAACTCTTACTACTACTCCAACTACTAGTCTGACTCCAACACCTACTACTATAACTACTACTAATACTACTAATAGTAACACTACTACTGCTACTACTACTATTACTCCTAACATTCCAGCAACTGCTATATTTACAACTTCTATTTTAGCTTTTATGACAACTACTTCTATTCTTATTCTTACTCCAACTACTACTATGACTGAACTAGTGGTTGTTGTAGTAGTTGTAGAAGTAGTAGTAGTAGAAATAGCAGTAGTCATAGTCATCATAGTAGTAGAATTATTAGCAATGGCAATAGTAGATACGAAGAAAATAGTAGTAATTGTAAGTATAAAACATAGTAGTAGTAGTAGTAGTAATAGGTGTAGTAGGAGTGGTTATTGTACTAGTAGTAGTAGTGGTAGAAGTGTTAGTAGTAGCAGTAGTAGTATTTGTCGTACCTGTAGTAGTAGTAGTAGTAGTAATAGTAGTAGTAGTAGTTGTTGTTGTAGTAGCAGTAGTAGTTGTAGCAATAGAAGATGAAGTACTTGTAGTAGTAGCAGCAACGAATGTAGTAGTAGCAGCAACAACAACAATAGTAGTTGTAGTAGTATTACAAGTAATGGTAGTAGTAGTAGTAGTTGTTGTTGTTGTTAGAATAGTGGTAGTAGTATTAGCAGCAGTAGCAGTAGTAGTTGTTGTTGTTGGAATAGTGGTAGTAGTATCAGCAGCAGCAGCAGTAGTAGTAGTAACAGTAGTAGTAGTTGTTATTGTATTAGTATTAGTAGTAGCAATAGTAGTAGCAGTAGTAGTAGTAGTAGTAGTAGTAGTAGTAGTAGTAGCAGTCAGAGTGTTTGGAGTAGTAGTATTAGTATGAGTAGTAGTTGTAGTTGTAGTGGCAAGAGTAGTAGTAGTAGTAGGAGTGCTCATAATAGTAGTAGTAGCAGCAGTAGTAGTAGTCGTAGGAGCAGTAGTTGTTGTTGTTTTTGTAGTTGTAGGACTATAGTAGTAGTAGTGGTGCAGTTGTAGGACTCATAGGACTAGTAGGTAGTGATGGAAGTTATAGGAGTGTTACGAGTAGTAGTAGGAGGAGTAGTAGTAGTAGTAGTAGTGTTAGCATTTGTAGTAGTAGTAGTAGTGGCAGTACTAATACTAGTAGTAGTTGTAGTAGTAGTAGGAGGAGTTGTTTTAGGATTAGTAGTTGGAGTTGTAGTTATTGGAGTTATGGTAGCAACAGTAGTTGTTGTTGTATTAGTAGTAGGAATTGGAGTAGGAATAGGAAAAGTATTTCTCATAGTAGTAATAGTAGGAGTAGTAGTAGGAGTAGTAGTGGTGGCGGTAGTAGCTGTAGGAGTTGGAATAGTAGTAGATGTAGTAACAGTAGTAGTAGCAGTAGAAGTAATAGTAGTAGTAGTTATTGTTGTAGTAGTAGTTGTAGTAGTAGGAATAGTTATTATAGTTGTCGTAGCAAGAGAAGTAGTAGCAGTAGTCGTAGTAATATTAGTGGTAGTAGTTAGAGTATTAGCAGCAGCTGTAGTAGAAGTAGTAGCATAGTACTAGTAGTAGTAGAAGTAGTATTAGTAGTCGTTGTAGTAGTAATAGTAATAGCCGCAAGAGTATTGTTGTTATTATAGCGGAAGATGTTGTTGTAAAAGCACCAACAGCATTGGTAGTAGTAGAGTTGGAGTGTTAGGAGTAGTAGTAGTAGTTGGAGTAATAGTAGCAGTAGTAGCAATGGTAGTAGTAGCAGTAGTAGAAGTAGTAGTAGTAGTAGTAGTAGTAGTAGTATTAGTAGTAGTAGTTGTAGTAGTATTAGTAGCAGTAGTAGTTGTAGTAGTAGTAGTAGTAATAGTAGTATCCGAGTAGTAGTAGTATTAGTAGCAGTAGTAGCGGTGGAAGTAGTATTAGTACTGGGAGTAGTAGAAGTAGTAATAGTAGTATCCGAGTAGTAGTAGTTGTAGTTGTAGTAGTTGTAGTAGTAGTAGTAGTACTAATAATAGTTATTGTTGTTGTTATTGTTGTTGTTGTTGTTGTTGTTGTTGTTGGAATTGGAATAGTATTAGGAGGAGTAGTTGTTGCAATGGTAGTAGCAGCAGTAGGTGGAGCAGTAGCCGCTGTTGGAGTCGGGGTAGGAGTAGTAGTAGCAGTAGCTGTAGTAGTAGGGGCAGTGGCAATGGTAGCAGCTGAGTAGTAGTTGAAGTAGTAGTAGTTGTAGCAGTAGTAGTCGTGGTGGTGGTGGCGGTGGTGGTGGTAGTTGTAGTTGTAGTAGTAGTAGTAGTAGCAGTAGTAGCAGTAGTACTAGTACTAGTGGCAACAATAGAAGTAGTAGTAATAGAAGCAGAAGCAGTAGTAGTAGTAGTAGTAGGAGTGTTAGGAGTATTAGTAGTAGTAGTAGTTGTTGTTGTAGTAGTAGTAATAGTAGTAGTAGCAGCGAGAGTAGTAGTAGTAGTAATCGTAGTTGTACTAGGATTTGTAGTAGTATTAGTTGCAATAGCAGCAATAGTAGTAGTAGGTGTAGTAGTGGCTATTGGTGTAGAAGTAGGATCAGTAGTAGTAGTAGTAGGAATTATAGTAGTATTATGAGTATTAGTAGTATTAGTAGTACAAGTAGTAAGAGTGGTTGTAGTAGCAATAGTAGTGGTAGTTGTGTTAGAAGTAGAAGTAGAAGTGGCAGTAGTAGAAGTCATAGTACAAGTAGTTATAGCTATAGTAGAAGTCGTGGTAGTAGTAGCAATAGTAGTGGTAGTAGTTGTAGTTGTAGGAGTAGTAGTAGGAGTAGTTGTAATAGTAGTAGTATTAGTAGTAGTAGTAGTAGCTGTAGTTGTAGGAGGAGTTGGAGTAGGAGTAGTAATAGGTGTAGTAGTAGTTGGAGAAGGGGAAATAGTAGTAGTACAAGCTATAGTAGTGGTAGGAGTTGGTGTCAGAGTCGTTATAGAAGTAGTAGTAGTGGTAGGAGGATTAGTAGTTATTGTAGAAGTAGGAGTAGGAGTAGTTGTAGTAGTCTTAATTGTAGTAGTAGTAGCAGCATTAGTATTAGTAGTAGTAGTAGCCATAGTAGTAGCTGCAGCAGCAATTGTAGAAGTAGTAGTAGTAGTAGTATTATGGTAGTTGTAGTAGGTGTTGTAGTAGTTTCAATAGTAGTTGTTCTAATTGTGGTAGTAGCAGTAGTAGTAGTAGCAATAGTAGAAGTAGGAGTTGGAGTAGGACTGGTAGTTGGTGTAGTAGTAGTAGTAGGAGTAGTAGTAGTAGTAGTAGAAATAGTAGTAGGAGTAGTAGTAGTAGAAGTTGTAGTAGTAGTAGTAGTAGCAGTAGTAGTAGTAATAGTAGCAGTAGTAGTCGCACTACTAGTAGTGGTAGTAGTAGTAGTAGTAGTAGTAGCAGTAGCAACAACAACAACAGAAGTAGTAGTAGTAGTAGTATTAGTAATAGGATTAAATGGAGTAGTTGTTCTTGTAGTAGTAATAGAAGTAGTATTTGTAGTAGTTGTTGTTGTTATTATTGTCGCAGCAGTAGAAGTAGTAGTAGTAGTAGTAAAAGTTATAGTAGTAGTAATAGTAGCAATAGCATCAGCAGTTGCAGTAATAGTAGAGTTGTAGCAGCATTACAAGTGGTAGTTGTAGTTGTAGTTGTAGTAGTCGTTGTAGTAGAAGCAGTAGTTGCATCTTCAAGAACAATAGTAGCAGTAGGAAGAGTATTAGGAGTAGAAGTAGATGCAGCAGCAGCAACGGTAGTAGTAGTAGTAGTATTAGTAGCTGTAGTAGTGGTTGTGACAGAAGTAGTAGTTGTAGTCATTGTAGCAGCAGCAGCAGAAGTAGTAGGAGATGTAGTCGTAGAAGTTGCAGGAGTGTTAGGAGGAGTAGGTAGTCGCATAAATTGTAGGTTGGTTAGGTGTAGTTGTAGTAGTAGGAGTAGTAGTAGTAGTAGTAGTAGTAGTAGTAGTAGAAGGAGTAGGTGTGTTGGTATTAATAGTTATATTAGCAGTAGTAATAGTAGTACTAGAAGAAGTAGTAATAATAGTTTTAATAGAAGTAGCAGTAGTTGTAGTAGTAAAATAAGTAGAAGTAGTAGCAGTTATAGTAGTAATTGCAATCATAGCCGTAGGAGCCATAGTAGCGGCAGGAGCAGCAGCAGCAGCAGTAGTAGTAGTAGTAGCTGTAGTACGAGTAGTAGCAGCAGTAGTTGCCGAAGTAGTAGTAGTAGAAGTAGTAGCAGTAGCAGAGGTAGTAGTAGTAGCAGTAGTAGTAATAATAACAGTAGCAGCAGTAGTAGTAGTAGCAGTAGCAGAATCTAATTTGGTAGCAATAGCTGTAGTTGTAGCTAGAGTAGTAGTTGTAGTAGTAGTAGTAATAGGAGTAGTAATAGTAATAGTAATAGTAATAATAATAGTATTAGTAGTAGTAGTAGTAGCAGTAGTAGTGGTAGTTGTAGAACTAGTTGTAGTAGAAGTAGTACTAGTAGTTGTAGTAGTAGTTATAGCAATCAAAGTAGCAGAATTTGTCATTGTAGAAGTAGTAGCAGCATGAGTCGTAGCTATAGCAGTAGAATTAGTAGTAGTAGAACTAGTTGTAGTAGTAACAGAAGTAGTAGTAGCAGTAGTCGAAGTATTTGCAGTAATAGTAGTTGTTATTGTACTAGTAGTATTAGAAGTAGTAGTACTTGTGTTAATTGATGTAGTAGTAGCTGTAATGGTAGTAGTGGTTGTAGTTATAATAGTAGTAATAGTAGTAACTGGAGTAGTAGTAGTTGCCGAAGTAGCATTTGTAGCAGTAGTGGTAGTAGCAATGGAAGCAGTAGTAGTAGTGTCCGAGGTAGCAGAAGTAGCATTTGTTGAAGTAGTGGTGGTAGTAGTAGTAGCAGTTGTAGTAGTGGGAGTAGGAGTGGTAGTACCCGAAGTAGCAACAGCAGCAGCAGCAGCAGTAGTATTACTAGTTCTAGTAGTACCCGAAGTAGAAGTAGTAGTTGTTGTAGAACTAGTAGTGGTAGTAGTAGTAGTAGTAGTAGTAGGAACAAAAGTAGCAATAGTAGCGATTGTAGTTGTAGTAGTAGTAGTAATAGTAGTAGTAGTAGTAGTAAATGTAGTAGCAGTAGTCATTGTAATAATAATAGTTGAAGTAGTAGCAGTAGTAGTAGTAGTAGTAGTAGTAGTAGTAGTGTTAGCGTTTGTAGTAGTAGTAGTTGTGGCAGTACTAATACTAGTAGTAGTTGTAGTAGTAGTAGGAGGAGTTGTTTTAGGATTAGTAGTTGGAGTTGTAGTTATTGGAGTTATGGTAGCAACAGTAGTTGTTGTTGTATTAGTAGTAGGAATTGGAGTAGGAATAGGAATAGTATTTCTCATAGTAGTAATAGTAGGAGTAGTAGTAGGAGTAGTAGTGGTGGCGGTAGTAGCTGTAGGAGTTGGAATAGTAGTAGATGTAGTAATAGTAGTAGTAGTTGTTGTTGTAGTAGTAGTTGTTGTTGTAGTAGTAGTTGTAGTAGTAGGAATAGTTATTGTAGTTGTCGTAGCAAGAGAAGTAGTAGCAGTAGTGGTAGTAATATTAGTGGTAGTAGTTATAGTATTAGCAGCAGCTGTAGTAGAAGTAGTAGCATAGTACTATTAGTAGTAGAAGTAGTATTAGTAGTCGTTGTAGTAGTAATAGTAATAGCAGCAGGAGTAGTGTGGTTATTGTAGCGGAAGATGTGGTTGTAGAAGCACCAACAGCATTGGTAGTAGTAGTAGTTGGAGTGTTAGGAGTAGTAGTAGTACTTGGAGTAGTAGTAGCAGAAGTAGCAATGGTAGTAGTAGCAGTAGTAGAAGTAGTAGTAGTAGTAGTTGTAGTAGTATTAGTAGTAGTAGTTGTAGTAGCGTAGTAGTGGGGGTAATAGTAGTATTAGTAGCAGTAGTAGCAGTGGAAGTAGTATTAGTACTGGGAGTAGTAGAAATAGTAATAGTAGTCTCTGAGTAGTAGTAGTTGTACTTGTAGTAGTTGTAGTAGTAGTAGTAGTACGAATAATAGTAGTTGTTGTTGTTATTGTTGTTGTTGTTGTTGTTGTTGTTGTTGGAATTGGAATAGTATTAGGAGGAGTAGTTGTTGCAGTGGTAGTAGTAGCAGTAGGTGGAGCAGTAGTCGCTGTTGGAGTCGGGGTAGGAGTAGTAGTAGCAGTAGCTGTAGTAGTAGGGGCAGTGGCAATGGCAGCAGCTGAGTAGTAGTTGAAGTAGTAGTAGTTGTAGTAGTAGTAGTCGTGGTGGTGGTGGTGGTGGTGGTGGTGGTGGTGGTGGTGGTGGTTGGTAGTTGTAGTAGTAGTAGTAGTAGTAGTAGTAGCAGTAGTACTAGTACTAGTGGCAATAATAGTAGTAGTAATAGAAGCAGGAAGAAGAAGCACGTAGTCGCAGTAGTAGTTAGAGTGTTGGAGTATTAGTAGTCGTAGTAAGTAGTTGTTTGTGTAGTAGAATTAGTAGTAGTAGCAGGGAGAGTAGTAGTAGTAGTAATAGTAGTTGTTGTAGCAGGAGTAGTAGTAGTACTAGGATTTGTAGTAGTATTAGTTGCAATAGCAGCAATAGTAGTAGTAGGTGTAGTAGTGGCTATTGGTGTAGAAGTAGGATCAGTAGTAGTAATAGTAGGAATTGTAGTAGTATAATTAGTATTAGTAGTATTAGTAGTACAAGTAGTAAGAGTGGTTGTAGTAGCAATAGTAGTGGTAGTTGTATTAGAAGTAGAAGTAGAAGTGGCAGTAGTAGAAGTCATAGTACAAGTAGTTGTAGTTATAGTAGAAGTCGTGGTAGTAGGAGCAATAGTAGTGGTAGTAGTTGTAGTTGTAGGAGTAGTAGTAGGAGTAGTTGTAATAGTAGTAGTATTAGTAGTAGTAGCAGTAGCTGTAGTTGTAGGAGGAGTTGGAGTAGGAGTAGTAATAGGTGTAGTAGTAGTTGGAGAAGGGGAAATAGTAGTAGTACGAGCTATAGTAGCGGTAGGCGTTGGTGTCAGAGTCGTTATAGAAGTAGTAGTAGTGGTAGGAGTATTAGTAGTTATTGTAGAAGTAGGAGTAGGAGTAGGTGTAGTAGTAGTAATTGTAGTAGTAGCAGCA
Organism: Trichopus zeylanicus subsp. travancoricus; assembly: GCA_005019695.1. Taxonomy (NCBI): domain Eukaryota; kingdom Viridiplantae; phylum Streptophyta; class Magnoliopsida; order Dioscoreales; family Dioscoreaceae; genus Trichopus; species Trichopus zeylanicus. Next base: position 64,968 of record RXID01021717.1, read on the forward strand.
GCATTAGTATTAGTAGTAGTAGTAGCCATAGTAGTAGCTGCAGCAACAATTGTAGAAGTAGTAGTAGTAGTAGTATTATGGTAGTTGTAGTAGGTGTTGTAGTAGTTTCAATTGTAGTTGTTCTAATTGTGGTAGTAGCAGTAGTAGTAGTAGCAATAGTAGAAGTAGGAGTTGGAGTAGGACTGGTAGTTGGTGTAGTAGTAGTAGTAGGGGTAGTAGAAATAGTAGTAGGAGTAGTAGCAGTAGAAGTTGTAGTAGTAGTAATAGTAGCAGTAGTAGTCGCAGTACTAGTAGTGGTAGCAGTAGTAGTAGTAGTAGTAGTAGCAGTAGCAACAATAACAACAGAAGTAGTAGTAGTAGTTGTATTAGTAATAGGATTAAATGGAGTAGTTGTTCTTGTAGTAGTAATAGAAGTAGTATTTGTAGTAGTTGTTGTTGTTATTATTGTCGCAGCAGTAGAAGTAGTAGTAGTAGTAGTAAAAGTTACAGTAGTAGTAATAGTAGCAATCGCATCAGCAGTTGCAGTAACAGTAGAGTTGTAGCAGCATTACAAGTGGTAGTTGTAGTAGTAGTTGTAGTAGTCCTTGTAGTAGAAGCAGTAGTTGCATCTTCAAGAACAATAGTAGCAGTAGGAAGAGTATTAGGAGTAGGAGTAGATGCTGCAGCAGCAACGGTAGTAGTAGTAGTAGTATTAGTAGCTGTAGTAGTGGTTGTGACAGAAGTAGTAGTTGTAGTCATTGTAGCAGCAGCAGCCGCCGCAGCAGTAGTAGTAGGAGTTGTAGTCGTAGAAGTTGCAGGAGTGTTAGGAGGAGTAGGTAGTCGCATAAATTGTAGGTTGGTTAGGTGTAGTTGGAGTAGTAGTAGTAGTAGTAGTAGTAGTAGAAGTAGTAGTAGAAGGAGTAGGTGTGTTGGTATTAATAGTTATATTAGCAGTAGTATTAGTAGTGCTAGAAGAAGTAGTAATAGCAGTTGTAATAGAAGTAGCAGTAGTTGTAGTAGTAAAATTAGTAAAAGTAGTAGCAGTTATAGTAGTAATTGCACTCATAGTCGTAGGAGCCATAGTAGCGGCAGCAGCAGCAACAGCAGCAGTAGTAGTATTAGTAGCTGTAGTACGAGTAGTAGCAGCAGTAGTTGCCGAAGTAGTAGTAGTAGAAGTAGTAGCAGTAGGAGAAGTAGTAGTAGTAGCAGTAGTAGTAATAATAATAGTTGCAGCAGTAGTAGTGGTAGCTGTTGCAGCAGTAGTAGTAGTAGCAGTAGCAGAATCTAATTTGGTAGCAATAGCTCTAGTTGTAGCTAGAGTAGTAGTTGTAGTAGTAGTAGTAATAGGAGTAGTAATAGTAATAGTAATAGTAGTAATAATAGTATTAGTAGTAGTATTAGTAGCAGTAGTAGTTGTAGTTGTAGAACTAGTTGTAGTAGAAGTAGTAGTAGTAGTTGTAGTAGTAGTTGTAGCAATCAAAGTAGCAGAAGTTGTCATTGTAGAAGTAGTAGCAACATGAGTCATAGCTATATCAGTAGAATTAGTAGTAGTAGAACTAGTTGTTGTAGTAACAGAAGTAGTAGTAGCAGTAGTAGAAGTATTTGCAGTAATAGTAGCTATTGTTGTACTAGAAGTATTAGAAGTAGTAGTACTTGTGTTAATTGATGTAGTAGTAGCTATAATGGTAGTAGTGGTTGTAGTTATAGTAGTAGTAATAGTAGTAACTGGGGTAGTAGTAGTTGCCGAAGTAGCATTTGTAGCAGTAGTGGTAGTAGCAATGGAAGCAGTAGTAGTAGTGTCTGAGGTCGCAGAAGTAGCATTTGTTGAAGTAGTGGTGGTAGTAGTAGTAGAAGTTGTAGTAGTGGGCGTAGGAGTGGTAGTACCCGAAGTAGCAACAGCAACAGCAGCAGCAGCAGCAGTAGTATTACTAGTTCTAGTAGTACCCTAAGTAGAAGTAGTAGTTGTTGTAGAACTAGTAGTGGTAGTAGTAGCAGCAGTAGTAGTAGGAACCAAAGTAGCAATAGTAGCAATTGTAGTCGTAGTAGTAGTAGTAATAGTAGTAGTAGTAGTAGTAACTGTAGTAGCAGTAGTCATTGTAATAATAATAGTTGAAGTAGTAGCAGTAGTATTACCAACAATTTTAGTAGTAACAGCATTGGTCGCAGAAGTAGTACTAGTATGAACAGTTGTAATATCTATAGTAGTAGTAGCAATAGCTACTATTGTAGTAGTTGTAGAAGTATTAGTAGCAGCAGCAGCAGTAATAGTAGTAGAAATTGTAGTAGTAGTAGCAGCAGTAGTAGTGGCTGTAGCAGCTGCAACAGTAGCAGCAGTAGTTGTAATAGAAGTAGTGGTAGTAGAAGTAGCAACAGCAGTAGTCGTAGTGGCTGTAGTAGATGCAACAATAGCAGCAGTAGTTGTAATAGAAGTAGTGGTAGTAGAAGTAGCAGTAGCAGTATTATTAGTTGTAGTACAGGTAGTATCACTAGTAGCACAGTAGTAGTAGTAGCAGCAATAGTAGTAAGGGAAGTAGTAGGAGCAGTTGTAGTAGCAGCATAAGCAACAGTAATAGTAGTAGTAGTAGTAGTAGTAGTAGTGTAGTTGTAGCCGCTATAATAGTAGCATTTGTTGTAACGGAAGTAGTAGTTGTAATGGTAATAGTTACAGTAGTAGCAATAGTAGAAGTAGTAGCAGTAGCAGCAGCAAAAGTAATAATTATAGTTGCAATAGTACTACTTGTAACTGTAGTAGTGGTAGTAGTAGTTGAAGTAGTAGGAGTAGGAGTAGGAGCGGTAGTATTAGTGGTGGTAGTTGTAGCAGTAGAAGTAGTAGTGTTAGTATTAGTAGTGTTAGTAGCAGTAGTAGTAGTAGTAGTAGTAGTAGTAGTAGTAGTAGTAATAGTTATAGTAGTAGGTATAGTTGCAGTTGTAGTAGTAGTTGATGTAGTAGTAGTAGTAGCCGTAGTAGTAGTGGAAGTAGTGGTAGTTGCTGTAGTAGTAGTAGTAGCGGCAGTAGTAGTGGAAGTAATAGTAGTTGTTGTTGTACTAGTCGTTGTAGAAGTAGTAGCTATGTTAGTAGTATGAGTTGGAGTAGGAGTGATATTAGGGGTAGTTGTATTTGGAGTATGGGTAGTAGTAGTTGAAGGAGTAGTAGTAGCAGTAGGATTTGGAGTTTGAGTGGCAATAGTGATAGTTGTGGTAGTCGTAGTAGTAGTTATAGGAGCAGCAGCAGTAGCATTTGTACTTGTAGTAGTAGTAGTTGTTGTCTTTGTAGCAGTAGTCATATTCGTAGTAGTAATAGTAGTACCCATAGTTGATCGACTAGTAGCAGTAGCAGTCCTACATGAAGTCAAAGCAGAAGTAGCAGTAGTAGTAGTTATTGCACTACTAGTTGGAGAAGTAGTAAAAGGAGCAGTAGTACTAGTAGTAGAAGTAGCAGTAGTAGTAGTACTAGCAGTAGTAGTCGTATTAGTAGTAGTAGCATGGATACTAGTAGAAGCAGGACTAGTAGTTGAAGTAGTAGTAGGAGTAATAGTAGTAGTAATAGCAATAGTAGTAGTAGCAGTAGTAGTAGTAGTAGTAGTAGTAGTAGTAGTAGTACTAGCAGTATTAGTAGTATTAGTAGTAGTAGCATGGGTACTAGTAGAAGCAGGACTAGTAGTAGAAGTAGTAGTAGTTGTTGTAGTAATAGTAGTAGTAGTAGTAGTAGTATTATTAGTAGTAACAGCAACAATAGCACAACAGCTGTAGTACTAGTATTATTAGTACCCGCAGTGGCGGTAATAGTAGTAGTATTTGTAGGAGTGTTTAGGGCAGTAGTATTAGTACAAGTAGTAGTAGTAGTAGTAGGAATGATAAGAGTAGTAGTGGTAGTAGAGATAGTCATGATAGTAGTAGTAGTAGTTGTTGTAGTAGTCATTGTAGTAGTAGTAGCAGCAGCAGCAGGAGTAGTAGTAGTAGTAGTATTAGGAGTTGTAGTCGTAGAAGTTGTAGGTGTGTTGAGAGTAGTAGGTAGTCGTAGAAGTCGTAGGTGGGTAAGGAGTAGTTGTAGTAGTAGTAGGACGAGGAGTAGTAGTAGTAGTTGTTGTTGTTGTAGTAGTAGTAGTAGGAGTTGGTGTGTTAGTGTAAGTAGTTATGGTAGTAATAGTAGTAGTAGTACTACTAGAAGAAGTAGTAATAGCAGTTGCAATAGAAGTAGCAGTTGTACTTGTAGTAATAGAAGTAGCAGTAGTAGTTGTAGTAATAGAAGTAGCAGTAGTAGCAGTAGTAGCAGTAGGAGCCATAGTAGGAGCAGTAGCAGCAGTTGTAGTAATAGTAGTAGAAGTAGTAGTAGTAGTAGCTATATTACGAGTAGAAGCAGTAGTAGTAGTCGAAGTAGTAGTAGCAAAAGTAGTAGTAGTAGGAAAGGTAGCAGTAGTAATAATCGTAGTAGTAATAGTAGCAACAGTAGTAGTATTTGTAGTGGTAGCCATAGTAGTAGTAGCAATAGTAGCAGTAACAAAATTTGATGTAGTAGAAATAGATGTACCCGTAGCTAAAGTAGTAGTAGAAGTAGTAGTAATAATAGTAATAGTACTAGTAGTAGTTGTTGTTGTAGTAATAGTAGTAGTAGTAGGAGAAGGAGGAGGAGGAGTAGCAGTAGTCGTAGTTGCAGCACTAGTAGTAGTAGAAGCAAAAGCAGAAGTAGTAGTACTAGTAGTAACTGCTGTCGTAATAGTAGTAGTAGTAGTGGTAGTAGTAGCAGTAGTAGCAGTAGCAGCAGCAGTAGTAATAGTAGTAGTCGTAGTAGTAGCAGTAATGGTAGCAGTTGTTGTTTTTGTTATAGCAGTCAAAGTAGCAGAAGTAGTCGTAATAGAAGTAGTAGCAGCGAGTCGTGGCTATAGTAGTAGAATCAGTAATATCAGAAGTAGTAGTAGTAGTAGTAGCAATTGCAGCAATAGCAGTAGTAGCAGTAGCAGTACGAGTAGTAGTAGATGTATTTGTAGCAATAGTAGTACTTGTTGTACTCGTAGTATTAGAAGCAGTAGTAGTAGTTGTTGTTGTAGTAGTAGCACTATTATTAATAGAAGTAGTAGTCGTAGTAATGGTAGTAGTGGTTGTAGTTATTGTAGTAGTAATAGAAGTAGTAGGCCTTGTAGTAGTAGTAGAAGTAGCAGTTGTAACAGTAGTGGTAGTAGCAGTGGGAGCAATAGTAGTAGTGTTTGAGGTAGCTATAGAAGTATTTGTAGAAGTAGCAGTGGTAGTAGTAGTAGTTGTTGTTGTTGTTGTTGGAATTGTGGTAGTAGTATCAGCAGCAACAGCAGTAGTAGTAGTTGTTATTGTATTAGTATTTGTAGTAGCAATAGTAGTAGTAGTAGTAGTAGTAGTAGTAGTAGTAGTAGCAGTCAGAGTGTTTGGAGTAGTAGTATTAGTACGAGTAGTAGTTGTAGTTGTAGTGGCAAAAGTAGTAGTAGTAGTAGCAGCAGTGGTAGTAGTCGTAGGAGCAGTAGTTATTGATCTTTTTGTAGTTGTATGACTGTAGTAGTAGGACTCATAGGAGTAGTAGGTAGTGATGGAAGTTATAGGAGTGTTACGAGTAGTAGTAGGACTAGTAGTAGTAGTAGTAGTAGAAGTAGTAGTGTTAGCATTTGTAATAGGAGTAGTAGTGGCAGTACTAATACTAGTAGTAGTTGTAGTAGTAGTAGGAGGAGTTGTTTTAGGATTAGTAGTTGGAGTTGTAGTTATTGGAGTTATGGTAGCAACAGTAGTTGTTGTTGTATTAGTAGTAGGAATTGGAGTAGGAATAGGAATTGTATTTCTCATAGTAGTAATAGTAGGAGTAGTAGTAGGAGTAGTAGTGGTGGCGGTAGTAGCTGTAGGAGTTGGAATAGTAGTAGATGTAGTAACAGTAGTAGTAGTAGTAGAAGTAATAGTAGTAGTAGTTGTTGTAGTAGTAGTAGTTGTAGTAGTTGGAATAGTTATTGTAGTTGTCGTAGCAAGAGAAGTAGTAGCAGTAGTGGTAGTAATATTAGTGGTAGTAGTTATAGTATTAGCAGCAGCTGTAGTAGAAGTAGTAGCATAGTACTAGTAGTAGTAGAAGTAGTATTAGTAGTCGTTGTAGTAGTAATAGTAAAAGCAGCAGGAGTAGTGTTGTTATTGTAGCGGAAGATGCTGTTGTAAAAGCACCAACAGCATTGGTAGTAGTAGTAGTTGGACTGTTAGGAGTAGTAGTAGTACTTGGAGTAGTAGTAGCAGTAGTAGCAATGGTAGTAGTAGCAGTAGTAGAAGTAGTAGTAGTAGTAGTAGTAGTAGTATTAGTAGTAGTTGTTGTAGTAGCGTAGTAGTGGGGGTAATAGTAGTATTAGTAGCAGTAGTAGCAGTGGAAGTAGTATTAGTACTGGGAGTAGTAGAAATAGTAATAGTAGTATCCGAGTAGTAGTAGTTGTAGTTGTAGTAGTTGTAGTAGTAGTAGTAGTACTAATAATAGTAGTTGTTGTTATTATTGTTGTTGTTGTTGTTGTTATTGTCGTTGGAATTGGAATAGTATTAGGAGGAGTAGTTGTTGCAATGGTAGTAGTAGCAGTAGGTGGAGCAGTAGTCGCTGTTGGAGTCGGGGTAGGAGTAGTAGTAGCAGTAGCTGTAGTAGTAGGGGCAGTGGCAATGGCAGCAGCTGAGTAGTAGTTGAAGTAGTAGTAGTTGTGGTAGTAGTAGTCGTGGTGGTGGTGGTGGTGGTGGTAGTTGTAGTTGTTGTAGTAGTAGTAGTAGTAGTAGTAGTAGCAGTAGTACTAGTACTAGTGGCAACAATAGAAGTAGTAGTAATAGAAGCAGAAGCAGTAGTAGCAGTAGTAGTAGGAATGTTAGGAGTATTAGTAGTAGTAGTTGTTGTTGTTGTTGTAGTAGTAATAGTAGTAGTAGCAGCGAGAGTAGTAGTAGTAGTAATAGTAGTTGTTGTAGCAGGAGTAGTAGTAGTACTAGGATTTGTAGTAGTATTAGTTGCAATAGCAGCAATAGTAGTAGTAGGTGTAGTAGTGGCTATTGGTGTAGAAGTAGGATCAGTAGTAGTAGTAGTAGGAATTATAGTAGTATTGTTAGTATTAGTAGTATTAGTAGTACAAGTAGTAAGAGTGGTTGTAGTAGCAATAGTAGTGGTAGTTGTATTAGAAGTAGAAGTAGAAGTGGCAGTAGTAGAAGTCATAGTACAAGTAGTTGTAGTTGTAGTAGAAGTCATGGTAATAGTAGCAATAGTAGTGGTAGTAGTTGTAGTTGTAGGAGTAGTAGTAGGAGTAGTTGTAATAGTAGTGGTATTAGTAGTAGTAGCTGTAGCTGTAGTTGTAGGAGGAGTTGGAGTAGGAGTAGTAATAGGTGTAGTAGTAGTTGGAGAAGGGGCAATAGTAGTAGTACGAGCTGTAGTAGCGGTAGGAGTTGGTGTCAGAGTCGTTATAGAAGTAGTAGTAGTGGTAGGAGGATTAGTAGTTGTTGTAGAAGTAGGAGTAGGAGTAGGTGTAGTAGTAGTAATTGTAGTAGTAGTAGCAGCATTAGTATTAGTAGTAGTAGTAGCCATAGTAGTAGTTGCAGCAACAATTGTAGAAGTAGTAGTAGTGGTAGTATTATGGTAGTTGTAGTAGGTGTTGCAGTAGTTTCAATAGTAGTTGTTCTAATTGTGGTGGTAGTAGCAGTAGTAGTGGCAATAGTAGAAGTAGGAGTTGGAGTAGGACTGGTAGTTGGTGTAGTAGTAGTAGTAGTAGTAGTAGTAGTAGTAGAAATAGTAGTAGGAGTAGTAGTAGTAGAAGTTGTAGTAGTAGTAGTAGCAGTAGTAGTAGTAGTAATAGTAGCAGTAGTAGTCGCAATACTGGTAGTGGTAGCAGCAGTAGTAGTAGTAGTAGCAGTAGCAACAACAACAACAGAAGTTGTAGTAGTAGTAGTATTAGTAATAGGATTAAATGGAGTAGTTGTTCTTGTAGTAGTAATAGAAGTAGTATTTGTAGTAGTTGTTGTTGTTATTATTGTCGCAGCAGTAGAAGTAGTAGTAGTAGTAGTAAAAGTTACAGTAGTAGTAATAGTAGCAGTAGCATCAGCAGTTGCAGTAACAGTAGAGTTGTAGCAGCATTACAAGTGGTAGTTGTAGTAGTAGTTGTAGTAGTCGTTGTAGTAGAAGCAGTAGTTGCATCTTCAAGAACAATAGTAGCAGTAGGAACAGTATTAGGAGTAGGAATAGATGCAGCAGCAGCAACGATAGTAGTAGTAGTAGTATTAGTAGTTGTAGTAGTGGTTGTGACAGAAGTAGTAGTTGTAGTGATTGTAGCAGCAGCAGCAGCCGCAGTAGTAGTAGTAGGAGTTGTAGTCGTAGAAGTTGCAGGAGTGTTAGGAGGAGTAGGTAGTCGCATAAATTGTAGGTTGGTTAGGTGTAGTTGTAGTAGTAGGAGTAGTAGTAGTAGTAGTAGTAGTAGTAGTAGAAGGAGTAGGTGTGTTGGTATTAATAGTTATATTAGCAGTAGTAATAGTAGTACTAGAAGAAGTAGTAATAGCAGTTGTAATAGAAGTAGCAGTAGCTGTAGTAGTAGGGGCAGTGGCAATGGAAGCCGCTGAGTAGTAGTTGAAGTAGTAGTAGTTGTAGCAGTAGTAGTCGTGGTGGTGGTGATGGTGGTGGTGGTGGTGGTAGTTGTAGTTGTAGTAGTAGTAGTAGTAGTAGTAGTAGCAGTAGTACTAGTACTAGTGGCAACAATAGAAGTAGTAGTAATAGAAGCAGAAGCAGTAGTAGCCGTAGTAGCAGGAGTGTTAGGAGTATTAGTAGTAGTAGTTGTTGTTGTGGTAGTAGTAGTAATAGTAGTAGTAGCAGCGAGAGTAGTAGTAGTAGTAATAGTAGTTGTTGTAGCAGTAGTAGTAGTAGTACTAGGATTTGTAGTAGTATTAGTTGCAATAGCAGCAATAGTAGTAGTAGGTGTAGTAGTGGCTATTGGTGTAGAAGTAGGATCAGTAGTAGTAGTAGTAGGAACTGTAGTAGTATTATTAGTATTAGTAGTATTAGTAGTACAAGTAGTAAGAGTGGTTGTAGTAGCAATAGTACTGGTTGTTGTATTAGAAGTAGAAGTAGAAGTGGCAGTAGTAGAAGTCATAGTACAAGTAGTTGTAGTTATAGTAGAAATCGTGGTAGTAGTAGCAATAGTAGTGGTAGTAGTTGTAGTTGTAGGAGTAGTAGTAGGAGTAGTTGTAATAGTAGTAGTATTAGTAGTAGTAGCAGTAGCTGTAGTTGTAGGAGGAGTTGGAGTAGGAGTAGTAATAGGTGTAGTAGTAGTTGGAGAAGGGGCAATAGTTGGAGAAGTTGGTGTCAGAGTCGTTATAGAAGTAGTAGTAGTGGTAGGAGGATTAGTAGTTATTGTAGAAGTAGGAGTAGGAGTAGGTGTAGTAGTAGTAATTGTAGTAGTCGTAGCAGCATTAGTATTAGTAGTAGTAGTAGCCATAGTAGTAGCTGCAGCAACAATTGTAGAAGTAGTAGTAGTAGTAGTATTATGGTAGTTGTAGTTGGTGTTGTAGTAGTTTCAATAGTAGTTGTTCTAATTGTGGTAATAGCAGTAGTAGTAGTAGCAATAGTAGAAGTAGGAGTTGGAGTAGGACTGGTAGTTGGTGTAGTAGTAGTAGTAGAAATAGTAGTAGGAGTAGTAGTAGTAGAAGTTGTAGTAGTAGTAGTAGCAGTAGTAGTAGTAGTAATAGTAGCAGTAGTAGTCGCAGTACTAGTAGTGGTAGCAGTAGTAGTAGTCGTTGTAGTAGTAGCAACAATAACAACAGAAGTAGTAGTAGTAGTAGTATTAGTAATAGGATTAAATGGAGTAGTTGTTCTTGTAGTAGTAATAGAAGTAGTATTTGTAGTAGTTGTTGTTCTTATTATTGTTGCAGCAGTAGAAGTAGTAGTAGTAGTAGTAAAAGTTACAGTAGTAGTAATAGTAGCAATAGCATCAGCAGTTGCAGTAACAATAGAGTTGTAGCAGCATTACAAGTGGTAGATGTAGTAGTAGTTGTAGTAGTTGTTGTAGTAGAAGCAGTAGTTGCATCTTCAAGAACAATAGTAGCAGTAGGAAGAGTATTAGGAGTAGGAGTAGATGCAGCAGCAACGACGGTAGTAGTAGTAGTAGTATTAGTAGCTGTAGTAGTGGTTGTGACAGAAGTAGTAGTTGTAGTCATTGTAGCAGCAGTAGCAGCCGCAGCAGCAGTAGTAGTAGTTGTAGTCGTAGAAGTTGCAGGAGTGTTAGGAGGAGTAGGTAGTCGCATAAATTGTAGGTTGGTTAGGTGTAGTTGTAGTAGTAGGAGTAGTAGTAGTAGTAGTAGTAGTAGTAGAAGGAGTAGGTGTGTTGGTATTAATAGTTATATTAGTAGTAGTAATAGTAGTTTTAGAAGAAGTAGTAATAGCAGTTGTAATAGAAGTAGCAGTAGTTGTAGTAGTAAAATAAGTAGAAGTAGTCGCAGTTATAGTTGTAATTGCAATCATAGCCGTAGGAGCCATAGTAGCGGCAGCAGCAGCAACAACAGCAGCAGTAGTAGTAGTAGCTGTAGTACGAGTAGTAGCAGCAGTAGTTGCCGAAGTAGTAGTAGTAGAAGTAGTAGCAGTAGGAGAGGTAGTAGTAGTAGCAGTAGTAGTAATAATAATAGTAGCAGCAGTAGTAGTGGTAGCTGTTGCAGCAGTAGTAGTAGTAGCAGTAGCAGAATCTAATTTGGTAGCAATAGCTGTAGTTGTAGCTAGAGTAGTAGTTGTAGTAGTAGTAGTAATAGGAGTAGTAATAGTAATAGTAATAGTAATAATAATAGTATTAGTAGTAGTAGTAGTAGCAGTAGTAGTGGTAGTTGTAGAACTAGTTGTAGTAGAAGTAGTAGTAGTAGTAGTTGTTGTAGCAATCAAAGTAGCAGAAGTTGTCATTGTAGAAGTAGTAGCAACATGAGTCATAGCTATATTAGTAGAATTAGTAGTAGTAGAACTAGTTGTAGTAGTGACAGAAGTAGTAGTAGCAGTAGTAGAAGTATTTGCAGTAATAGTAGCTGCTGTTTTACTAGAAGTATTAGAAGTAGTAGTATTTGTGTTAATTGATGTAGTAGTAGCTGTAATGGTAGTAGTGGTTGTAGTTATAGTAGTAGTAGTAGTAGTAACTGGAGTAGTAGTAGTTGCCGAAGTAGCATTTGTAGCAGTAGTGGTAGTAGCAATGGAAGCAGTAGTAGTAGTGTCCGAGGTAGCAGAAGTAGCATTTGTTGAAGTAGTGGTGGTAGTAGTAGTAGCAGTTGTAGTAGTGGGAGTAGGAGTGGTAGTACCCGAAGTAGCAACAGCAGCAGCAGCAGCAGTAGTATTACTAGTTCTAGTAGTACCCGAAGTAGAAGTAGTAGTTGTTGTAGAACTAGTAGTGGTAGTAGTAGCAGTAGTAGTAGTAGGAACCAAAGTAGCAATAGTAGCGATTGTGGTCGTAGTAGTAGTAGTAATAGTAGTAGTAGTAGTAGTAACTGTAGTAGCAGTAGTCATTGTAATAATAATAGTTGAAGTAGTAGCAGTAGTATTACCAACAATTTTAGTAGTAACAGCATTGGTTGCAGAAGTAGTACTAGTATGAACAGTTGTACTATCTATAGTAGTAGTAGCAATAGCAGCTATTGTAGTAGTTGTAGAAGTATTAGTAGCAGCAGCAGCAGTAATAGTAGTAGAAATAGTGGTAGTAGTAGCAGCAGTAGTAGTGGCTGTAGCAGCTGCAACAGTAGCAGCAGTAGTTGTAATGGAAGTAGTGGTAGTAGAAGTAGCAACAGCAGTAGTCGTAGTGGCTGTAGTAGCTGCAACAATAGCAGCAGTAGTTGTAATAGAAGTAGTGGTAGTAGAAGTAGCAGTAGCAGTATTATTAGTAGTAGTACAGGTAGTATTACTAGTAGCAACAGTAGTAGTAGTAGCAGCAATAGTAGTAAGGGAAGTAGTAGGAGCAGTAGTAGTAGCAGCATAAGCAACAGTAATAATAATAGTAGTATTAGTAGTAGTAGTGTCGTAGTAGCCGCTATAATAGTAGCATTTGTTGTAACAGAAGTAGTAGTTGTAATTATAATAGTTGCAGTAGTAGCAATAGTAGAAGTAGTAGCAGTAGCAGCAGCAAAAGTAATAATTATAGTTGCAATAGTACTACTTGTAACTATGGTAGTGGTAGTAGTAGTTGAAGTAGTAGGAGTAGGAGTAGGAGGGGTAGTATTAGTGGTGGTAGTTGTAGCAGTAGAAGTAGTTGTGTTAGTATTAGTAGTGTTAGTAGCAGCAGAAGCAGTAGTAGTAGTAGTAGTAGTAGTGGTAGTAGTAGTAGTAATAGTTATAGTAGTAGGTATAGTTGCAGTTGTACTAGCAGTTGCTGTAGTAGTAGTAGTAGCGGTAGTAGTAGTGGAAGTAGTGGTAGTTGGTGTTGTAGTAGTAGTAGCGGCAGTAGTAGTGGAAGTAATAGTAGTTGTTGTTGTACTAGTCGTCGTAGAAGTAGTAGCTATGTTAGTAGTATGAGTTGGAGTAGGAGTGATATTAGGAGTAGTTGTATTTGGAGTATGGGTAGTAGTAGTTGAAGGAGTATTAGTAGCAGTAGGATTTGGAGTTCGAGTGGCAATAGTGATAGTTGTGGTAGTCGTAGTAGTAGTTATAGGAGCAGCAGTCGTAGCATTTGTAGTTGTAGTAGTAGTAAGTGTTGTCTTTGTTGCAGTAGTCATATTCGTAGTAGTAATAGTAGTACCCATAGTTGATGGACTAGTAGCAGTAGCAGTCCTACATGAAGTCAAAGTAGAAGTAGCAGTCCTACATGAAGTCAAAGTAGAAGTAGCAGTAGTAGTAGTTATTGCACTACTAGTTGGAGAAGTAGTAAAAGGAGCAGTAGTACTAGTAGTAGAAGTAGCAGTAGTAGTAGTACTAGCAGTAGTAGTCATATTAGTAGTAGTAGCATGGATACTAGTAGAAGCAGGACTAGTAGTAGAAGTATTAGTAGTAGTAATAGTTGTAGCAGTAGCAATAGTAGTAGTAGTAGTAGTAGTAGTAGTAGTAGTAGTAGTAGTAGTACTAGCAGTATTAGTAGTATTAGTAGTAGTTGCATGGGTACTAGTAGAAGCAGGATTAGTAGTAGAAGTAGTAGTAGTTGTTGTAGTAATAGTAGTAGTAGTAGTAGTAGTAGTATTAGTAGTAACAGCAACAATAGCACAACAGCTGTAGTACTAGTATTATTAGTACCCGCAGTGGCGGTAATAGTAGTAGTATTTGTAGGAGTGTTTAGGGCAGTAGTATTAGTACAAGTAGTAGTAGTAGTAGTAGGAATGATAAGAGTAGTAGTGGTAGTAGAGATAGTCATGATAGTAGTAGTAGTAGTTGTTGTAGTAGTCATTGTAGTAGTAGTAGTAGTATTAGGAGTTGTAGTCGTAGAAATTGTAGGTGTGTTGAGAGTAGTAGGTAGTCGTAGAAGTTGTAGGTGGGTAAGGAGTAGTTGTAGTAGTAGTAGGAGGAGGAGGAGTAGTAGTAGTAGTTGTTGTTGTTGTTGTTGGTGTTGTCGTAGTAGTAGGAGTAGTAGTAGGAGTAGGTGTGTTAGTGTAAGTAGTTATGGTAGTAACAGTAGTAGTAGTAGTACTAGAAGAAGTAGTAATAGCAGTTGCAATAGAAGTAGCAGTTGTACTTGTAGTAATAGAAGTAGCAGTAGTAGTTGTAGTAATAGAAGTAGCAGTAGTAGCAGTAGGAGCCATAGTAGGAGCAGCAGCAGCAGTTGTAGTAATAGTAGTAGAAGTAGTAGTAGTAGTAGCTATATTACGAGTAGAAGCAGTAGTAGTAGTCGAAGTAGTAGTAGCAAAAGTAGTAGTAGTAGGAAAGGTAGCAGTAGTAATAATCGTAGTAGTAATAGTAGCAACAGTAGTAGTATTTGTAGTGGTAGCCATAGTAGTAGTAGCAATAGTTGCAGTAACATAATTTGATGTAGTAGAAATAGATGTACCCGTAGCTATAGTAGTAGTAGAAGTAGTAGTAATAATAGTAATAGTACTAGTAGTAGTTGTTGTTGTAGTAATAGTAGTAGTAGTAGGAGAAGGAGGAGGAGGAGTAGCAGTAGTCGTAGTTGCAGCACTAGTAGTAGTAGAAGCAAAAGCAGAAGTACTAGTACTAGTAATAACTTCTGTCGTAATAGTAGTAGTAGTTGTAGTAGTAGTAGTAGTAGTAGCAGTAGTAGTAGCAGCAGCAGCAGCAGTAGTAGTAGTAGTCGTAGTAGTAGCAGCAATGGTAGCAGTTGTTGTTTTTGTTGTAGCAGTCAAAGTAGCAGAAGTAGTCGTAATAGGAGTAGTAGCAGCGAGTCGTGGCTATAGTAGTAGAATCAGTAATATCAGAAGTAGTAGTAGTAGTAGTAGCAATTGCAGCAATAGCAGTAGTAGCAGTAGTAGTACGAGTAGTAGTAGAAGTATTTGTACTAATTGTAGTAGTTGTTGTACTCGTAGTATTAGAAGCAGTAGTAGTAGTTGTTGTTATAGTAGTAGGACTATTATTAATAGAAGTAGTAGTCGTAGTAATGGTAGTAGTGGTTGTAGTTATTGTAGTAGTAATAGAAGTAGTAGGACTTGTAGTAGTAGTAGAAGTAGCAGTTGTAACAGTAGTGGTAGTAGCAGTGGGAGCAGTAGTAGTAGTGTTTGAGGTAGCTATAGTAGTATTTGTAGAAGTAGCAGTGGTAGTAGTAGTAGTACTAGTGGGAGTCAGAGTAGTAGCACCCAAAGTAGCTACTGCAGCAGCAGTAGTGTTAGTAGTACCAGTTCTAGTAGTACCAGAAGTAGTAGTAGTAGCAGTTGTAGAAGTAGTAGTCGCACCTGAGTAGCAATAGTAGTAGTTGTAGAAGTAGTAGTAGTAGTAATGGTAATAGTAGAAGCAGTAGCTGTTGTAATAATCATAGCAGAAATAGTAGCTGTAGTAGTAGCAGCAGTTTTAGTAGTAGCAGTAGTAGTAGAAGAAGTCATGCTTGTATGAGCAATTGTAATAGATGTAGTAGTAGCAACAGTAGCAGCAGTTGTAGTAGTAGTAGAAGTATTAATAGCAGTAGTAGTAGTAATAGTAGTAGTAGTAGTGGTAGCAGTAGTTGTAGTACTTGCAGTAGTATTAGTAGCAGCACTAGCCGCAGTAGTAATGGCAATAGTAGCTGCAGTAGTAGTAGATGTATAAGCAGCAACAACAGTAGTAGTAGGTGTAGTAGAAGTAGTATTAGTAGTAGTAGTAGTAGTAGTGCAAGTAGTATTAGTAGTAGTAGTAGTAGTAGTAGTGCAAGTAGTATTAGAAGTAGCAGTAGTACTAGCAAAAGTAATACCAGTAGTATCAGTAATGGCAGTACTAGAAGTAGTAGCTATTGTAGTGCCAGTAGTAGTAGTAGAAGTACTAACAGCAGCAACAACAGTAGTAGAAATAGTTGTAATAGTTGTAGTTGTAGTAGTACTACTAGTAGTAGTATTAGCAATAGCAGCAATAGTAGTAGTAGTAATAGTAGTAGTTGTAACAACAGTGGCAGTCGCAACAGCTGCTACAATAGTAGTAGTAGTAGAATTAGTAGAAGTAGTAGAAGAAGAAGTGACCGCAGTAGTTGTTGTAGTTGAAGCAGTTGAATGCATACTAGTAGTTGGAGTAGCAGAAGAAGTAGTAGTAGTTGTTGTAGCAGCAGTAGCAGTAGTAGTAGTAATGGTAGAATTTGTAGTAGTAGAAATAGTAGTAGTAGTAGTAGTAGTAGTAGTAGTAGTAGTAGTAGTAGTAGTAGTAGTAGTAGTAGTAGTAGTAGTAGTCGGAGTAGTAACAGTAGTAGTGGTAGTAGTAGTTGTAGGAGGTGGAGTAAAGGTAGTAGTATGAGTATTGGTAGTAAGAGAAGTGGTAGTAGTAGTAGTATTAGTACTAGCAGTAGTAGTAGCAATAGTAGTAGCATCATCAATTGTAGCTGTAGTCGTAGCAGAAGACGTAGTAGTGGTAGTAGCAGAAGCAGTAGTGGCTGTAGTAGTCACAATAGCAGAAGCAGTAGCAATAGTAGTAGTAGTAGTAGTTGAAGTAGTTGTAGTATTTGTAGTAGTAGCAGTAGCAGTAGTTGCTGGAGTAGCAATAATACTGGTAGCAATAGCAGTAGTAGTAGTTGCAGTATTAGTACTAATAGTGGCAACAGTAGTAATTGTAGTTGTAGTAGTAGGAGTTCGAGTGGAGGTAGTAGTATATGAGTAATGGTAGTCAGAGTAGTGGTGGTGGTAGTAGTAGTAGTACCAGTAGTAGGAGTAGTAGGAGTAATAACAGCATCAATTGTAGCAGTAGTAGTAGCAAAAGTCGTAGTAGCAGTAGTAGCAATAGTAGAAGCAGTAGGAGAAGTAGTAGTAGTAGTAGTAGAAGTAGTTGTAGTATTGGTAGTAGTAGTAGCAATAGTAGTTGCTGTAGTAGTAGTAATAGTGGTAGCAATAGCAGTAGTAGCAGTATTAGTACCAATAGCAATAGCAGTAGTAGTAGTAATAATAGTAGTCATAGTTGCAGTAGAACTAGTAGTAGTAGTAGCTGTAATGATATAAGTGGCTATAGTAGTAGCAGTACTAGTAGTTGTAGTATTAGTAGTAGCACAAGAAGTAGTAGTAGTAGTATCAGAATTAGTAGTAATACAAGTAGAGAAGTAGTAGAAGTAGTAGTAGAAGAAGTAGTAGGAGTAGTGGCAATAGTGGTAGCAGTAGTAGCAGTTGCACCAACAACAGTAGTAGAACTTGTAGTAGAAGTCGCAGTAGAAGTAGTAGTAGTTGTAGGAGTAGTAGTAGTAGCAGCCACAGTGGTAATAGTAGTAGTCATAGTACTAGCAATAGTAGCAGTAGTAGTAGTAGTAGTAGTTGCAGTAGAAGTAGTAGTATTAGCAGTAGTAGTTGTAGTAGTAGTAGAAGCAGCGGCAGTAATAGTTGCCATAGCTGTAGTAGTTAGGGCAGTAGCAGTAGTAGCAGAAGTAGTACTAGTAGTAGTTGTAGTAGTTGTAGTAGTAGTTGTTGTTGTTGTAGTAGTAGTAGTAGTAGTAGTAGTAGTAATAGTAAAAGCAGCAACAATAGTAGTGGTAGCAGCAGCAGCAGTAGTAATAGCCATAGTTGCAATAGTAGCAGTAGTTGTAGCAGCAGCAGCAGGAGAAGTAGCAGTAGTATAGTGGCAATAGTAGCTATATTAGGAGTAGTTGTAGTAAAAGTAGTAGCAGTTGTAGTAGTCGTCATAGTAGTAGTTGTAGCTGAACTATTAGAAGAGGTAGTAGTTGTAGTGGTAGTAGTAGTAATAGTAGCAGTAGCAGTAGTAGTGGTAGCAGTAGTAGTAGTAGCAACAGTGATAGCACTAGTACAAGTAGTGGTAGTAGTAGAGGCAACAGTAGTTGTAGAATAAGTAGCACCAGTAGTGCTAGTAGTGGTAGTACAAGCAGTAGTTGTGCTAGTAGCAGTGGTAGTAGTAGTAGTTGAAGATGTAGTAGTAGTAGAAGTAGCAGTAGTAGTGGCAGTAGTAGTAGGAGTACTAGTAGTAGTAGTAGTGGTAGTCGTGGTAGTAGTAGCTGCAGTGGATATGATAGTAGTTATAGTGGCAGTAGAAGCAGCAGAAGTAGTAGCAGTAGCAGCAGTAGTAGTAGTAGCAGTAGTAGTAGCCGTAGTAGAAGTAGTAGTAGCAATAGTAGTAGAGATAGATGTAGCTGTAGTAGTAGTAGTCACAGTAGTAGATGCAGTATTAGTAGTAGTCAGAGACGTAATCGTAGCGGCAACAACAATAGTAGTTGTAGTAGTAGTGGTGGTGGTAGGAGTAATAGTAGTAATAGTAGTAGTAGCGGTAGTACTAGTAATAGTAGTAATAGCAGTTGTAGTGGTAGCAGCAAAAGTAGTAGTAGCAGTATTAGTAACAATAGTAGTCATAGTTGTAGAAGCAATAGTATCTGGAGTAGCGGTAGTAGTTGTAGTTGGAGTAGCAGTAGCAGTAGTAGTAGCAATAGCAGTTGCCATAGTAGTAGCAGTAGCAGTCGTAGAAATAGCAGTAGCCATAGTAGTAGCAGTAGTAGTAGCAGCAGCAGCGATAGTAGTAGTAGTACTACTAGTAGTAGTAGTTGTTGTTGTTGTTGTAGTTGTAGAAGTCATAGTTGTAGCTATAGTACTAGGAGTAGAAGTAGTAATTGTAGTTGTAGTAGTAATAGTAGTAGCTATAGTTTCTGTAGTAAGAGTAGTACTAGTAGTAGTAATAGTAGTACTTGTCGTCGCATTTGTAGTAGCAGCAGTAGTAGTAGTAGCTATAGTTGTAGCAGCAGCAGTAGCAGTAGAAGGAGAAGTACTAATAGTAGTAGTTATAGCCGTTGTAGTAGTAGAAGTAGTAGTAGTAGTTGTTGTAGTAGTAGTAGTTTCACTAGCAGTATTCAAGCAGTATTAGTAGTGTTAGTCACATAGTAGCAGTAGTGGTAGTAGTTGCAGTAGTATACTACTAGTAATAGCAGTAGTAGCAGTAATAGTCATGATAGTAGTAGTTGTAGCAGCAGTAATCATAGTAGTAGTCGAAATAATAGTAGTACTATTAGTAACAGTAGTCGTAGCACTAGCAGTAGTAATAGTTATAATAGTAGTAGTAGCAGCTGTTGTAGCGGTAGCAGTAGTCATTGTAGCAGTAGTAGTAGTACTAGTAATTGTAGTAGTAAGTGTAGCAGTAGAAGTCGCATAAGTAGTAGTAGTCGGGAAAGTAGTAGTAGTACTTGTAGTAGTAACAGTAGCAGTAGTAGTAGCAGCAGCAACAACAGTAGTAGTAGTTGAAGTAGGAACAATAGTAGTAGTAGTAACAGCAGTAGTAGCCAGAGCAGTAGTCCTTGTAGTAGCGGTTATAGTAGTAGCTGTAGTAGCTGTAGTAGTAATGGTAGTAGTTGTAGCAATATTAGTATCAGTAGAAATAGTAGTATCAGTAGTAGTAGTAGTAATAATAGTATTATTATTAATGGATCAGGTAGAAGTAGTAGCAGTGGTAGCAGTAGTAGAAGTAGTACCTGTAGTAGTAGCAATAGTAGAAGTAGTAGTAGTTGTAGCAAAATTAACAGAAGTAGCAATAGTAGTATTTGAAGTAGTAGTAATATGAGTAGTTATACTAGTAGCAGTAGTTGTAGTAGTTGTGGTAGCAGTAGTAGTAGCTGTAGAAGCAGTACTAGTGGTAGTATTACCTATAGTAGTTGTAGTAGCAGTAATAATAGCAGTAGCAGCAGCAATTGTGGTACTAGTAGTAGTGGTAACCGCAACTGCAATTGCAATAGTAGTATAGTAGTAGTTGCTGTAGTAACAGTAGTGGCAATAGTGGTAGTAGTTGTAAAAGTAGTAGTAGCAGTAGAAGCAGTAGTAGTAGTAGGAGGAGTTGTAGATATGGTAGTAATAGTAGTAATAGTGATAGTAGTAGAAGTAGTAGTAGCAGGTGGAGGAGTTGTAGATATGGTAGTAGTTGTGGTATTAATAGTAGTAGTAGTATTGGTAGTAGTTGTGGTAGAAGTTGTAGCAGTAGGAGTAGTTGTAGTAATAGTAGTAGTAGTGGTAGTAGCAGTAGTAGTAGTAGTGGTAGTAGTAGAATTAGAAGCCAGAAGAGGAGGAGTTGTGGTTTAGCAGATGATTGAGAAGTAGTAGTAGTAGTAATAGTAGTAGTGGCGACAGTAGTAGTAGTAGTAGTAGCATGAGTCGTAGTAGTAGTAATAGGAGTTGTTCTAGTAGTAGTAGTAGTATTAGTAATTGTAATTGTAATAGTTATTGGAGTAGCAGTTGTGCTAGTATTAGTAGTTATAGTAGTAGTATAGTAGTAGTAGAATTAGAAGTAGGCATAGTTGTAGTAGAAATAGTAGTAGTAGTTATAGTAGTAGTAGGAGTTGTAGTAGTTGCAATAAGAGTACTTGTAGTAGTAGTGGTAATAGTGGTAGTTGTTGGAGTAGTTGAAGTGCTGGTAGTAGTAGTTGTAGTAGTAGTGAGTAGTAGTAGTAGCAGGAGTAGGAGTAGTAGTAGTATTAGAAGGAGTTATAGTAGTAGCAATAGGAGTTGTTGTTGCAGTAGTAGTAGTAGATCTGGTAGTAGTATTAGTAGAAGAAGTATTAGTGTAGTAGTATTAGTAGTAGTTGTAGTAGTGGTAGTAGTAGAAGTAGTATTAGTTGTAGTAGTATTAGTATTAGTCAAGGTTTTACGTTTCGGCCGAGACCGAGCCGTTTTGGCTGAAACGGCTCGGTTTTGGTTGATACCAAAACGAAATCAGAAATTTCATTTCAGTTAGGGTTTACTGTTCATATACTATTCATCTTCTTTGTTTGGTTGGCAACGAGAGCGAGCCAACCTTGTCCAGCGAGTCTAAGGTGATCTTTTGGGGAAAGCCATGGATGAGGTCCTTGCAGACGTTGTTGTATGCCCCGTGGGAGGTGGCCGAGTGGACGTAGAAGTAGTTGGGCTGGGTGGACATCGGCATCAAGGCAAACCAGCAGTCGAAGATGGCAAACTCATTGACAAGAGCGGTGTAGATGGGAACGCAGTCGGGGGAAAATCCGCTCATAACATTGTGGGGCATGCCCTCTCCCATGGAGTGGGCCTGCTGGACGAAACCGTTCATGGGGGCAGGGTCGGCGGAGCCGTTGGCAGAGCCAAAGATCTGCTCGCGGATGGACTGGAAGGAGTGGCTGGTGTCTGAGTCGATGAAGAGGGCATCTTGGGAGACGAAGACCTCGGGGGAGGAGGGGTCGGAGGTGGAGAGGTGGTTGGACTTGTGACCGGTGAGGCCGTTGATGTAGGGGCGCACGGACTTGAGCCAGCCGAGCATGTGGTCGAAGGAGCGGTTCTCCATGACGAGGATGATCGCCGTCTTGATCAGGCCCTCGATTTGGTGCTTCTTCTTGTGCTTGCCACAGCCCAAGCCCTACCTCCTCTGCTGCTACTCCTCCAGGCACTGCGCTGACAGCAACAGAGGTTGGATCTGGGTGAGAGCCTCGAGTTCTCTTGAAGCCGGATTCGTTGTTTTATTTTTTTTCTTTTTTTTATTGCAATATAACAAATATATTACATCTCAAATATTAACGATGGCATATAACTTTTATTGGATATCTATAATGGTTTTAGGGTATACATAAAGCATGAAAACCATATTCTAAAAGCTGAATTAAAGATAATAATAGAAAATTAATAATCACAGAACATGTATAATAAACTCTATAAGCTCACATTCTATGGTATGATCATCATTTTCCTGAGCCTCCCAATCCACTTCTTGACACTCTTCAAAGTGTCAACCAATCCATGGAATCCAAACTCCCTGCTCTTATTAACACATCACACATGTTGGAACCCAAAGTTTGACACCGCATACATAGCCTCAAAACAACCAATCTCCTCCAGCTTCATCTCACACAACTTCTCCTCCGCCACAATGGCCGCCCACACATTTCCCTTCCCCTCATCCTCCCCACCCAGTCCTCCTCCTCCTCCTTCTCAACAGCCTCCTCAGAAAACTCGTCCACCACCACCCCCCAGAAGCTCCGCCACATAAACACATCCCCATTGGTGCAGTTGGATGCCTCGAACTTGGCCGCTTTGCTCGTTACTGCCCATATCTGCTGCTCAGCGAGCAACTCCGCATCGGTGGCGTCACAGAAGTGGCTCCATGCAAACTTGCTCCCGAGAAACATAAATAGACAAGAGTTCTACTTTGATTCTCCATTTTTCAGTTTCCTTTATTCAGATAAAAGGAGACTAGGATATCGGGTGGCAGCCGTTGGATGTTGTTGGATGGAGAGTTGGAGAGCTCAATGAATGAATATAGTCGTACGATGATCAGAGAAAGGCCTGGCAACCGTCAGATCTACTCGTCGTACTTCTTCTGGATTCAAGCTGAATCTAAAATGTATTAAACTAACTACAATAATTATAATTTGGTATATTACAAAATCTAGATAACAGTAAGTGGGTTCATAGCTCAGTCGTAGAGCAATTGACTGCAGATCAATAGGATCACATTGAAAATCACATAGGAGATGAATGATGTTGAAAATCACATTGAAACTGAAATGTGATGTGACTCAAAGATAGTCATGGAACAAAATCATATTATTGTTTGCTTTCTTAGGACCCAGAATGTGAAGATTCAGCCCAATTAGATTCAATCATGGACTTGATGTAAAATAATCCGAATTTGACCTCTCAGCCTGAAGGTAAGGCCCATGGTGAGCGTGGTGGTAAGGATCATCTTGCCGTGGTTGACGTGCCTGATGGTGCCAATGTTAACGTGGAGTTTTTTCCACTTCAGAACCGCTGTCACGAGATCGCGCAGAGCTAGTTTTTTTGGCTCGTATGCCTACAAATGCTCGTCCAGATCATCTAGATATTGAATTTGTAATTTCACATCCAGATGTTCCAAACTCAACTGATGATGATTATGATGATTAGTTGTATTATCTTAGAATTTATAAATTTTGTATGTGTGAAGTACAATTTAATGAAAAGCTAAATATGCTTATGTTAATTTTTAACTTTTAATCATATTTATATTACTTTTTATATTTTTCTAATACACTAATATATATTAAAAATAGACTATATCAGTGACTAACAATCAAAATTAATTTTAATTAACTAAAATAATATTTAATATTATGGTAAAATTAAGTATAAATTCATTCATAATTTTTCAAATTTTTCCAAATTTTTTCTGATATTTTATCGTATTTTTAATTTGAAGTCAAAGTACAGTCAAAATATAGTCAAACTCTGGTAAGCACCCAATTAATAATTAAAAAAAAGCTTTCGGCCGAAACTGAAACCGAAATGATAGAAATGGTCGAAACATATCGGTTTCGCTGGGTCCTGAAACCGAAATCAAAACCGCAACCGAAAACTTTGGTATTAGTAGTAGTAGTAGTATTAGAAGTAGTAGTATTAGTAGTAGTAGAAGTAGTAGTAGTAGTAGTGCTAGCTGTAGTTTTAATATTAATAGTACTTGTAGTTGAAGTAGTAGTAGTAGTAGTAGAAGTAGTAATAGCAGTAGTAGTTGTAGTTGGAGTAGTAGTAGTAGTAATAGTAGGAGGAGTAGTAGTAGTAGTAGTATTAGTAGTTGTATAATTAGTAGTAATAGTAGTAGTTGCTGGAGTGGTAGTAGTAGTTAGAGTATTAGTTGTAATTGTAGCAGTAGTAGCAGCGGTAGAAGTAGTAGCAGTAGTAGTTGTAGTGGTAGGACTAATAGTAACAATAGTTGTAGCAGCAGTAGCAGTAGCAGTAGCTATAGTAGAAGTTGTAGTAGCAATAGTAGTTGCTATAGAAGTAGTAGTAGTAGTAGTAGTGGTGGTGGAAGGAGTAGTAAAAGTTGCAATAGGAGTAGCAATAGAAGTAGTAGTAGTAGTAGAAGGAGGAGGAGGAGGAGCAATAGTAATTGCAGCAGTAGAAGTAGTAGTAGTACTAACAGTATTTGTCGCTGTAGTAGTAGCAAGAGTGGTAGCGGTAGCACTAGCAGCAGCTGTAGTTGCTATATTAGTTAAAATAGTAGCAGTAGAAGTAGTAATAGTAGTAGCAGTTGTTGAATCAGCAGTAGCAGTAGCAGTAGTAAGAGTAGTTGCAGTAGTAGTACAAGTAGTTGTAGAAGTAGTAGCGATAGTAGTAGTTGCAGCAGTAGTGGAAGGAGGTGAAGTTGCAAGAGTAGTAGTATTAGTAGCAGCAGCAACAACAGCAGTAGTAGAACTAACTGTAGGAGTATTATTAGTAGTAGTTATCGTAGTAGTAGCTATCACAATAGTAGTAATAGTAGCGGTCATAAAGTTGTATTGGTAGCAGCAGCAACAACAACAGTAATAGTGGTAGCAGCAACAACAATAGTAGTGGTAGTAGCAGCAGTAGCAGCAGCATAGCAGTAATAGGTTGTAGCAATAGGAGTAGTAGAAGTTGCAATAGAGAGTAGCAATACAAGTAGTAGTAGTAGTAGTAGTAGTAGTAGTAGTAGTAGTCGTAGTAGCATTAGTATAGTAATGTAGTAGTTGTAGTAGTACTGCTAGTAGTTGTTGTAGTTGTAGTTCAGTAGTAGTCGTAGTAGTAGTAGTAGTACTGCTAGTAGTAGTTGTTGTATTAGTAGTCCAGTAGTACTAGTTGTAGTAGTTGTAGTAGAGGTACGAGCAGTAGCAGTAGAAGCAGTAGTAGTTGTTGTAGCTGTAGAAATAGTAGTAGTTGTAGCAATCGTAATAGTAGTAGTAGTAAGAGTAGTATTAGTTGTTGTTGTTGTTGTAGTCGTAGTAGTAGCTGTTGTAGCTAAGGTAATAGTAATAGAATTCATAGATGTAGTTGCAAAACTAGTAGTAGTAGTAGTAGTACTAGTAATAATAGTAGTAGAAGCAGAAGAAGTAGTAGTAATAGTTGTAGTGGTATTAGTTGGAGTAGCAGTAGTTGTAGTGGCTGAAGTAGTAGTAGTAGTAGTAGTAATAGTAGTAGTTGTAGTTGTAGTAGTAGTAGTAGTAGTTGTTGTTGTTGTTGTAGTAGTAGCAGTAGTAATTACAGCAATAGAAGTAGCAGTAGTACCAACAGTATTTGTCACTGTAGTAGTAATAAAAGTGGTAGTGGTAGCAGTAGCAGCTGCTGTAGTTGCTATATTAGTTACAATAGCAGCAGTAGAGGTAGTAGTAGTAGTAGCAGCTGTTGAATCAGCAGTAGCAGTAGCAGTAGTAAGAGTAGTAGCAGTTGTAGTTGCATTAATAGTAGAAGTAGTTACAAAGCTGCTGCTACTTATACTGCTACAAGTATTACTTGTACTACTACTACTACTATAATTACTACTACATCTACTACTACTATAACTACTACAGTCGCTACTGCAACTACTTCTACCCCTTTTACAACTGCTACTACTTCTACCCCTATTACAATTGCTACTACAACGACTACTACTTCTAATTCTATTGCTACTACAACTACTGCTTTAGCGACGTCAGCTACTATAGCAACTACTGCTACTACTATTGCTTCTACTACTACCACTACTGCAACTTCTGCTTTAGCTACTTCAGCTACTACTAGTAGTACTACTGCTCCTACTACTACTACTGCTGCTACTACTACCACTATTGCTGATACAATTACTACAATTACTATTACTACAACTAATACTTCTACAACTACTACTCCTACAACTACTACCTCTACTACTACTACTATTACTTCTACTACTACTATTGCTACTACTACCACTTGAACTACTACTACTACCACTGTTGCTACTACTATTACCACTACTTTTACAACTACTATTACTATTGCTATCATTATTACTATTCACTATTACTATTACTATTACTACTACTACTACTATTACTGCTGCTACTACTTCAACTACGGCAACTACTACTGCTATTCCTGAAACTACTGCAACTGCTACTATTACTACTACTACTACAGCAGTTCCTACTAAAACTGCTACTTCAACTTTTATTACTAAAACTACTACTACTTCTACTATTAATGCGACTACTGCTAATACTTCTGCTGCAACTCGTACTACTACTCCTACTACTGCTACTACTACTCCCACAGTGACCCCTACTCCTACACCTACTCCTACTAGTACTTCTACAACTACTGCTACTACTACTACTATTATTGCAACTAGCACTACAACCGCCACCACCACCACTACTTCTACTACTAAAACTACTACTACTACTACTTCTTCTACTTCTACTACCACTACCACTACTAGTATGACCACAAGTACTCCTACAACAATAGAAAGGACAAAAGCAACTACTACTTCTATACTACTACTACTACTACTACAACAACAACAACTACTACAATAACAACAACAACTACTACTACAACAACAACAACAACAACTACTACTACTACTACTACTACTACCCTTGCTACTATTGCAATTACTACTGCTACTATTATTACTACTAGCACTACCACAACTACTGCAACTAGTACTACTACTTCTATTACTACTGCAACTTCTACTTCTACTTTCACTACTACTAGTAGTACTACTGCCGCTACAACTTCTACTTCTACAGCAACTACTACTTCTGCTGCTACTATTGTCACTGCCAGTACTACTACTACTACTACTTCTACTGCTGCTGCTACTGCTACTACTACTATAACTAAGACTATTGCCACTTCTTCTACTACTGCTGCTGCTACATCTACTACTACCACCACTGTTACTGCTACAACTATTGCTACTACTCCTCCTATTACTACTACTACTACAACAATTACGGCTTCTGCTACTATTACTACAACTATTGCTAGTACTACTACTACTACTACTACTACTTGTACTACTACTACTACTACTACTACTACTTGTAGTACTCCTACTACTCCTACTACTACTACTACTCCTAATACAACAACTACTGCAACTACTACTACTAGCACTACTACTACTACTACTACCACTACTACTGCTGCTGTTGTTACGACTATGGCTTCTACTACTACCGCTACTATTGTTGTTGCTGTAACTAATACTACTACTACTACAACAACAACTACTACTACTCCTACTACTACTCCTCCTCCTGCTACTATTACTACTACTACTACTACTACGACTACTATTGCTCCTCCTCCTGCTACTATTACTACTACTACTACTACTACGACTACTACTACTACTACTCGTGCTACTACTGCTACTACTATTACTGCTACTACTACTACTAGGAGTACTACAACAACTACAACTAGTATTACTACTTCTATTACTACTACAACTTCTACTTCTGCCTTTGCTACTACTACTACAACTTCTACTACTTCTGCTGCTACTGCTATTATTACCACTACTACTACTACTACTTCTACCGCCACTACTACTACTACTACTACTACAACTAACACTTGCTACTTCTACTACAAATGTTGTTGCTATATTTACTCCTACCGCTACTATTATTGCTACTACTACTCCTATTACTACTACTATTGCTCCAATTACTACTTCTGCTACTATTGCTACAACTACAGCTACTATTACTACTACTACTGTCGCTGTTGCTGCTACTACTACTACTACTACTGCTGCTATTATAGCTAATACTTCTACTACTCTATTGCTAAGGCTACTCCTACTACTACTACTACTACTACTACTTCTACCGCTGTTACTACTACAACTACTACTACTACTCCTACTACTACTGCCTCTCGTACTACTACTACTAGAACAACAACAACAACAACAACAACAACAACTACTACCACTACTACTACTTCTGCTGCTACTATTATTTCTATGACTTCTACTACGGCTACTACTTCTCCTACTACCCTACTACCACTACTACCACTACTACCGCTACAAGTTCTACTACTACTACTACTACTTCTACAGCTACTACTAGTGTTACTAGTACTTCTACAACTACCACTACCACTACTACTACTACTACTGCTATTACTACTACTACTATAACTACTGGTACTAGAACGAATACTTGTATAATTACTAGTACAATGACTTTTACTACTACTACGACCACCACCACCACTAGTAGTACTACTATTACTATACTACTACTATGAGTAATACTCCTACTACTACTTACACTAATACTTCTACAACTGCAAATATTTCTATGACTGTTACTACTACTTCTATGACTACTGCTACCGATACTGCTACAACTACTATTACTACTACTATAATTACTATTACTACTACTACAACTACTATTACTACTACTACAACTACAACAACAACTAATACTACTACAACTCCTACTACAACTACAACTACTACTATGACCTCTACTATCGCTACTACTACAAATACTAATCCTGCTGCTACTATTACTACTACTACAACAAGAACTACTACTACTACTACTATTACTACTCCTACTTCTACTACTGCAAGTACTGCTACTCCAACTATTATTCCTTCCCAAGAACGTATTCTTAATACTTCTCCCACTACTACCAGTACTACTACTGCTTCTACTACTACAACGACAACAATAACTACTACTACTACTACTACTACTACAACTACTATTGCTGCTACTACTATTGCCACTATTACTACTACTGTGACTACTACTACCACAATTGTTGCTACTGCTATTGCGACTATTACTACAGCTACTAGTACTACCACTACTCCTATTGCTACTACTTTTACTGAGACTACTACTACTACTGTGGTTGCTGCTGCTGCTATTGCGACTATTACTACGGCTACTACTAGTACCACTACTCCTATTACTACTTCTATTACTGAGACTACTACTACTACTACTGTTGTTGCTCATGCAGCTACTAATATTGCTACTACTACTATGACTGCTACTACAACTACTACTACTGCTGTTGCTAATAATAATACTAGTACTCCAACAACTACTTCTACTGCTTTTATTGCAACTACTACTGCTACTGCTGCTGCGATTACTTCTGCTGCTACTGCTACTAGTACTATTGCTACTACTTCTGCTACTACTTTTACTGCTACTACTATTGCCACAACTGCAGCTACTATAACAAGTACTACTAGTACAATAACAACTATTACCACTACTACAACTTTTATCGCTACTACTCTAAGTAATGTTACGGCTGCTACTGCTTCAACTGTCACTACTACTACTACTACTACTACAGTAGCTTCAACTGTTGCTGCTACTGTAGCAACTACTATAGCTACTGCTGATGCTACAATTGCTCTTGCAACTACTCCTGTGGCTACTACTACTACTGCTACTACAACTTCTACTTGTACTACTATTATTACTGCTACTGCTACTACTGCTACAGCTATTGCTACTACTACTACTACTACTTCTGTCACTACAACAGTTGTTACTCCTACGAATACTACTTTTGCAATTACTAGTATTACTATTAATACTACTACTACTATTGCTACCACTAATACTTCTACAACCATAACTATGACTGCTACTACTACTACTTCTGCTACTACTACTACTTCTACTACTAATACTATAACCACTACTAATACTACTACTACTACCAAAGCTGCTACTACTACTACTACAACAACTAGTACTGCAACTACTGCTGCTACAAATACTACTTCTACTACTACTACAACTTCTGCTACTACAGCTTCTACTAACTTACTTCTCCACTACACAATTATTACTATTCTACAATTATTACTATTGCTACTGCTACAACTTCTACTATGACTACTACTACTGCTACTGCTACTGCTACGACTACTACTATTACCAGATCAACTACTACTAGTACTACAGCTGCTACTACTATTGTCATACTATCGCTCTACTGTAGCTGCTGCTCGTATTATTATTGCTACTAATACGGCTTCTACTACTACAACTGTTACTACTACTACTACTTTTGCTACTACTACAACTACAGCTGCAGCAGCTGCTGCTGCTAGTGCTATAGTTCCAGCTGCTACTACTATTATACCGACTTCTCCTACTATTATCCCTACTTCTTCTCCTACTGCTATAACTGCTAGTGCTGCTATTGCTTCTGCTGGTACTACTACTACTTCTCCTGCTTCTATTACTCCTACTACCACTAATACGACTACTGTTATTATTACTCTTGCTACTTTTGCTACAACTACTACTACTACGACTACCACTACAACTATTACTACAACTACTACTACTACTATTGCTACTGGCGCTATTTCAACTACTACTCCCATTATTGCTACTACTACTACTACTAATACTACTACTACTACAACTATTGCTACTATTACTATTGCTGCTGCTACTACTACAACTACTACTGCTATTACTACTATTACTATTACAACAACTACTACTGTTACTACTACTACCACTACTACTACTAATACTATTACTACAAGAACGACTACTACTGCTTTTGCTACTACTCCTAATACTACTATAGCTTCTACTATTACTACTACTACTGCTACTACTTCTATTGCTACACCTACTACCAGTCCTACTACTACTCCTACTCCTAAACCTACTCCTACTACTACTCCTACTACTACCGCTACTACTTCAACTACAACAACAACAACAACTACTACTACTACTATTGCTATTACCACTACTACTTCTAGCTCTACCACTACTACTATTGCTAGTATATCCACACCACTACTATAACTACTACTACGGCTACTACTTTTATAGCTACTTATACTACTACTACTACTACTACTACTACTACTACCGCAACTACTGCTACTATAACTATTGCTTGAACTACTACTCTACTCCTCCTGCAAATACTACTATTACTGCTACTGCTACTACCCTTACTACTACTACTGATACTACTACCTCAACAACTACTACTACTGCTGCTATAGCTAGTACTGCTCCTCCTCCTCCTTCTCTTGCTGTTAGTACTACTACTACAAGTCGTACTACATCTGCTAGTACTGCTACTGTAACTACTACGACTACTACTACTACTACTACTACTACTAATACCCCTCCAACAACTACTACTACTACCACTACTAGTTCTACTACTACTACTAGTTCTACTACTACTACCACTGCTACTAGTACTTCTACTACTACCACTACTAGTACTACTATTACTATACTACAGCTACTGCTGCTGCTACTACAATCGCTATGAGTAACACTCCTATTACTACTTACACTCGTACGTCTACAATTGCAAATATTACTACGATTGCTACTACTATTGCTACTACTATTACTATTATTACAACCACCACTACTATTACAACTACTAATCCTGCTACGACTATTACTACTACTGCTACTACTACTCCTACTGCTATTACTAATACTATATGACCTCTACTACCACTACTTCTACTCCTACTACAACAACTACAACTACTATTACTACTCCTACAAGTACAACTACAAGTACTACTACTCCAACTAGTATTCCTTCCCCAACACGTATTCTTACTACTACTCCTACTACTACCACTACTACAACAACAACTACTACTACTAAAACAACAACAAATACTACTACTGCTACCACTATTACTACGACTACTTCTAATTCTACTACTACTACTACTGCTGCTGCTACTAGTAATACTACCACCGCTACTACAACTACTATTGCTACTACTACTACTACTGTGACTACTACTACTATTGTTGCTACTGCTGCTATTGCGGCTATTACTTTGGCTACTACTACTATCGCTACTCCTATTGCTACTACTATTGCAACGACTACTACTACTGCTACTACAATGGCCAATACTACTCCAACTACTGTTGTTGCTCCTATAGCTACCATTACGGCTACTACTACTGCAACTGCTGCTACAACTACTACTATTGTTGCTGCTCCTACTACTGCTATTGTTGCTGCTCCTACTACTGCTATTGTTGCTACTAATAATACTAGTACTCCTACTACTTCTACTACTACTACTACTACAACAACTACTACTGCTACTACCACTGTGACGAATTCTGCTACTACAACTACAAGTACTACTCCTACTACTTCTGCTACTACGATTATTGCTACTACTATTGCCACAATTGCTGCTATTATAACAAATACTAATCGTACAGCAACAACTACAACTACTACCAGCACTACCACAACTGCTACAGCTACTACTCTTAGTATTGCTTCTGCTACTACTGCTTCAACTACCACTGCTACAACTACTACTGTTGTTTCAATTGCTACAGCTACTACTACAACTACTATAGCTACCGTAGCTACTACTAGTTCTTCTGCAACTACGATTGCTACTAGTACTATTACTACTACTACTAATACTACAACAACAACAACAACAACAAGAACTACTACAACTATTGCTCCTACTACTGCTACTTCTGTTACTCCAACTGTTGTTACTCCGACTAATACTACTTCTGTAACTGCTTGTATCACTATTAATACTGCTACTACTACTAATACTTCTATAACCACAACTACTTTTGCTACTACTCTTGCTTTTGCTACTACTGTTACTTCTATTACAACTACTACTAGCACTACTACTACTACTACAATAACAACAACAACAACTACTACTAATACTGCTGATGTTGCTCCAACTACTACTACTACCACCTCTGCTACTATTACTACTATTACTACTAGTACGGCTACTGTTGTTGCTACTACTACTACTACTGCTACTACTTCTACTACTATGGCTACCACTACTACTTCTCCAACTACTACTACTGCTACTACTACTATTACTTGCACAACAACATCTACTACTACTACTACTGCCGCTATTGCTACTGCTGCTACTACTATCACCGTACTACCGCTCTACTGCAGCTACTACTACTATTACTATTGCTACTAATACTGCTTCTACTACTACTACTATTACTATTATGTATATTTTTGCTACTATTACTGCTACTACTGTTGCAGTAGCTGCTACTACTGTTGCAGCAGCTGCTACTATTACTACTACCACCGTAGCTACTCCTACTACTATACCTTCTTCTCCTACTACTATACCTACTTCTTCTCTACTGTTATAACTGCAAGTACTGCTACTGCTTCGGCTAGTACTACTACTTCTTCTCCTACTACTACTATTGCTACTACACTACTATGACTACCGTTATTATTACTGTTGCTACTTTTGCTGTGACTACTACTACTACTACTACTACCACTACCATTACTACCACAACAACTAATGCTACTACTTCAATTGGTGTTATTTCAACTACTACTCCTATTACTGCCACCACCACTACTACTACTCATACTACTACTACTACTATTACTACTACTACTGCTACTACTAGTACCACTACTGCTACTGCTACTACTGCTGCTAAAACTATTACTACTACGACGACTACAACAACTACTACTTCTACTACTGCTACTACTACTACAACTACTAATACTATTACTACTACAACTACTAGTGCTTGTGCTACTACTACTACTACTATTGCTGCTGCTACTACTACTACTACTAATACTGCTACACCTTCTATTATTAATGCTACTACTGCTACTACTTCTAAATCTACACCTACTACTACTCCTACTACTACAACTCCTACACCTAAACCTATTCCTACTATTAGTACTACAACTGCTAATACTCCAACAACTACTACTACCACAACTGCCACTACTACTGTTAATACCACAACAACAACTACTACTGCTGTTGTTTCTGATACTTCAACTGCTACAACTAGCACTTATGCCACTACTGCTGCGACTACTACAACTACGACTACTAGTACTACACCACTTCTATTACTACAACTACTATCACTACAACAACTATTGCTATTGTTGCTACTCCTACTACTATGACTATTGCTATTACTACTGTTATTACTACTACTACCACTTCTACTACTACCGCTGCCATTACTACTACTTCTACTACTACTACTACTAATACAACTACTACGTCTAGCATTTCTTTTACTACTACTACTCTACTATTACTGCAATTGCTACTACTGCTATAACAACAACAACTACTACTACTCTCGCTACTACTCCTAATACAACCACTACTACAATTACTCCTACTGCTACTCCTCCTGCTACTACACCCCTACGATTACTACTACTACTACTATTGCTACTACTACAACTACTACTATGATTGCTACTATTGCTATTACTTCTGCTACTATGACTACTTCTACTGCTACCCCTACAGTTGATCCAACTTCTACTAACAGTACAACTACTACTGCTGCTACTACTACTGCTGCTGCTACTACTACTGGTACTGCTACTACTACTACTATGCCACTACTACTACTACCTCTCCCACTACTACTACTGCTAGTACAGCTACACCTCTACTACAACAACAACAAGAACTACGACTACAAGTACCTCTAAAACTACAACGACTACTATTACTACTACACTACTACTATGCTACTAATACAACTACTATTGTTGTTGGTACAACTACTACTAGTTCTATTATTGCTACTATAGCTACTACTACTTATACCACTACTAGAACTACTGCTGCTACTACTACTCCTATTACCACTACAACTACTACTAGTAATACTACTACTACTACTACTACTGGCACTACTATTGCCTCTACTACAACGACTACTACTACTACTACTACTATTTCTACTACAACAACAACAACTACTACTACTTCTCCTACAACAACTACTACTACTCCTACTATTACTACTACTGCTACTACTGCTACTATTACAACATCTACTACTAACACTACTACTTCTATTACTACTATTATTACTGCTACTACTACAACTACTGCTCCCTCTCCACCTCCTCCTGCTACTTCTACCACTAATACTACCAGTATAACCATGTTTCCTACAACTACTGCTACTACTACTATCACTACTATTACTACTGCTACTATTACCTCTACTACTTCTAAAACTACTACTTCTACTACTTCTCCTATTACTGCTACTACTTCCATTGCAGCTGCACTACTACTACCACTACAACTTCTACTGTTGCTGCTACTACAACAACAACAACAACTACTACTACTAATACTATTGTTACTACTACTGCTGCTATTACTACAACTACAACTATTACTACTGCCACTACTACTGCTACTACGACTACTACTACAACTATTGCTACTACTACTACAACAACAATTATTACTGCTACTTCTACTTCTGCTTCTACTACTGCTACTTCTACTACTACAATAACTACTGCTGCTACTACTACTACTACGACTACTACTGCTGCTACTGCTATTCTTGCTACTATTGCTACATCTAGTCCTTTTACTACTAGTACAACTGCTACCACTTCTACTACTACTTCAACTACTACAACTACCTCTACCACAACTACTGCTGCTACTGTTCTTACACTACTACCACAAGTACTACTAGTAGCACTAATACTACTCCAACAACTATTATTATTACTACTACTAACATTACTACTACTACTAGTACTACAACTACTACTTTAACTACTCCTACTAGGACTACTACTACTACTACGTCCACTACTATTGCTACTGCTACAGTTTCTACTAGTCCTGTTACCACTACAACTACTGGTACTATTACTACTACTACTTTTGCTACTACTATTCCTACTACTATTTCTAATATTGCTAATTTTGCTATGACAACTACAACTACTACTGCAAATGCAATAGCTACTACTATTACAACTAGTACTACAACTTCTGGTACTAGTAATGCTACTACTGCTACTACAACAATTACAATGACTTGTACAACTACTACTACTTCTGCTGCTGCTGCTATTGCTGCTGCTGCTACTACTACTACTACTACTACTACTACTACTACTACTACTACTGCTACTGCTACTGCTATTCCTACTTCTACTCCTACTATTGCTACTACTACTACTCTCTCTGGCTATAGCTACTATAGGTACTATAACTCCTACTGCAACTCCTACTATTACAAATACTACTACTACTATTACTACTAATACTACTACTACCACCACTACTACTACTAATACTACTACTATTACAACTACTACTACTACCCCAAATACTAATATTACAACTATTGTTGATACAGCTGCTACTACTACAACAACAACAACAACAACAACAACTACTACTACTACTACTACTACCACTACTCCTCCTCCTCCTCCTCCTACTACTACTGATGCTGCTCCTCCTCCTACTCCTCCTCCTGCTATTACTACCACTACTACTACTGCTACAACCATATTTACTTCAACTAATACTATTACTACCACTGCTACTTCTACTACTTCTACTACTCCTGCTGCTACTTCAACTACTATGACTACTACTACCTCTACTACCACTAAAACTACTACTTCTACCACTTCTTCGATTACTACTACAACTTCTGCTTCTACTACTACTGCTGTTGCTGTTGTTACTACTACTCTTGCTACTACTAGGACTACAAGAACAACAATAACTGCTACTCCTACTCCTACTAATACTACTACTTTGATTACTACTACTACTACTTGTACTTCAACTACTATGGCCACTACTACTGCAACTACTACTGCTAATACCTCTACTACGGCTACAACTGCTATTACCGCCACCACCACTACTACTACTAAGACTTCTACCAAAACTACTTCTACTGTTACTATTATTACTACTACTCCTACTTCTGCTACTACTTTCACTACTACTAGTACTACTACTACTATTGCTACAACTAGTCCTTTTACTATTAGTACTATTGCTATCACTGCTACTACTGCTACTACTACTACTACAAGAACTACGACTACTGCAACTTCTACTAGTACTACTACTACCACTTTTACTACTGCTGCTACTATTACTACACTACTACTAGAACAACTTCTACTAGCACTACTACTACTCCAACAACTACTACGATTACTACTACTAATTCAACTACTGCTACTACTACGACTACTATAACTACTCATACCTCGACTACTGCTACTACAACGACAACTACTATTGCTACTGCTACTGACACTATGAGTCATATTACTACTACTACTACTACCACCACCACCAATACTACTATTGATAGTATTACTACTACTACTTCTACTTCTACTACCTCCGCTATGACTACTACTACAAGTACTGCAACTTAAATAGCTGCAACTATTACTACTAGTACTGCACCAAAAAGTACTGTTATTACAACTGCTACTACTACAGGTATTGCTGTTATTACAACTGCTACAACTACAGGTACAGGTACTACTCTTATTGCTAATATTATTGCTCCTGCTACTACGATTACTATTACTACAACTACTGCTGCTGCTGCTGCTCTTGCTACTGCTGCTACTAATACAGGAACTACTATTTCTACTGCTAATTAAATTGCTATAACTATTAGTACTGCTACTGCAACAACAACTTTTGCTACAACTATTGTGTCTCCTACTACTGCTACTACTTCTACTGATACTACTACTACTACCGCTACTACTACTACTACTACTACTACTACTACTACTACTACTACTACTACTACTACTACTACTACTACTACTACTATTACTTCTGCTACTACTACTACTAGTACTACTACAACTGCTGCTGCTGCTCCTACTACTACTACTACACTATTACCACAACTACAACTACTAGAACTTCTACTACTATTACTATTACTAATACTACTAATACTACTTCTACTGCTACAACTACTCCTTTTGCTACTACTATTGCTACTGTTACAACTACAAGTACTCCTACTACTGCTACTAATACTACAACTACAACTAATACTACTACTTCTACTCCTACTACTCCTACAACTACGACTACCGCGGCTAATACTCCACCTATTACTACAACTACAACTACCACTGCTGCTGTTACGACTACTACTACTACTACTACTACTACTGCTACTACTACTACTACTACTCCAACTACTACTACTCAAACTCCTACTCCTATGCTACTCCTCCTACTGCTTCTACTGCTACAAACTACTACTATAACAATTGCTACTGCTACTTCTACTACTATTGTTGCTACTATTACTGAAACTACTGCTATTGCTAATACTATTGCTACCACTATTGCTACCGGTACTACTGCTACAACTCTTATTACCACAACTACTACTTCAACTACTACTCCTCCTCCTCCTCCTAAGACTCCTACAATTTATACGACTACTACTCCAACTACTACTACAACTACTACTACTAACACTACTACTATTATTGTTGCTATTGTTACTACTACTACTACTCCTACGGCTGCTACAACTTCTACTTCTGCTGGTACTACTGCTGCTAGTAGTACAATTGCTATTGCAACTACTAGTACTACTGCTGCAACTACTACTACTACTACTACTTCTACTACTGCTGTTGCTATTACTGTTGCTGTTACTACTACTACAACTTCTACTACTGCAAATACAACTCCTACTGCTACTACTACTAGTCCTATTATTGCTACTACTACTACTATGATTTATACTACTACCACAACTACTACAACTACTATTGCTGCAACTACCACTACCACTGTTGCTGCTGCTACTACTACTACTCTACTACTACTACTACTGCTACTCTAACTACGCCTACTAATACTGCTACTACTACTCCTATTGCAACTCCTACTACTTCTACCCCACCTACTACTACTACTACCCCCACTCCAACTACTACTACTACTACTATTACAATAACAACTACTACTACTAATGCTACAACTGCTACTTCAACAACTACTACTACTACTACTGTTACTACTACTGCTACTACTAATACTAACACTACCACTACTACTACTACCATTCCTACTACTACTCCTACTCGTATACCAACTCTTACTACTACTCCTACTACTAGTCCTACTCCAACTCCTACTGCTCTTACTACTACTAATACTAATAATAGTAACACTACTGCTACTATTACTCCTAACACTCCTGCTACTGCTGCTATTACAACTTCTACTTTGGCTTCTATAATAACTACTACTGCTGCTGCTCTTACTATAACTACTACAGCGACTACTCCTACCACTACTGCTGCAGCTGTTGCTACTACTACTACTAATACTACCACTAATATTTGTACTCCTACTGCTACTACTACTCCTACTACTACTACAAGAACTACTACTACTAAGACTACTACAATTCCTGCTACTACTACAACTAAGACTACTACAAGAACTACTACTACTAAGACTACTACAATTCCTGCTACTACTACAACTAAGACTACTACAATTCCAGCTACTACTACAACTACTACTCTCAGTACTACTAATACTACTGCTATAACTTCTACTATTACTACTACTACTATAATTACTCCTACCATGAGTACTACTACAACTACGACTACCACTGCTGCTACTGCTACTGCTACTACAAGTCCTATTACTACAACTGCCACCACTACTACTGCTACTATTACTACTACTACTTCTACTACTACTACTTCTGCTATGACTACTACAACTACTATAGCAACAGAAATAGCTACTACTAATACTACTAGTACTACACCTAGTAGTACTACTTATACTATAATGACTACTACAAGTACTACTGCTACTACTAGTATAGCTACTACTATTGCTACTATTACTGCACCTACTACTACTATTAATACAACTACTACAACTACTAATGTTGCTACTCTTGTTGCTGCTACTTCTAATATGGCTACTACTACTACTTCTTCTAAGACTGCCACTACTATTGCTAATACTATTGAGACTGCTACTACTGCTGCTACCAATACTACTACTACAACTACCACTATTGCTATAAGTACAGTGACTACTACTACTGCTACTACTACTTCTTCAGCTACTTCTGCTGGTCCAACTACTACTACTACTACTACTGCTGCTATAACTACTACTATTGCTACTACTACTACTACTAATACTAGTACTACTACTATTACTACTACTATTACTACTACAACTACAAATACTACTATTACTGCTACTGCTACTACCCGTACTATTACTACTGATACTACTACATCAACAACTACTACTACTACTTATACATCTTCAATGGTTACTACTACTACTACCACTACAACTACTACCACTGCTACTAATAATACTGCTCCTCCTCCTCCTCCTCCGCTTGCTATGACAACTACTACTACTAGTACTACTACAACAACAAAAACTACTACTACTATTATTATTACTACTACTACTACTACAATAACTACGACAACAAGAACAACAACTACTATTGCTACTCTTGCTACTACTACTGCTATGATTACGACTATTATTACATATACTACTACTACTACTACTACTACTGCTGCTGCTGCTACTGCTAAAACCTCTACTACTGCTACTACTATTACACTACTATACACTACAACTACAACTACAACAACAACTACTACTACTACTCCTCCTCCTCCTCCTATTGCTATGGCTACTAGCACTACTACCACCACTACTACTACTCCTATTGCTACTACTACTACTAGAACTACTACCACAACTACTACTACCACACCTACTACTACTACTACTACTGCAGCTGCTTCTAGT
>RXID01021717.1:109903-160388 GCA_005019695.1 Trichopus zeylanicus subsp. travancoricus
TTTTGTTTGAGAAGTAGTAGTAGTAGTCGCAACAATAGTAGTAGTAGAAGTAGTAGTAGTAGAAATAGTTGTAGTAGTAGCAGCTGTAGCGGTAGTAGATGTAGTTGTAGTAGAACGAGTCGTAGTAGTAGGAGAGGCAATAGTACTTGTTATTATTAGAAAAGTGGTAGCAGTAGTAGTTGTAGAAGTAG
Organism: Trichopus zeylanicus subsp. travancoricus; assembly: GCA_005019695.1. Lineage (NCBI taxonomy): Eukaryota > Viridiplantae > Streptophyta > Magnoliopsida > Dioscoreales > Dioscoreaceae > Trichopus > Trichopus zeylanicus. The sequence continues at coordinate 110,095 of RXID01021717.1, forward strand.
TAGAATTATAGTTGCAATAATAGTTGAAGCAGTACTAGTAGTAGTAGGCGATGTAGTAGTACTAGTAGTTGCAGAAGTAACAGGAGTAGCAATGATAGCAACTGCTGCAGAAGTAGTAGTAGTAGTTATTATTGCTGTAGTAGTAGTAATAATAGTAGTAGTAGTAGAAGTTGTTGTAGTAGTAGTAGTAGTAGAAGAAGAAGTATTAATTGCCACAGTTATAGTAGTTATTATAACAATAGTGGGAGCAATGTTAGTACTAGCAGCCGTACTAGTTGTTGTAGTAGTAGTAGTTATAGTTGAATCAGTAGCACTAGTAGTTATAATAGCAAAAGCAGTAGTAGTAGAAGTAGTAGCAGCAACAATTGTAGTAGTAGTAGTAGTAGTCGTAGTAGTAGAAGCAGCAATAGTAGTAGTAGAAGTAGTAATGGCAGCAGTTGCAGTAAAAGTAGAAGTAGAAGAAGTTACAGCGGCAACTATAGCAATAGCAGTTGGAGTAGTACTATTAGTTGTAGTAATAGTGGAAGTAGCCATAGCAGTTGTAGTAGTAGTAGTTGCAACAGCAGTAGCAGCCGCAACAATAGTGGCGGAAGTAGTATTGCTAGCAGTACTAGTAGTAGTAGTAGTAGCTGTAGCAGCAATAGCAGTCGTAGTAATAGTAGTACTGGTAGTACTAGTAGTCGGAGGAGTAGTAGCTGAAGTAGTAGTAGTAGTAGTAGCAGCAGCAGCAGCAGCAGCAGTAGTAGTAGTAGTAGCAGTTGTATTAGTATAAGTTGTAGTAGCAGCAGCAGCAGTTGTAGCAGTTGTGGTAACACTAGTCGTAGCAAATATCGTTGTATAGCACTAGTAGCAGTGTTTACAACAGTAGAAGTAGTTGTGTTGTAGTAGTAGTGTTTAGTATAGTGGTAGTATTAGTAGTAGCAGTAATAGCAGTGATAGCAATAGTTGTTGTAGCTATAGCTGTAGTACTACTGGAAGTCGTAGCACTGGCATGAGTTGTAGTAGTAATAGTAGTAGTAGTAGTAGTAGTAGTAGTAGTAGTAGTAGTAGTAGCAGAAGTAAGAGTTGTAGTAGTAGTAATAGTAGTAGTAGTAGTAGTAGTAGTAGTAGTAGTAGTAGTAGTAGTAGTAGTCAGTGTAGTCGTAATAGTAGGAGTAAGTGTAGTAGGGGTAGTTGTAGTAGTAGTAGGAACAGTAGTAGCACAAGTAATAGTAGTAGAAATAGTAGTAGTAGTAATAGTAGTAGGAGTAGTAGTAGGAGTAGTAGTAGTTGTTGTTGTTGTTGTTGTTGTTGTTGTTGTTGTTGTTGTAGTAGTAGTAGTAGTTGGAGTAGTAGTAGTAACAGAAATAGTAGTAGTAGTAGAAGTAATAGAAGTACTAGTAGTAGTAGTAGTAGTAGTAGTAGTAGTTATCGTTGTTATTGTTGTAGTAGTAGCTGCTGTAGTAGTAGTAGTAATAGCTGAAGCAGTTGTAGCAGTATTAGTAGTAGTAGTAGTAGTTATGGTAGCATTAGTACTAGCAACAGTAGTAGCAGTAGTTGTAAGAGCAGCAATAGTTGTAGTCCCAATAGTCGCAACAACTTTAGTTGTAGTAGAACTTGTAGTTGAGGCAAGAGCAGCAGTCGTAGTAGTCTTGTAGTAGTAGTAGTGGTAGTAGCAATAGTAGTAGTAGTAATGGTAGCTATTGTTGTAGTAGTAGTAGCAGTAACTATAGCCGCAGCAGCAATAGTAGTGGCAGCAGCGGTACTACTAGCAATAGTATTAGTATTAGTAGTAGCTGTGGTTGTAGTAGTAGTTATTCTAGTAGCAAAATCAATAGTTATTGCAGTATTAGTATTTCTAGTAGTAGTTGTGGGTAGTAGTAGAAGTAGTCATCACAATCGTAGTAGTGGTAGTAGTAGCAATAGTAGTAGCAGCAGTCATAGTCATTGTAGCAGTAGCAGTAGTAGATGCAGTAGTAGCAGCATTAGCAGTAGTAGTATTAGTAGTAGTAGTAGTTGAATTTGTAGTAGTAGCAGTAGTAGTAGCAGTAGTTGCAGCAATAGAAGTATTCATAGAAGTAGTAGTAGTTAAAGCAGTTGTATTAGTAGTAGTAGTAGTTGGGGTAGTAGTAGCAGTTTTAGTAGCAGTAGTAATAGCAACAATACTAGTTAGGGTAATAGTAGCAGTAGCAGTAGTAGCTGTAGTAACAAAAGTAGTAGTTGCAGTAGTCGTAGAAGTGGTAGTAGTAGCAGTAGTAGTATTAGTAGTAGTAGTAGCAGTGTTAGTTTTTGTTTGAGAAGTAGTAGCAGTAGTCTCAAAATAGTTGTTGTAGAAGTAGTAGCAGTAGTAGGAGTATTAGCAGTACCAGCAGTAGTAGCAATAGTAGTAGTAGTAGCATTAGTAGTTATAGTAGGTGTCATAGCAGCAGTAGTAGAAGCAGTTGTAGTAGTTGTAGTAGTCGTAGTAGCATTAGCAGTAGCAGTAGAAGTAATAGTATTTGTATTGCTAGTGGTAGTAGCAGTAGTAGTTGTACTAGCAGTAGTAATAGAAGCAGTAGCAATAGTAGCGGCAGTACTAGTAGTAGTAGAAATAGTAGTAGTGGTAAAAGCTGCAATAGTAGTAGTAGTAGTTATTGTCATAACAGTAGTGGCAGTAGCTACAGTAGTAGTAGTAGTTGTTGTTGTTGTTGTTGTTGTAGCAGTTGTAGTAATAGTAGTAGAAATAGTAGTAGTGGCAGTAGTAGTAGTAGGAGTAGTAGTAGGAGTAGCAGTAGATGTAGTAGCAGTTGTAGCAGTAACAGTAGTAGTAGTAGTAGTAATTGAAGTAGTAGCAGGAGTAGTAGTAATAGTAGTAGTAGTAGTTGGGGTCGTGGTACTGTAGGAGCAATAGTCCTAGTAGTAGTTCTCGCAGTAGTAGCGGTACTAGTAGTAGTAGCTGTAGTTGTAGTAGTAGCAGTACTTGCAGAAGTAGTAATAGTAGCAATAGCAGTTGCATTAACAGTAATAGTGGTTGTAGTAGTAGTAGTAGTAGCAGTAGGAGAAGCTGCAGTACTAATAATAGCAGCAGCAGTAGTAGTAGTAGTGATAGTAGTTGTAGTAGTTGTAGCAGTAGTTGCAGTTGTAGCAATAGTGGTACTTGTAGTAGTCGTAGTGGTAATCGTAGTAGAAGTCATAGCTGTCATGGTAGTGGTAGTAACAGTCACAGTAGTAGCCCATAGTAGCAGAAGTAATAGTGGTTGTAGTAGGAATAGTTATAGAAGTAGTAGTAGTAGGAGTTTTTGTTGTTGTTGCAGTAGTCATAGTAGTAGTATTAGTAGCAACCACACCATTAGTCGGAGTAGCAATAGTAGTAGTATCAACAGTAATACCAGTTGGAGTAATAGTTGCAGTAGAAGTAGTGGTTGCAATAGGAGTAATAGTATTAGTAGTACCTACCCCAGTTTTAGTGGTCGTAGCAGTAGTATAAGTAGTAGCACAATTGTTGTAGTTGTCGTAGTTGTAGCGGCAATTGCAACAATCGTAGTTATGTAGTACTAGTAGTAGTTGTAGTGGTAGTAGTAGTAGCTGTAGTAATAGTGGCAACAACAACATTAGTAGTAGTTTAGTAGTAAGAGTAGTTGTTGTAGTAATAGTAGCAGCAGTAGTGGTAATAGTAACAGCAGCAGTTGTGCTAGTAGCAGCAGTAGTAGCAGAAGTATTAGTAGTAGTAGTAGTAGGAGTTGTATTAGTAGTAGCAACAGCAGTAGAAGCAATAATACCAATTGTACTAGCAGCAGCCATAGTTGCAGTAGTAGTAGTAATAGAAGTTGCCAAAGTAGTAGTAGCAACAATTGTATTAGTAGTATTAGTAATAGCAGCAGCAGTAGTACTTGTAGTTGTAGCCGTAGCAGTAGTTGTAGTAGTAATTGTTGTTGTTGTTATTGTAGAGTAGTAGTGTCAATGTAGTAGTATTAATTGCAATAGTAGTAGTAGTAGTAGTAGTAGGAGTAGTAGTCATAGTAGAAGTAGTAGTAGTTGTAGTGGTAATAGTAGTAGTTGTCGTTGTTGTAGTAGTAGGAGGAGTAGTAGTCATTGCAATAGGCGTTGTAGTAGCAGTATTAGTAGTAGCAGTAGTAGTAATAGTCGCAAAAGCCGTAATAGTAATGGTAATAGTAGTTGTTAGAGTAAAGTAGCAATAGTAGCAAAAGTAGCAGTAGTAGAAGAAGTAGTAGTAGTATTAGTAGCAATAGAAGATGTAGTAGTAGGTGCAGTAGTAGTAACAGCGAGAGCAATAGTAGTGGTAGTACCCATTGTAGCAGGAATAGCAGTTATAGAAGTAGTAGTAGTAGGAGTACTAGCAATAATAGAAGTAGTAGTAGCAGTGATAGTACAAGTGACGGTCGCAGTTGTAGTAATAGTAGTTGAAGTAGTATAGTAGTAACAGTTATTGTTGTGGTAGAAGTGTTTGCAACATTAGCAGTAAGTGCAGCAGCAGTTGTTGTAATAGTAGAAGTAGCAGCAGCAATAGTAGCAGTAGTAATAGTAGTAGAAGTAGTAGTGGCTATAGCAGTAGTCATAGTAGTTGTGGCTGCAGGAGAAGTTGTAGTAGTGGTAGTAGTAGTATTAGTAGTAATAGGAGATGTAGTGGCAGTAGTAGTAGTAAGAGTAGTTGTAGTAGTAGTAGTAGTAGTAGTTGCAGTTGTAGTAGTAGTTGTACTAGTAGTAGGAGTAGTTGTAGTTGCAGTAGTAGCAACAGTAGCAGTGGTAGCAGTAGCTTTAGTTGTAGCAGTAGTAGTTGTAGGAATTATACGAGTAGTAGTATTAGTCGAAGTAGGAGTAGAGTAGTAGTAGTCGAAGGAGTTGTAGTAGTAGTGGTAGTAATAGTAGTAGTTATAGGAGTATTAGGAGTACTACTAGTAGTTGTAGTAATAGTAGTAGTAGTAGTAGTAAAAGTAGCAGTAGCTGTTGTTGTAGTAGTAGTAGTAGCAGCAACCACTGCAGCAATAGTAGTAGTACCAGTACTTGTAATAGTAGTAGACGTTGAAGTAGTAGCAGCATCAGTAGCATAGTACTACTAGTAGTAGTAGTATTAGTTATTGTTGTTGTTGCTGTATTTGCAGTAGTAATAGTAGTAGTATTAGTAGTTGCAGTAGTTGTAGAAGTTGTTGAAGTAATATTAGTAGTAGTAGACATAGCTACAGCAGCAGTACTAGTAGTTGCAGTTTTAGCAGTACTGTAGTAGTAGGAGCAGTAGCAGTAGAAGTAGAGATAGTAGTAGTAATAATAGTAGTAGAAGTAGTTGTAGCTGTAATAGCAGTAGCAATAGTAGTAGCAATAGGAGTAGTAGAAGTAGTAGTGGTAGCAATAGGAGGATTAGTAGTAATAGTAGCCATAGAAGTAGTAGTAGATGTAATACCAGTAGCAGTAGTAGTAGCAATAGTAGTAGTAGCAGTAGTAGTGGTAGCAATAGGAGTAGCAGTAGTAGTAGTAGTAGTAGTAGTAGTGCAAGTTCTAGTTGTAGTAGGACGAGTTGTAGTAGTAGCAATAGGAGAAGTTGTAGTAGTAGTAATAATAATAGTAGTAGTAGTAGTAGCAGTAGTAGTAGTAGAAGTAGTAGTACCAGTAGTAGTAGTTGTAGTAGTCAAAATAATAGTAGAAGTAGTAGTCGTAGTCATAGTAGTACCATTAGTAATACTAACCGTAGTAGTTGTAGTAGAAGTATTAGTAGTAGTTGTAGTAGAAGTAGTTGTAGTGGTAGTAGTAGTAGTAGCATCAGGAGTAGGAGTAGTAGTAGTTGTAGCAATAGTGTAGTTGCAGAAGTAGTAGTTGTAGTAGTTGTGGTAGTAGTAGTAGTAGTAGCAGCAATAACAGTAGTTATAGTCGTAGTAGTAGTTGTTGTAGTAGCAGTAGTAGTAGTAGTCTTAGTAGTAGTAGTAGATGGAGTAGTTGTAGTAAAATTAGTAGTAGTAGTCTTTGTAGTAGTAGCAAGAGTAGTATTAGTAGCAGTTGTAGTAGTAGTAGTAGTAGTAGTAGTAGTAGCCATAGTAGTAGTTATAGTATTAGTAGCAGGAATAGGAGTAGTAGTAGTGGATGATTTTGCAATAGTAGTAGTAGCTACAACATTTGGGGTAGTAGTCATAGTAGTGGTAGTATCAGTAGTAGACGTTGTAGTAGTAGTTATCGTAGCAGTACTATTAGCAGAAGTTGTAGTGGGAATAGTAGTAGTAGTAGCTGGAGTTGTAGTCATAGAAATAAATGTAGCTATAGTTGTCGTAGTAGCAGTCATAGTAGGAGTAGTACAAGTAGTACTAGCAGCAGTTACAGGAGTAGTTGGAATTGCAACAACAGTTGTAATAGCAGTAGTAATTGTAGTAGTAGTCGTATTAGTGGCAAGAATAGGAGTAGTAGTTGTAGAAGCAGTAAAAGTTGTAGGAGTGGTATTTGTGCTAGCAAAAGTTTTAGCTAGAGTAGTAGTAGCAGTAGGAGTAGTAACTGTGGTAGTAGCTGTAGAAGTAGTACAAGAACTTTTAGTAGTCGGAGTAGTAGTAGCAGTAGTAGTTGTTGTAGTAGTAATTATAGTAGTAGAAACAATAGTAGTAGAAGATGTAATTGCCATTGCTATTGTAGTGGTTGTAGTAGTAGTAGCATTTGTAGTAGTATTAGTAGTTGTAGTAGTAGTAGTAGTAGTAGTAGTTATAGTAGTAGTGGTAGTATTAGTAGCGACAGTAGTTGTAGTAGTAGGTGAAGGTGTGTAGTAGTAGATGTTGTTGTAGTAGTAGTGGTAGAAGTAGGTGCTAGTAGTAGTCACAGTAGTAGTATTAAGGGTTGCAGTAGAAGCAGAAGTATTAGCAGTAGCAGTAGTAGTAGTAGAAGTAGTAGTACGAGTGCTTGTTGTAGTAGTAGCAATAAAAGTTGTAGTAGCCGCAATAGTAGTGTAGCAGTAGTAGTAATTGTTGTAGTTGTAGCAGTTGTAACAGAAGTAGTTGTAGTAGTAGCACTAGTAGTAGTGGTAGGAGTTGTTGTTGTAGCAACTATAGTAGTAGTAGTAGTAGTATCAGTAGTAGTAGCTGTAGGAGTAGCTATAGTAGTAAAAGTAGTAGTAGTGGTAGTAGTAGTAGAAGTAGTAGTAGTATTTGTAGCAATAGCAATTATAGCAATAGTAGTAGCAGTTGTAGTCGCAGTCGTAGCTGCAGTACTAGTAGTACCCGTAGCTGTAGTGGTCATAGTATTAAGAGTAGCAACAGCAGTAGCAGCAGCAGCAGTAGTAGCAGCAACAATAGTAGAATCAGTAGCAGTAGTAGTAATAGTAGTAGTACTAGTAACAGCAGCAGCAGCAGCAATAGTAGTAGTATTAGTAGTAGTTATAATAGTTGTGGTAGTAGTTGTAGTACTAGTAATAGGGGTAGGTGTAGGAGGAGGAGGAGGAGTAGTAGTAGTATAAGGAGCAATAGTTGTAGCAGTAGAAGAAGTAGTAGCACTGCGACTACCACTGCTACTAGTACTACTACTACTATCACTACCATTACCACTACTACTAGTGTTCGTACGACTACTACTTCTCTAACTACTGGTACAACTACTGCTACTCCAACTAATACTCCTATAATTACTAATACTACGACTTTTACTACTACTATTGCTACTACTACTACTAATAGTACTACTACTACTATAATACTATTGCTGCTACAACTGCTACAAATACTATGAGTAATGCTCTTGCTACTACTTCCACTACTACTTCGACTACAACAAATATTACTATGAATGCTGCTGCTACTGCTACTACTACTACTACTATGACTATTTCTACCACTAATCTTGTTGCTACAATTACTAGCACTACTACATCTACTACTACTAGTACAACTGTGACTACTACTATTACTACTAATACTGTTGCTACTATTACTACTACTACTACTACTACTACCACAACAACAGCAACAACTGCTACTACTCCTACTACAACAACTATGACTTCTACTACCGCTACTGCTACTTCTACTACAACAACTACTACTGCTACTACTACTACTAGTGTTACTACTCCAACTAGTAATCTTTCTCCTACACGTATTCCTACTACCACTCGTCGTACTACCACTACTACTACCACCACTACTACTACTTCCACTACTACTGCTTCTACTACTACTACTACTACTACTACAATTACTACTACTACTTGTACTTCGATTAGTACTATTGCTACAAGTAGTAGTACTACCACAACTACTACTACTATTGCTGCTACTACTGCTGCTACTAAAACTACTAATGCGACTATTATAACTACTATTACTGCTACTGCTATTGTGACTATTAGTACTGCTATTACTACTACTATTACCCAAATTGCTACTACTATTACTGTTACTACTACTGCTACTACTGCTGCCTCTAACACCACTACTATTGTTGTTGCTCCGGGAGCTACTAATAGGCCTATTACTACTACTACTATTACTACTACTGGGACTGCTACTACAACAGCTACTATTACTGCTGCTACGACTACTACTAATACTACTAGAACTAGTACTACCACTGTTGCTGCTGCTGTTACTGTTGCTACTATTAATACTATTGCTCCTACTACCTCTACAATTACTATTACTATAACTACTACTACAGTGACTACATCTGCTACTTCTACTACTAGTACTATTGCTACTACTTCTCCTACTACTATTACTGCCACTACTATTACCACTACTACTACTACAATAACAAATACTACTAGTACAACAAAAACAACTACTACGACTACCACTACTACAACTACTACGACTACTACTCTTAGAAATGCTACTATTACTACTGCTTCAACTACTAACGCTACTACTGCTACATTGTCGCTTCAACTGCAACTGCTACTACTACAACTACTATAGCTATTGTTGCTACTACTAGTGCTACCACTACTAATCTTGCGACTACTACTGCTACTACTCCTGCTGCTGCTACTACAACTTGTAATACTACTGCTACTACTACTGCTAATACTATTACAATTACTGCTATTGCTATTGCTACTACTACTACTCTACTTCTGTTACAACAACTACTACTACTGATACTAATACTATTGCTGTTGCTACTAGTATTAGTATTAATACTACTACTACTACTACTACTACTACTTATGCAACTATAATTAAGACTGCAACAACTACTACTTCTACTACTACTGCTACTACAACAACCACTGCTATGACTGCGGCTATTGTTATGACAACAACTACTACAACTACCACTGCTACTACTACAACAACTACTACTACTACAACTATTACTACTACTAATACTAATAATGTCGTTGTTGTTCCAACTGCTACTACTACCACTGCTGTTACTATTACTACTACTACTACTACTATTGCTACTATGACTGCTTCTACTGCTAATACTACAACTACTACTTCTACTACTACAGCTACTACTACAACTTCTCCAACTACTATTACTGTAGCTACAACTGGTACTATTGCGACAGCTACAACTTCTACTACGACTACTGCAACTACTACTGCTACTACTACTACTGCTGCTGCTAATATAGCTACTGCTATTACTACTATTACTACTACTACTACTGCTCTTCTGCTGCTACTACTACTATCACTATTGCTACTAACATTTCTTCTACTACTGCTTCAATTACTACTAATACTACATTTACTACTACCACTACTGTTGTTATTGTAGCTACTGCTGCTACTACTACTACTACTACTATTATCGCTACTGCTAATACTACTGCTGATGCTACCGCTGTTGCTACTGCTGCTGCTACTGTTGCTGCTGCTACAATACCTACTTATTCTCCTAATGCTACAACTGCTACTACTGCTACTACTTCAGCTGGTACTGCCACTACTTCTGCAGGTACTGCCACTACTTCTGCTGGTACTGTCACTGCTGTCACTGTTGCTACTACTACTACTACTACTAGAACTACCCCTACTACAACAACAAGTATTGCAACAACTACTACCTGTGCTATTTCAACTACTACTCCTATTACTGCTACTACAACAACTACTACTACTACTAATACTACTACAACTACCGCTACTGCTACTATTACTACGGCTACTACTATTACAACTACTACTGCTATTACTACTACTGCTACTACTATAACAACAACAACTACTATTGCTACTACTACTACAACTCCCACTAATACTTTTTCTACTACTTCTATTACTACTACTACTTCTGCTACTACTGCTACTACTACTACTACTCCTAATACTACTATAGCTTCTACTATTATAGCAACTACTACTACTACATCTATTGCCACTACTACTACTACTATTGCTACTACTACCAACTCCTACTACTACTACTACTACTACTGCAACTACTACTACTACCACTACTGCTACTACTACTGCTACTACCACAACAATAATAACTACTACTACTACTAGCACTACTGCTTCTACTGCTACTACTACTACAACTGCTACTAATACTACTACTACAACTACCACTACTACTGCTGCTGCTACTCCTACTACTATTATTACTACTACAACTACTGCAACAACAGGAACAACAACAACAACAACTACTACTACTACTACTACTATTACAGCTATAACTATACTGCTACCGCTACTATTGATACTACTATTACTACTTCTATGACTCCTACTCCTGCTCCTAATACTACCACTACTAGTTCTACTACTACTACTACTACTCCTCCTCCAATTACTACTACTACTCCTCCTCCTCCAATTACTACTACTACTACTCATGTTGCTACTACTACTACTACTATTGCTGCTGCTACTATTACTACTACTACTACTATTACTACTACTATTACAATTACTACTGCTACTACAAGAACTTCAACTCCTACTCTTACAACTATTCTGACTTCTACTACCACTACTACTACTACTGCAACTACTATTACTACTGCTACAACTACTACAAATACTACTATTATTACTACTACTAATGTTGCTGCTACTATTACTGCTGCTATTAGTTCTACAACTACTACAACTTCTATTGCTACCATTATGCCAACTACTACTACTACTACTACTGCTGCTACTACGGCTGTTACTATAGCTGCTATTACCACTACTACTACTACCTCTACCACTACTACTTCTGCTACTACTGCTATGCCACAACTACAACACTATTACTACTACTACTTCAACTATTACTATGGCTACTACTACTACTACTGCGACTACTACTAGTACTACAACAACAACAACTACTACTACAACAACAACAACAACAACAACCAATACTACTACCTCAACAGCTACTACTACTGCTACTACTACTACACTTCTACTACACTACTACTATAACTACTGCTATTGCTACTACTACTGCTATTACTACTACTACTACTGCTACTCCAATTATTGATGCTACTTCTACTACAACTACACCTACTACTACAACAACAACTACAACTACTGGCACTACTACTTCCTCTATTGCAACGACAATTACTACTACTTCTAATACTACAATTGCTACTACTGCTAGTACTACAACTCCCTCTATTACTGCTACTACTACTATTACTATTGCACCTACTCCAACTCCTACTCCTCCAACTATTCCTGCAACAACTTCTGCTTTTAATACTACTAGAACAACTACTACTCCTGCTGTTGTAGCTCTTAATATTGTTGCAACCACTTCTATAACTACTACTCTTATTCCTACAACTAATACTACTATTACTACTATTACTACCACTACTACTATTACTGCTGCTACTACTACTATGACTTCTACGACTACTACTTTTGCTACTACTACTTCTACTACTACAACTACTACTATTGCTACTACAACTATTATTCCTACTGCAACTTCTACTAATAGTACTACTAAGACAACAACTACTACTATATCTACTACTACTACTGCTGCTGCTGCTGCTACTATATCTACTACTACTACTACTACTACTCCTCCTCCTCCTACTACTACTACTGTTGCTGCTGCTGCTACTGCTATTGTTGTTGTTGCTGCTACTACTACTACTGCTGCTACTACTACTACTACTACTACTACTACAACTACTACTACAACTACTACTACTACGACAACAACAACAACTACTACTACCGCTACTACTAATTCTGCTGCTGCAGCTACTATTGCAACTGTTGCTGTTGCTGCTACTACTACTACTAATACTGCTACAACTTCTCCTATAACTTCTACTACTACTGCTACTACTACTGGAACTATACAGCTACTGCTTCTACACCAACAACTAGTATTGTTACTATTGTTGTTGCTACTGCTGCTACTCGTACTACTACTGCTACTAGTTCTCCCACTATTTCTACTGCTGCTACTGCTACTATTGCAACTATACTGCTATTGCATTGACTACTACTGCCGCAATAACAACAACAACAATAACTACTACAATAACTACCACTCCTATTACTACTGGTACTACTGCTTTTACTTTCACTACTACTACTATTAGTACTACTGTTACTGATGATACAGCTACTACTATTGTAGATACAAAAACTACGGCTACTCCTACGACTAATACTACAACTTTCGCTACTACTACTACTGCTACTACTATTGCTACTACTGCTACCACTACTATTACTACTACAACTATGACTACTACTACTACTACAACCTTTCCCACAATAACAACTCTAGCTCCTTCTCCGACTATTACACTTGCCGCAACTACTACTACTGCTACAACTACTCCTATTGCTACTACTACTACTACCACCACTACTACCTCTACTACTGCTACTACTGCTAATACTACTTCTATAGCTATCCCAGCTACTAGTACTACTTCTGTTACTACTGCCACTACTACTACTGCTACTACTACTGCTACTACTTCTACTACTATAGCTACTACTATTGCTACTACTCTGCTACTTCTACTAATACAACTACTAATAAAACAAGTACTATTACTACTACTTTCGCTACTACTACTTCTACCCTTATAGTTGCTACTGCTACTACTGCTACAACTGCTATTACTACAACTACTGCTTCTACTGCTACTATTACTACAACTACTACTACTACTACAGCGGCTACTACTACCGCAACTACTGCTACTACAGCTACTCCTACTAATTCTACTCCTACTGCTACTACTACGACTACTGCTAACAATACTACTGCTACTACTACTACTACTTCTGCTAATAGTACTGCTACTACAACTACTACTATTACTACTACTACTGCTGCTGCTACAATGACTACGACTACTGCTACTACTACTGCTACTACTGCTGCTATAGCTACCACTACTATGACTTCTACTACTACTTCTACTACTAATACAATTATTATTTTTACTTCTACAACTATTGATACTGCTACAATTGACTATGCTGCAACAACTACTACTACCACTACTATTGCTGCTACTACTACTACTACTTCTACTACTATACTTCGACTACTAACTAGTACTACTACTACTAGTTCTACTACTATTACTTCTACTACTTATACTACTACTATTATTACTACTGGTACTGCTACTACTACTAGTACTACAACTGTTGCTGCAACTACTACTATGACTACTTTTACTGCTACTATTACTATTACTGCTACTACTTCAACTACAACTTCTTCGGTTACTACTACTGCTACAACTACTCCTATTGCTACTACTACTACCACCACCACTACTACCTCTACTACTGCTACTGCTGCTTCTCCTGCTACAACTACCCCTAATACTACTACTGCTACTACTACTGCTATAGCTATCCCTACCACTATTACCGCTACTGCTACTACTGCCACTACTACTACTGCTTTTACTACTCCTAGTACTTCTACTACTATAGCTACTATTACTGCTACTACTATAGCTACTTCTACTAATACTACTAATAATAATAAAAGTACTACTACTACTACTTCAACTACTACTACTTCTACTCTTCCTGCTACTACTGCTACTACTGTCACAACTATTATTACTACAACTACCACTTCTACTGCTCCTACTACTACAACTACTACTTCTACTACTATGGCTACTACAACTGCAACTACGACTACTACTACTGCTCCTACTAATTCTAATCCTACTGCTACTACTACAACTACTGCTAACAATACCACTGCTGCTGCTGCTGCTACAACTACTACTGCTACTGCTACTGCTACTTCTGCTAATAGTTCTGCTACTATAACTACTAGTATTGCTACTACTGCTACTGCTACAACGACTACGACTACTGCTACTACTACTGCTACTACTGTTGCTACAGCTACCACTACTATGACTGCTACTACTACTTCTAGTACTAATACAATTATTATTATTACTACTACTGCTGCTGCTGCTACTACTACAATTGATTATGCTGCAACAACTACAACAACCACTACTGTTGCTGCTACTACTACAACTACTACTATTGCTCCTACCACTTCTACTACTACTACTAAAGCTATTACTCTTGGTAATTTTACTACTATTGCTACTGCTACTGCTATTGCTACAAGTACTATCACTATTCAAACTGCTGCTACTACTTCTATTATTGCAGAAACTACTGCTACTACATAGTTTGCTACATATAATGCTACTCCAACAAGTGCTACTACTAATACTACTACTACTACTACTGCTACTACTACTACTACTACTACTACTACTACTACTACTACTACTACTACTACTACTACTATTGTTGCTACAACTTCTACTACTACTGCTGCTACTACAACAACTACTGCTGCTACTATGACCACTACTACTACTACTCCTACTACTACTACTACTACTATTGCAACTACTACTACTAATCTTACTGCTACTACTATTATTACTTCTACTACACTAGCTACTATTGCTGCAACTACTACTCCGATCCTACTAATGCAACTAGTTCTCCAACTTTTGCTATTACTACTGCAGCTATTACTACTATTGCTACTACTACTGCAGCTATTACTACTATTGCTACTACTACCTCTACTACTATTACTACTTCAACTACTACTACTATTTCCATTATTTCTACTACTTCTGCTACTACTTCGGTTCCGACACGTGATGTACTCCTACTACTATTACCACTTCTACTATTAGTACTATAATTCTACTACTAGTACTACAACTACTAGTTCTACTACTATTACTTCTACTACTACTAGTACTACAGCTACTACTTCTACTACTACTACTATTACTACTACAACTATTGCTGCTACTACTACTATGACTACTGCTGCTGCTACTACTACTATTGCTGCTACTACTTCAACTACAACTTCTTCGGCTACTACTGTTGCTGCTACTACTACTACTACTCCTACTACTACTACTATTGTTGTTGCTGCTGCAACTACTATAACCACTATGGGTACTACTACTCCTACAACTACTGCAAGTTGTACTACAGCTATTAATGCTACTACTTCTACTACTACTACTACTGTTGCTACTGCTGCTATCACTTCCACCACTACTACTATTACTGCAACCATACTGCTACTACTTTGACTACTACTACTACTACTACTACTACTACTACCTTTTCTTCTACAACTACCACTTTTATGACTACTGGTACTACAGCTATCACTTCCACCACCACTACTATTAGTACTACTCCTTCTGCTACTATAGTTACTGCTGCTACTGCTGCTACTACAATAGATACGACAACTACGACTACTACAATGACTAATATTACAACTTCTGCTACTACTGCTACTACTGCAACTACTACTATTACTACTATTGCTACTACTACTATTACTACTACAACTACGACTACTACTACTACAACAACTAGAACTACTACAACAACTACTTCTACAATTACTTTTCCCATAGTAACAATTGTTACTTCTTCTATGACTACTACGAGTGCTGCTGTTGTGGCTACTGTAACAACAACTACTATTGCTACTACAACTACTGCAACCTCAACTACCGCTCCTACTGCTACTACTACTACCGCTACTGCTGGAGCTACAGCTATTGCTACTACTACTACGACTACTTCTGCAATGACTACTACTACCACAGCTACTACTGCAGCTACTACTACGGCCACTACTTCTGCATCTACTGCTAATATAGATACTATTACTACTGCTACCACTACTGCTTATACTACTACTACTAATAGTACTACTAATAGTACTACTAATACTACTACTTATATTGCTACTACTGCTACTACTGCTAGAACTGCTATTATTACTACTACAGCCTCTACTGCTACTACTACAACTACAATAACAACAACTACTACTACCATAACTTCTGCAACTACTACTACTAATACTACTACTACTGCTGCTGCTACTAGTACTTTTGCTCCAGCCACTACTACTTTTCCTACTACGATTACTTTTGCTACTAGTACTACTACTACTACTACTACTATTACTACTACTGCTGCTGTTGCTACAATGAGTACAATAACTGCTGCTACTACTACTACTACTACTGTTACTACTACTTCTGCAACTACTATTATCACTAATACTTTCATTATTATAGCTATTACCATGACTACTACTACAACAACTACTACTACTTCTACTACCACTACTACTACTTCTACTACTACTACCACTACCCTTTCTACTGCTACTTCTACTACATCTATTGCTACTTCTTCTACAATAACTACTACTACTGCTTCTACTACAAGTACTTCTGCTGTTGCAACTGCTACAACTACTACTTTTGTTGTTGCTACTGTTGCTAATACTACTACTACTACAATGACTTCTGCTACTACTACTAATATTGCTGCTACTACTACTAATATTGCTGCTACTACTACTGCGACAGCTATCGCTACTACTACTACTTCTTCTGCTACTACAACAACTATTGCTACTACTAACATTGCTACTACAACTGCTACTACTACTACTACTACTGCTAATACTACTAGTCCTAATATTACTACTACTACGACTTTAACTACTACTACTTCAACTCATAGTGCTGCTGCTGCTACAGCTGCTACAACTGCTACTACTACTAGTACTGCTAGTACTTCTACTACTACTACAATGACTACTACAAGTACTACTACTGCTACTACTACTACTACTACTACTAATACTAATACTACTGTTGCTACTACTACTACTACTGCTACTGCTAGTATTACATTGTTTCATACGATAAGTACTTCTGCTACTAGTACTGCTACTACTACTATAAATATTGCTAATGCTACTACTACAACGAATAGAACTACTACTACTATTGCTGCTGCTACTGCTAATGCTACGGCTACTACTACTACTACAACTACAACTACTATTATTACTACTTCTAGTACAACCAAACCTACCACCTCTACTGGTACTATTGATTCTGTTGCTACAACTACTATTGCTACTGCTACTGCTACTGCTAATGCTACTACTACTACAACTGCTACTATTGCTACTACTACAACTACTGCAACTACTACTACTACTACATATACAACTACTACAACTACATCTACAACAACTACTGCTACTGCTACAATTACTGCAGGTACTACTACTACAACAGTAAGACTTCTTTTGCTGTGGCCGCTACTAATTGTGCTACTACAATTACAGTTGTTACGACAACTGCTACTACTACGGCTACACTGGTGCTGTTTCTTTTACAACTACTGCTATTGCTGCTGCTGCTACTACAAATACTACAACTACTACTTCTTCTTCTTCTTCTACTACTACTACGACTATTACTACTACTACTACTACAACTACATCTACTGCTACTACTAGTGCCACTACTACTGCTGCTAATGCTGTTGCTACTACTACTGCTACTTTTACCACTAATGCTGCTACAACAATTGCTACTGCTGCTACTACTACTCCTCCTCCGACTACTACTACTACTTTTGCTACTACTACTACTACAACTACCACCCCTACTACTTATCTTGCTATTACTACTACTTCTACTACAACACCCACTGCTTCTGCTAGTGCTACTATTGCTACTGCTGATGTTTCTATGTTGCTAATTTTACTACTACTACTAGTATGACTTCAGCTTCTACTAGTACTGCTGCTACTATGACTATTACTACTACTACTACTACTACTACTACTACTACTACCACTACTACTACTACTACTACTATTACTATTGCTGCTACTACTACCACTACTACTACAGCTACTACTACTGCTGCTGCTACTGCAACTACTTCTACTACTGTTGCCGCTACTACTATTTCTACTACTGCTACTACTACTATTAACACTACTACCACAATTAGTGCTACTTTAACTACTACTACTTCTACTCATATTGCTGAAGTTGCTATTGCTGCTACAACTACAACTACAACTAGTATTGCTAGTACTACTCCCACTACTGCAACTACTACCACAAGTACTACTACAACAACAACAACTACTACTAATGCTACTACTACTTATGCAGCTACTACTACTACAACTGCTGCTACTACTACTTTAATTCCTACAACAATTACTTCTACTACTTGTACTACAACTACTACCACTACTATTGCTACTACGAATGCTACTACTTCAACAACGACAACAACAACAACAACTACTCCTGCTACTATTATAGCTAAAGCTATCACTACAACAACTGCTACGACTACTACTACTATTATTACTACTACTACTTCTACTACTACTACCACTACAACTGCTACTATTAATTCTGCTGCTACAATGTCAACTATTACTACTAGTACTACTACTATTGCTACCACTACTATGACTGCTACTATTGCTAATACTACAACTACTGGTACCACTACTACTACTACCTATACTACTACTACAACTACAGCCACAACAACAACAACTACTGCTACTATTACTGCTACTACTGCTACTGCTACAACGACTACTACTACTATTACAACACAACTACTTTTGCTGCTGTTGCCGCTACTTCCTGTGCTACTACAACTACAGTTGCTGCAACTATTGCTACTACTGTTGCTTCTGATGTTACAACTACTACTACTGCTGCTACTACAACTACAACTACTACTACCACCACCACCACCACCACCACTAATACTAGTACTACTACTACTACTACTACTACCACCACCACCACCACGACCACCACGACCACCACCACCACCACCACCACCACCACTACCACCACCACCACCACCACTACTACTATTATTATTACTACTACTACCCCACCAACTACAATTACTACTACTACTACTACTACTACTACTACACCTAATGCTACTTCTCCTAATGCTACTGCTACTTCTTCTAATGCTACTGCTTCTATTACTACTATAGGTACTACTACTAGTACTACTACTACTAATATTATTGCTACTGCTACAATTACTAATACTACTACTACAACAACGACTACTAACAGTACTACAACTACTATTGTTGTTGTTGTTGCTACTACTACAACTACTACTTCTGCTGCTGCTGCTAGCTCTACTACTACTACTTCCACTACTATTACTAATGCTACTTGTACAACTGCTACTATTCTTGTTACTCCTACTACTACAATTATTGATACTACTACTGCTGCTATTACTACTGCTTCTGTTACTACTACAACAACAACTGCTACTACAGCTATTATTACTACAACAACTACTACTACAACTATTACTACTACTGCTACTACTATTATTGCTACTACTATTGCTACTGCTACTACCACTACTAAAATAACTTCTCCAACTTCTACTACAACTACTACTACAACCACTAGCAATACTACTACTATTGCTACTGCTATTGCTGGTACGACAATTATTACTACTACTACTATTGCTACTACAACTAATACTGCTGCGGCCACTACAAGTACTACTATAACAACTACTGCTACTAATAATACTATTGTTGTTGCTACAACTACTATGACTACTACTCTTATTAATACTACTGCTACAGCAGCTACAGTGACTATTGCTACTTCGACTTTTGATACTTCTCCGAATACTACTACGGTTGCTACTACTGCTTCTCCAACTAATATTACTACTTTTGCTGCCACTGCTAGTACTACTACCGCTACTACTGCTATAGCATCTACTACAAGTTTTACTGGTACTACTTCTGCTACTACTACTACTACTATGGCTACTACTACTGCTGCTACTACTACTTCTGCTACTACTGCTGCTACTACTAATACTACCACTATGACTACTGCTGTAGCTACTACTACTACTACTGCTGGTATTACTACTGTTGTACTTTCGCTACTACGGCTACTACTACTTCCGCTACTATGGCTACTACTACTACTTCTACTGCTACTAATACTACTACTGCTACCAATATTGCTACTACTGCTGCTATTACTACTACTACTGTTATTACTACTGCTACTACAGTTGTTACTACTATTACTACTAATGCTGCTACTGCTACTAGTATGACTACTACTGCTATGGCGATTAATACTACTACCACTATTACTACTACAACTTCTACGGCTGTTGTTGCTGTTGCTAGAACTACAACTACTACTACTCATACTACTACCACAACTACCACTACTACGGCTAATACTACTACTCGTACTACTACTACTATTACTACTACTATAGCTGCTACTCCACCTACTACTGCAACTACAATTACAACTACTACTATTGTTGCTACTACTACTACTACAACTTCTCCCATTACTACTACTACTACCCTACTACTGCTACTACTACTACTACTACTAATAATATTCCTACTACTACAACTTCAACTCCTTCTAATACTATTACCACTACTACCACTACAACTACAAATACTACTACTGTGACTTCTACTACTTTGACTACAACTTCTGCTGCTACCACTACTAGTCCTCCTACTACTTCTACTACTATTATTGCTACTTGTGCTACTACTATTATTGCTACCCCTACTATTACTCCTACGATAACTACTACTACTCCTACAACTACAACTACCACTACTACTCCTACACATCTCCTATGCCTACACCTACTCCTACTACTATAGTTACTACTATGACTACTATGACTACTACTTCTGCAACAACTACTACTACTACTATTACAACTGCAACTAGTACTACAACTACTACTACAACTAATACTACTAGTACTACAACTACTACTACAAATACCTCTACTACTACTACAACCACTACAACTAAAACTAATATTGTTGCTGCTGCTATTACTCCTACTATTACATCTACTGCTACTATCACTACTACTATTACTACTACTTCTAGAATAACAAAAACTATTACTAATACTCCTACTACTCCTACTACTGCTACACCTACTATTGCTGTTAATATGATGGCTACTACTAGGACTGCTGCGATTACAACCACTATACTACTAATACTCTTATTGCTGCTATTTCTACTACTACTACTTCTACTTCTCCTACTACTTCTACTACTACTACAATTACTATTACTAGTACTGCAACTGCTACTACTACTATCGCTGCTATTTCAATAACTACTGCTGCTACCACTACTTCTACAGCTAATCCTACTACTACTATGACTATTATTACTATTGCTACTACTATTACTACAACTACTACTACTACTACTACAACTTCCACTACAACCTCTGCTACTGCTACTACCACTACAACTCCTATTACTACAACAACAACTACTACTACTACAACTACTACTGCTGCTACTACTACAACAACTACTACAACTACTACAATCACTACTACTTCTACTACTAGCACTACTCTGCAACTACTAATACTTCTAATACTAGTACTAGTATAGTTGCTTGTATGACTACTACTAGTACTAATACTACTAGAACTACTACTACTTCTACTACTACTACTGCTGCTATTAGTACTACTACAACTATTATTACTGCCACAACTACTCCTATGGCTAATACGACAACTACTGCTACTACTACTACTGCCACTATTACTTCTGCTACTATTGCTACTGCTACTACTCGTACTACTACTATTACCACTATAACTACTACTGCTACTGCTGCTACTACTTCTACAACTACTACTATGACTACTACTACTCCTACTACTACTACTATGACTGCTACTACAACTACACTACTATTGCAACTATTGCTACTTGAATTACTACTACTCTTGAAACCACTACTTTTACTACAACTAATACTGCACCAACTGCTACTACGACTACTACTACTCCAACTGCGACCACTACTACTCATACTAATGCTATTACAACTACTAATACTACTACTACTCCTATAACTACAAGAACTACAACTACTGCTACGACTACTACTCCTACTACTCCAACTATTACTACTACTACTACAATTAATACAAATTCTCCAACTATGACTACTAATACTACAAGTACTACTACTCCTACTACTACTCTATTACTTCTACTACCACCACTACTAATATTGCTGTTACTAATATGACTACTGCTACTACTACTACTTCTACTACTACTGCTATTACTACTACTACTACTACTGCAACTACTACTACTGAAACTACTAATACATCTACTCCTACTACTGCAACTACTGCTACCACTACTATTGCCGCTACTACTAATACTACAACTAATAGTACTACTACTACTACTTTTACTACTACCACTGCTGCTACTACTACTACTACAACTATTTTCATTATTATTATTACTACTACTGTGACTACAACTAGAACAACAACAACAACTAGTACTACTGCTACTATTACTACTACTACTACTACTACTACTACTACTTCTCCTACTACTACTATTACTACTATTACGATTACCATTACTGCTCGTACTAATATTACCACTGCTACTATAGCTACTACTACTATTATGACTACTACTACTACTTCTACTATAACTACTAATACTACTATTATGATTGCTACTGCTATAACTTCTACTACTAAAAATACTGTTACTACTTCTACTTCTACTACTCCTGTTGCTACTATGAGCACTACTTCTACTGCTACTACTGCTGCTACTGCTGCTACTGCTGCTGCTACTGCTACAACTACTACTACCACTGCTATAACTACTACTCCTACTACTACTGCTGCTGCTACTACTACAACTACTAATGGTACCAGTATTACTTCTACTCCTACAACAACAACTACTACTATAGCCATGACTCCATCTACTACAACTAGTACCACAACTATAATTATTGCTGCTACTAGTACTGCTAATGCTATTACTGCTACTACTATTACAGCTAATGCTACTTCTACAACACTTACTGCTACTACAACTACTTCAACAACCAATATAGCTACTGTTGCAATGCCTACTGCTACTGAAACTACTACTTCTATTACTACTACTATAAATATTACTGCTACTACTACCACTACTACTGCTGCTGCTACTACTACTGCTACTACTACTACTACAGCTTCTACTACAACAACAACTACTACTACTTTAACTACTACTACATCTACTCATGCTGCTGTTACAACTGCTACTACAACTAGTACTGCTACTACTACTTCTACTATCGCTACTACTACTACTGTTGCTGCTGCTGCTACTACTGCTACTACTACTACTGCTACTGGTACTACTGCTGCTACTACTACTACTTCTACTATTGCTATTACTACTACTACTGCAGCTACTACTACTACTTCTACTACTACTATTATAACTACTACTACTACAACAACTATTACTCTAACCTCTACTACTTCTATTGCTCCAACTACTACTACTATTACTACTACTTTTGCTAATTTTACTACTTCTGCTACTACTCCTACTGCTATGGCTACTAATACTACTACTCCTGTTGCTGCAGCTGCTTCTACTACTAGTACTAGTGCTGTTGCTACTACTACTACTTCTAGTTCTTCTAATACAGCTGCTACTACTGCTACTACTACAACAACCACCTCATCTACTGCTACTGCTGCTAGTACTACACTACTACTACATCTACCAACACTTGTACTACTACTACTTCAACAATAATTACAATTAGTACTACTACAAATTCTACTACTACAATAACCACCTCTACTACCACTCCTATTGCCACTAATACTACTACTAGAACCAATAGTACTACTGATTCTACTACCTCAACTACTACTACTACAAGTACTACTACTAGTACTACTACTACTACAGGTGCTACTACTATTACTGCTATTACTACTGCTACTGCTACAACTACTACTGCCACAACAACTACTACTAATGCTTGTGCTACTACAACTACTTCTACTACTAGTACTACTGCTACTACTGCTATCGTTACTACTACTACTGCTACAGCTACTACTACTACTACCACCACTGTGACTACTACTACTACTACTAGCACTATAATAATAATAACAATAATAATAACAACTACTACTGCTGCTGCTGCAGCTGCTACACCTGACACTCCGATTATTGCTACTACTAGTACTTTTACTACTTCTACTACTAGTCCAACTATAACTATTCTTATTTGTACCACTGCTACTACTCTTAATGCTGCTACTGTAGTCATGCTTTTACTACTACTGTTGCTTCTACTACTACTCCTATCACTACTACTACTAGTACTATGACTACTACTACTACAACTACTATTCCAACTATTGTTGTTCCTCCTTCTACCACTAGTGCTACTACGTTTGCTACAACTACTATTGCTAATACTACTGCTATTACTATGGCTAGTAGTAGCAAAAGTAGTAGCGATAGTAGTATTACCAAAAATAGTTGTAGTACTAGTAGTTGTAGTAGTTATAACAGTAGTATTTTTAGTATAAGTAGTAGTAGCAGTTGAAGAAGTAGTAGTAGTAGTAGTAGTAGCTGTAAATCTAGTAGTAATAGTAGAAGTAGTAAGAGAAGTTGCAAGAGTGGTAGTTGGAGTAGCAACAACAATAGTAGTAGTAGTAGTAGTAGTAGTAGTAGTAGTAGTAGTAGTAGTAGTAGTAGTAGTAGTAGTAGTAGTAGTAGTAGTAGTAGTAGCAGTAGTAGTAGTAGCAGTAGTAGCAGTAGTAATAGTAGTAGTAGTAATAGCAGCAGTAGTAGTAGGAGCAGTAGTAGTAGTAGTAGTCATAGTTATAATAGTAGTAGCAGTAGTAGTAGTAGTAGTAGTAGTAGCAGCAGCAGCAGTAGTAGTAGTAGCAGCAGAAGTAGTAGTAGCCGTAGTAGTAGTAGTAGTAGTCATAGTAATAATATTTATAGTAACAGAAGTCATAGTACTAATAGAGTACTAGCAATAGCAGCAGCAGTTGTTGTTGTATAAGTAGTGCTAGCAACTGTAATGGTAGAAGGGGTAGCGGTAGTAGTAGTAGTAGTAGTAGCTAAAGTAGTAGCGATAGTAGAATTAGCAAAAGTAGTAGTAGTAGTATTAGTAGTTGTAGTAGTTGTAGAAATAGTAGGAGAAGTTTTAAGAGTAGTAGTTGGAGTAGTAGCAGCAACAATAGTAGTAGTAGTAGCAGGAGGAGGAGGAGGAGGAGTAGTAGTAATAGTAGTAGCAGTAGTAGTACTAGTAGTAGTACTAGTAGTAGTAGTAAAAGTAGTAGTAGCAGTAGAAGTAGTAGTAGTTGTAGTAGTAGTAGCAGTAGTAATAATAATAGTCGTAGTAGTAGCAGTAGTAGTAGCAGCTGTAGTAATTATAGTAGTAGTATTAGTAGTTGTTATTGTAGTAGATGTAGTAGTAGTTGTAGTAGTAGTAGGAGTAGTAGTATTAGCAGTAGTAATAGTAGTAGTAGCCACTGTATTAATCATAGTAGTAGTAGTAGTAGTAGTAGTAGTAGCATTTGTAGTTATAGTCATAGTACTTGTAGTAGTAGTACCGGAAGCACTAGTAGTAGTAATAGCAGTTGTAGCCATTGTAGCATCATCAGTAGTAGTAATAGCAACTATAGCAGTAGCAGCAGTACTATTAGTAGTAGCACGAGCAGTAGAAGTACTAGTTATAGTAGTATTAATAATAGTAGTAGTAGTAGTAGTAGGAAAAGTAGTAGTTGTAGTAGTGGTAGTAGATGCAGTAGCAGTAGCAGCAGCAGTAATAGTAGTAGTAGTTATTATTGTAGTAGCAGCAGTAGTAGCTGCAGCAGCTAATCGTAGTGGTAGTGAAGGCCGCAGCAGTAGTAGTGATAGCAAAAGAAGCAGCAGCAGCAGCAGCAGCACAAGTAGTTGTAGTTATGGCAGTAGTAGGAGTAGCTGAAGTTGGAGAAGAAGTAGCAATAGTATCTGTAGTAATAGCCGTAGTAGTTGTAGTAGTAGTTGCCGCTGTAGCAGAAGTAGCAACATTAGTGGAGGTAGCAGTATTTCTATAAGTAATAGTAGTACAAGCAGCTGCAGCAGTAGCAGTAGTAGTAGTTATAGCTGTAGTGGTAGTAGTAGTAGTAGCAGCAGTAGCACAAGTTGTGTTAGTAGTAGTAGTAGCAGCAGCAGTAGTAGAAGTGGTGGAAAAAGTAATAGTAGTAGTACTAGTAGTAGTTGTAGTTGAAGTAGTAGCAGTATTAGCAACATAAGCAGTAGTACTAATAGCAGTAGCAGTAGTAGTAGCAGCGGCTGTAGTAGCAGTTGTAGTAGTAGTAGTTACAATAGTGGTAATAGTAGCAATACTTGTAGTAGTTGTAGCACAAGTAGTAGGAGCAGTAGTGGTAGTTGCAGAAGTAGTAGTCATAGAAATGGTATTAGTAGTGGTAGTAGTTGTTGTAATAGCTGTAGTAAGTGGTAGTAGTGGTAGTAATAGTAGTTGTAGTTGTCATTGTAGCAGCAGTAGTAGCAATAGTAGCGGTAGTAGTAGTAGTAGTAGTAGTAGTAGTAGTAGTTGTGGTTGTCGTAATAAGTAGCAGTCATGATCGACGATCTTAGTAGTAGTCGTAGCAGCAGGAGTTATGGTAGTAGTAGTTTGTAGATCGTAGTAGTAGTAGTTAGTAGTAGTGAGTAGTAGGCAGTTGTTAGTATAGTAATAGTAGTCAATATAGTAGTCGTCGTAGTGGCAATCGTGGTAGTAGTTGTTGCAGTAGTAGCAATAGTAGGAAAAGTAGTAATATTAATAGTATTAGTAGTAGTAGTAGTATTAGTAGTAGCAGTAGTAGCAGTAGCAGCAGCAGCAGCAAGAGTACTAGTAGTAGCAGTAGAAGTAGTTGTAGTTTTAGTTATAGTAGTTGTTGTAGTAGCCGTAGTAGTAGTAGTAGTAGTCATAGTAGTAGTACTAGTATTAGTAGTAGTACTTGTTGTTGTTGTAACAGTAGTAGCAGTTAAAGCAAGGGTGGTAGTAGTCGTTATAGCAGTCCTTGTATGAGTAGTAGCAGAAGTAGTTGTTGTAGTAGTAGTCATTGTAGTAGAAGTAATAGTAGTAGAAATAGCTGCAGCAATAGTTGTAGTAGAAATAGTTGTAATACTAGTTGTAGCAGTAGTAGTTGTGGCTACAGTAGTATTAGTAGTTGGAGTAGTAGTAGTAGCATTAGGAGTAATAATTGTAGGAGTGGTGGTTGGATCAATTGTTGTAGTAGTAGCAGAACCAGCAGTAGTAGCGGTACCACCAATTGTAGTAGTAGCGGTAGCATCAGTAGTAGTTATAGTGGTAGTAGTAGTTGTAGTGGTAGTAGTAGCAGTGGTAGTAGTAGTACTTGTAGTAGTAGTTATAGTGGTGGTAGTAGTAGTAGCAGTAGTAGTTGTTGTAGTTGTAGTGGTGGTGGTAGTAGTAGTAGTAGTAATAGCAGTAGCAGCAGCAGTAGTAGTACTAGTAGCAGTAGTAGCACAAGTTGTGTTAGTAGTAGTACTAGTAACAACAATAGTAGAAATGGTGGCAAAAGTAGTTGTGGTAGTACTATTAGTAGTTGTAGTAGAAGCAGTAGTAGTATTAGCATCATAAGTAATAGTACTAATAGCAGTAGTAGTCATAGTAATAGTAGTAGTAATAATAATAGTAGTAGTAGAACTTGTAGTAGTTGTAGTAGTAGCAGTAGTAGTGGTAGTTGCAAAAGTAGTAGTAGTAGCAGAAATAGTGTGAGTAGTGGTAGTAGCAGTAGTAACAGTAGTAGTTAGTGGTAGTAGTGGTAGTAATAATAGTAGTAGTTGTCATTGTAGCAGAAGTAGTAGTAGTGGTGGTGGTAGTAGTAGTAATAGTTGTGGTTGTAGTACTAGTCGCAGTACTTGTCGATGTACTAGTAGTAGTAGTAGTAACGACAATTGTAGTAGTAGCAGTAATTGTAGTAGTTGTAATAGTAGTAATAGCAGTTGTAGTAGTAATAATAGTAGTCATAGTAGTAGTAGTAGCGGCAACAACAATGGTAGTAGTAGTAGTAGCCATAGTGGTAGTAGTTGTTGCAGTAGTAGTAGCAGTAGGAAAAGTAGTAATATTAATAGTATTAGTCGTAGCAGCAATCATAGTAGTTGTGGGAAAAGTAGTATTAGTTGTAGCAGTAGTAGCAGTAGTAGCAACAGCAGCAATAGTAGTTATAGTAGTAGTAGCAGTAGCAGTAGTCGTAGTTGTAGTTATAGCAATTGTAGTAGAAGTAGTAGTAGTAGTAGTAGTCATAGTAGAAGTACTTGTTGTTCTTATAGCAATAGTAGCAGTTAAAGCAAGAGTAGTAGTAGTCATTATAGTAGTACTTGTATGAGTAGTAGCAGAAGTAGTGGTCGTAGTAGTAGTCATTGCAGTAGATGTAATAGTAGCTGAAGTA
Source organism: Trichopus zeylanicus subsp. travancoricus (assembly GCA_005019695.1). Classification (NCBI taxonomy): domain Eukaryota; kingdom Viridiplantae; phylum Streptophyta; class Magnoliopsida; order Dioscoreales; family Dioscoreaceae; genus Trichopus; species Trichopus zeylanicus. The sequence continues at coordinate 138,721 of RXID01021717.1, forward strand.
GTTGCAGTAGTAACTGCAGTAGTACTAGTAGTAGAAGTAGTTGCAATACTAGTTGTAGTAGTAGTAGTCATCACTACAGTAGTATTAGTAGGAGTAGTTGTAGTAGCATTAATAGTAATAATTACAGTAGTGGTAGTTGGAGCAGTAGCTGTTGTAGTAGCTACAGTAGCAGTAGTAATGGTAGCACCAGTAGTAGTAGTAGCAATAGCATCAGTAGTAGTTATAGTGGTAGTAGTAGTTGTAGTGGTAGTAGTAGCAGTGGTCGTAGTAGTACTAGTAGTAGTAGTTGTAGTGGTACTAGTAATATTGGTAGTAGTAGTAGTAGCAGTAGTAGTTGTTGTAGTTGTAGTGGTAGTAGTAGTATTAGTAGTAGTAGTAGTAGTAGTAGCCGTAGCAGTAGTAGAAGCTATAGTAGTTGTAGTGGTAGTAATAGTAGTAGTATTAGTAGCAGCCGTAGTAGCAGAAGTGGTAATAGTAGTGCGGGTAGTAGTCGTAGTTGTAGTAGTCGTAATAGTCGAAGCAGCAATAGAAGTAGTAGCAGTAGCAGTAGTAGTAAGAGGAGTGCTAGCAGTAGTAGAAGTAGTAGCTGTAGTACTGGTGGTTGTAACAACAGCAACAATAGTAGTAGTAGTAGTAGTAGTAGTAGTACTAGTAGTAGAAGTAGTTCTAGTAGCAGAAGTAGTAGGAGTATTAGTGGAATAGTTGTTGTTGTAGTAGTAGTAGATGGAGTATTCGTAGTAGGAGTATCACTAGTAATTGAATAAGTAGTAGTAATAATAGTAGCAGAAGCTGTATTACGAGTAGCAGTAGTAGTAGCATTTGCCGCAGGGGCAATAGTAGTAGGAGTAGCAGTTGCATTTGCTGTAGCGTAAGTAGTTGTAGTAATAGTAGTAGTAGGAGTATCACTAGTAAAAAAAATAGTGCTAGTAGTAGTAGTAGCAGGAGGAGTTGTAGTAATAGTAGCAATAGGAGCGGAGCAAATAGTAATAGTAGTTGGAGAATTCGTAGTAGTAGTTGTAGTTTTAGTAGTGGTAGTAGCAATAGTAGTTGTTGTAGTAGTAGCTATAGTAGGAGTAGGAGGAGCAGTAGTAGTAGTATTAGTAGTAGTAACGGTAAGATTAGTAGTCGCAGTAGTAGTCGCAGTAGTAGGAGTTGTTGTCGTAGCAGTTATAATAGTAGTTGTTGTAGTAGCAGTTATAGTACTATTGGCAGTTGTTGTAGTAGCAGTAGTTAGAGAAGTTGGAGATCTAGCAGTAGTAGTAGTAGCAGCAGTTGCAATAGTAGCTGTAGTAGTAGTAGTTATAGTTGTAGTAGCAGCAAGGGCAGTAGTAGTAGTAGTAGCAATAGTATTAGCAGGAGCAGCAAGAGTTGTAGTAGTTGTAGCAGGAATAGTAGTAGTAGTAGCTGTTGTTGTTGTAGATGGCGCAATAGTGGCAATAGTAGTAGTGGTAGCATCTGTAGTGGTAATAGTTGAAGTAGCAGTAGTAATAGCTGTAGTAATAGTAGTAGTTGCTGCCGTAGTAGTTGTAGTAGTTGTAATAGTAGTAGTAGTTGTAATAGTAGTAGTAGTAGCAGTAGCAGCAATAGCAGTAGTTGTAATTGTAGTAGCAGCAGCAGTAGTAACGGATGTAGTAGTAGTAGTTGTTGTTGTAGTAGTAGCGCTGGTAGCAGTAATACCAGTAGGAGAAGCAGTAGCAATAGTACTAGCAGTAATAATAGTAGTAGTAGTAGCAATTGTACTAGTAGTAGTAGAAGTAGAAGCTGTAGTAGTAGTAGTAGCAGAAGTAGTAGTAGTTGTAGCGGTAGAAGTACTAGTAGTAGAAGAAGTGGCAGTAGTAGCAGCAGAAGCAATAGTAGTAGAAGCCGAAGTAGTAGTAGTCGTATTATTAGCGGTAGCCATAGTAGTAGTAGTTGTAGTAGAAGTTGTAGTAGCTATGGTAGTAGCAGAACTAGTAGTCGCTATGGTAGTAGTAGTATTAGCCGTAGCTGTGGTAGTAGTAGTAGTTGTGGTGGTGGTGGTGGTGGCGGTACCAGTAGATGTAGTACAGTAGTAGCAGTAGTGGTAGTAGTGGCAGTAGTGGCAGTAGTAGCAGCAGTAGTAGTATAATAGTAGTAGTATTAGTAGTAGCAGTGGTAGTAGTAGTAGAAGTAGCTGTAATGGAAGCTGCAGTAGTAGTAGCAGAAGTAGCAGTAGTAGTGTTAGTAGTAATAGTAGTAGTAGCAGTAGTAGTAGCAGCAGCAGCAGCCATAGTAGTAGCAGTAGTATTAGGAGTAGGGGTAGTTGTAGTATTAGTAGCAGTAGCAACAGCCGTAGCAGCAGCATTAATTACTGGAGCAGTAGTAATAGTAGTTGTAGTTGTAGTAGCAGTATTTGCAGCTGCAGTAGTAATAGTGGTAATAGTAGTTGTTGTAGTAGGAGAAGCAGCAACAGTAGCAATAGTAGCTTTTGTAGCAGTAGCAACAGTAGTTATTGTCGTAGTAGTAGAATTAACGATGGTAGTAGTAGTAGTAGTGGTAGTAGCAGTAGTAGTAGTAGCTATAGTTGTAGCTGTAGTAGTAGAAGTAATAGTAGTAGCAGTAGCAGTAGCAGTAGTTGTATTAGCAATAGCAGCAGCAGCAGCGGTAGTTGTAGTAGTAGCTGTAGTAATAGTAGTAGAAGAAGTTGTAGCTAAAGTTCTAGCAGTTGTAGTAGTAGTAGTAGTATTAGTAGCAGTTGTAGTAGTAGTTGTAGTTGTTGCAGTAATAGGAGTAGTAGCACAAGTAGTAGTGGTAGTAGTGGTAGCAGCAATTTTAGAAGTTATAGTAGTAGTGGCAGTAGAAGTAGTCATAGTTGTAGTAGTAGTAGCAGATTTAGTAGTCGTAGTAGTTGCAGTTATTGCTATTGAATTAGTATTAGTAGTACTAGTAGCAGCAGTTGCAGTATTAGTAGTTGCAAAAGTGGTAGAAATAGTAGTAGTGAAATTAGTAGAAGTAGTAGGCGTAGTAGTAGCTGTAATAGTAGTAGCTGAAGTAGTAGCAGTTGTAGTTGTAGTAGTAGAAGCAGTAGCAGTCGTGTAGCAGTAGTAGTAGAAGCAGTCGTAGTAGTTATAGGAGAAGTAGAGCAGTAGCAGTACTATAGCAACAGTGACAACTGCAGTAGCAGTAGTAGTAGTAGTAGTAGAAATAGCAGTAGTTGTTGTTGTCATAGGAGAAATAGTACTAATAGTAGTAGTAGTTGTTGTGGTTGTACCACTAGTAGTGGTAGTAGTAGCAAAAGTAGCAGTTATAGTAGCAGTAGTAGTACTACATGTATAGTAGAAGCAATAGTTAAAGCAGCAGCAGTAGTTTTTGTAATAATAGTATTAGTAGTAGTTGCAGTACTAGCAGCAGCAGCAGCGATTGTAGCAGTAGCAGAAGTCGAAGTAGTAGTGTCGTAACAGCAGTACTAGAAGTAGTAATAGCATTAGTAGCAGCAGTGGTGCCGGTAGCATTAGTTGTTTTAGCAGTAATAGAAGTAGTAGGAGAAGTAGTAGTAGGAGTAGCAGTTGTAGTAGTCGTAGTAGTAGTAGTAGTAGTAATACCAGTTGTTGCAATAGGAGAAGTAGTAGTAGCAGTAGCAGTTGTAGTTGTAATAGTAGTAGTAGCAATAATAGTAGCAGAAGTGGTAGTAGTGGTAGTAGTAGTATTAATAGCTGAAGTATTGGTTGTAGTAGTAGTATTAGTAGTAGTGATAGTAGTAGTAGTAGTACAAGTACCAATAGTAGCAGCAGCACTAGTAGCAGAAGCAGCAGCAGTAGTAGCCACAGTAGTAGTAGTTCGAGGAGGAGGTGGAGGAGGAGGAGGAGTAGTACTACTAGTAGTAGTAGCAACAGCCATAGTAGTAGCAATAGTGGTAGTGGTAATAGTAATTATTGTAGCAGCAGTGGTAGCAGCAATAGTCACAGTAGTAGTAGCAGTTGTAGTAGTACTAGTATTACTTGCAATTGTAGTAGTAGTAGTAACAGTAGTATTAGTAGTTGTAGAAGTAATAGTAGTAGTTGTAACAGTATTATTAGTAGCAACAGTAGTAGCAGTGTTATTGGTAGCAGTAGTAGAAGTAGCTATTGTACCAATAATAGTAGTAGTACCAGTAGTAGTAGTAGTAGTGGCAGTAATAGTTATAGCATATGATGTAGTAGTAGTAGTAGCAGCAGTAATATTAATAGTCGTAGTAGCAATACTAGTAGTAGTTGTGGTAGTTGTAGCAACCGTAGTATTAGTAGGAGTAATAGTTGTTGTAGTAGTAGAGGTTGGAGTAGTGATAATTGTAGTAGTAGATGTAGTCGCAGTTGCTATTGTAGAAGTTGTAGCAATAGTAGTAGCCATAGTAGTAGTGGTTGAAGTACTTGTAGTCGTAGTTGTTGTTGTTTTGGTAATAGTAGTAGTAGTAACATTAGTACTTGAAGTAATAGTAGTAGCAGTAGCTATTGTAGCAGTAGTAGTTGTAGTGGTAGTCGAAGAAGAGGTAGCAGTAGTAGCAATAGTACCCGTATTGGCAGTAGTAATAATAGTAGTAGTCGTAGCAGTAGTCGCAGCCGCAGCTATAGTAGAAGTTGTAATAGAACTAGAAGTAGTAGTAGTAGTAGTAGTCATAGTTGTAGTAATAGTAATAGTAGTAGTTGTAGGAATACTATTAGTAGTAGTAGTAGTAGTAGTAGTAGTAGCGACAGTAGTATTAGTTGGAGTAGCAGTAGTAGTAGCAGCAATAGTAGTGGTGGTGGTAATTATAGTCGAAGAAGTAGTAGTAGTAGTAGCTACAGTAGAAGTACTTGCAATAGAAGTAGTAGCAGCAGCAATCATAGTAGTAGTAGTGGGAGTAGTAGCAGTTGTAGTAGCAGCAACAATAGTTGTCGTAGTACTAGCAGTAGTAGCAATAGTAGTAGTAATTGTAGTAGCAATGGTAGTAATAGCAGCAACAACAACAGTTATAGTAGTGTTGCTAGTAGTTGTGGTAGAAGTTGTTGTAGTAGTTGTTGTAGTAGTAGTAGTAGCTGTAGTAGTTGTGAAAATAATAGTAGTAGTAGTTGAAGTTGTACCAGCAGTAGCAGCAGCCATAGTTGGAGAAGGAGTAGTAGAAGCAGTAGTAGTAGTTGAAGTAGAGGTAGTTGTAGTTGTAGTTGTGGTAGAAGTAGCAGTAGTTGTAGTAGTCACAGTAGTAGCAACAGTGGTAGTAAAAGTAGTAGCAGAAGTAGTAGTAATAGTAACAGTAGCAGTCGTGCCATCCGCAGTAGCAGTAGAAGTGGTAGCAGAATTCGTAGTAACAGCAATAGTAGTCGTCGTAGTAGTAGTAGTAGCAATAATAGTTGCCGCAAAAGTAGTAGTAGTGGTGGTAGAAATTGTAGTAGTATTTGTGGTAGTAAGAGTAACATCAGCGGTACTAGTAGTAGTAATAGTAGCAGCAACAGTAGTGGTGGTGGTAATTATAGTGGGAGAAGTAGCAGTAGTAGTAGCTGCAGTAGAAGCAGCAGTAGTAGCAATAGTAGTAGTAGTGGTGGTAGTAGTAGCAACAGTAGCAGCAATAGCAATAGTAGTAGTAGTAGTAGTAGCAGTAGTAGCAGTAGTAGTAGTAGCAATAGTAGTAGTAATTGTAGTAGTAGTAGTAGTATTAGTAATAGTTATAGTAGTCATTGTTGTAGTAGTAGTAGCTATAGTAGTTGTGATAATAGTAGTAGTAGTTGACGTGGAAGTATCAGCGGAAGTTAAAGTTGTACCAGCAGCAACAGCAGCCATAGTTGGAGAAGTAGTAGTAGATACAGTAGCAGTAGTTGAAGCAGTGGTAGTAGTTGTAGTTATGGTAGAAGTAGCAGTAGTTGTAGTAGTCACAATAGTAGCAACAGTAGTAGTAGAAGTAGTAGCAAAAATAGTAGTGGTAGTAGCAGTAGCAGTCGTGCCATCCGTAGTAGCAGTAGAAGTAGTAGCAAAAGTCGTAGTAGTTGTAGTGGTAGCATCAATAGTCATTGCGAAAGTAGTAGTAGTGGTGGTAGTAATTATAGGAGTAGTATTTGTAGTAGTAGGAGTAACAACAGCGGTACTAATAGTAGAAGTAGTAGCAGCAGCGGTAGTAGTAGTAGTAGGAGTAGCAACAGCAGTAATAGTAGTAGGAGTAGAAGTAATAGTATAAGTAGTAGTAGTAGTTGTTGGAGTAATAATAGCACTAGTAGTAGTAAAAGTAGTAGAAGTAGGAGTAGTAGTTGTAGTAGTAGTAGTAGTAGTAGGAGTAGTAGTTGCAGTAGCAGGAGACATAGCAATAGTGATAGCGCTAGTAGAAGTAGTGGGAGCAGGAGTAGCAGTTGTAGTAGTAGTAGTAGAAGTGGGAGTACTAGTAGTAGTAGTAGCAATAATTGGAGCGATATTAGTGGATGTAGTAGCAGCCGCAATCGTAGTACTAGGAGTAGTAGTAGTAGCCGTAGTAGTAGGAGTAGTAGTTGCTGTTGTAGGAGCAGTAGGGGTAGTAGTAGGAGTAGCAGTAGCTTAAGTAGTAGTACTCGCAGTAGTAGCAGGTGTACCATTACTAAAAATAATAGTAGTTGTAGAAGTACTGTAGCAGGACTACTAGTAGTAGTAGTTGCCGTAGTAGTAGCAGTAATAGTCACAGTAGTAGTACTAGAAGCAGTAGCAATAGTGGCAATAATAGCAGCAGTAATTATAGTAGTTGAAGTAGCATTAGTAGTAAGAGCAATAGGAGTGGTATTGGTAGTAGTTGCAGCAGTAATAGTACCATTTGCAAAAAGAGCAATAGTTTGTAGCAGTCGAAGAAAAAGTTGTATTAGTAGTGGTAGAAGTAGCAGCAGTAGTAGTAGTAGCAGTAGCAGTTGCTGTAGTCGTAGTTGTCGGAGAAGTCATAGTTGTAGCAGCAGCAGCCGCATTGGTAGTAGTAGTAGTAGTGGAAGTAGTAGTATTAGTAGTAAAAGTAGTAGCAGCAGAAATAGTAGTTGTAGCAGTACTAACAGTAGTAGTAGTAGTCGTAGCAGTAGTAGAAGTAGTAGCAGTAGTAGTCATACGACCAGTAGTAGCGATAATAGCAGTAGAAGTAGTAGTAGCAGTATTTTCAGTAGTTGGTGTAGTAGTAGTAGTAGTTTTAGCAGTCGTAGTAGTGGTAGTACCCGCAATAGTTGTTATAGCAACAATAGTAGCAGTATTAGAAGTAGTAGTTACAGTAGCAACAACAGTAGTACTAATAATAGTAGCAGTAGAAGTAGCAGTTGTATTAGCATTATAGTAGTGGTAGTAGTAGTAGTAGCAGTAGTAGTAGAAGCAATAGTAGTAGTAGCGGCAGCAGTAGTAGTAGCACTAGCAATTGTAATAGTAGTAGTTGTTGTTGTTGTAGCAGTTGTTGTTGTAGTAGTAGTTGTTGTTGTTGTTGTAGTACCAGTTGCAATAGTAGAAGTTGTTGTTGTAGTGGTAGTGGTAGTAGTAGTAGTAGGAGTAACAGCAGCAGTAGTAGCAATAGTGGTAGTAGCAGTAGCGGTAGTAGTTGTAGTAGCAGCAGTAAAAGCAGTAATATGCGTAGTACTAGTGGTAGTAGTATTAGTAGTAGAAGTAGTTGTAGCAATAGGAGTAGAAATATGAGTAATAGCAGTAGTAGTATGAGTGGTATTAGTAGTAATAGGTGTTGTAGTAGTACAAGTAGTAGTAGCAATAGTAGTAGTAGTTGTTGTTGTTGTAGTAGTAGTTGCGCTAGTACTAGTAGTAGTAGTAGAAGGCGTCGTAATAGTAGTAGTAGTAGCAGTAGTAGCAGTAGTAGTAGTAGAAGTAATAGTAGTAGTAGTAGTAGTTGTAGTAGTAGTTGTAGTAGTAGTAGTAGTAGTAGCAGCACTAGTAGTTGTAGTAGAAGTAATAGTAGTAGTAGTAGTAGTTGTTGTTGTTGTTGTTATTGTTGTTGTTGTTGTAGCAATAGCAGTAGTAATTATTGCAATAGTAGCAGTACTAGTCCTACTCCTACACCTACTACTTCCAGTACTACTTCTACTACTTCTACTACTTCTACTACACTTCCTCCAACTCCTCCTACAACTTCTAATTCAACTACTACAACAAATACCCCTGCTACTACTACACCTACTACTACTACTATTCGTACTCCAACTCCTGCTGCTACTACTACTACGGCTACTACTACCCCTACTCCAACTTCTATAACTCCTACTACTAACCCTACTCCAAGTCTAACCACTACTGCTACTACTACTACTGCTATTATTACTAATACTACTACACCTACTTCAACTACTACTACCACCACCACTACTACCACTACTAGTACAATTACTACTACTACTACTATCGGTACTACTACTGCTAATACTCCTATGCCTCCTCCTCCTCCTCCTCCTCCTCCTCCTCCTCCTCCTACTACTACTACTACTACTACTACTATTATTACTACTACTAGTCCTACCCCAACTCCTATTGCTACTACTACTCCTACTACTACTACTACATCTACTCCTACTATGACTACACCAACAACTACTCCTACTCCCAACTCCTACTGCTGCTACTGCTACTACTACTACCACTACCACTATAACAACAACAACAATAACAACAACTACTACTACAACCACTGCTACTTCTACTGCTAATACTACTACTACTGCTGCAGCTTCTTTGAGTACTATTGCCACTACTCCTACTCCAACTCCAACTGCTACTACTACTACTACTCCAACTTGTACTACTACTACTACTACAATAGTAGCAACAACAACAACAACTACTACTGCTACTACTAATACCACTACTAATATTAGTACTACTACTACTACTACTGCTACTACTACTAGTACCACTACTCCAACTCCAACCACTACTATTACTACTACTACTACTACTATTGCTACTACTACTGCTGCTGCTACTACCACCACCACTACTACTACTATTACTACTACTACTACTATTACAACTACTACTACTAATACTACTACTATTCATACTCCTTGTACTACTCTTGCTACTAAAACTACTACAACCACTACAATAACAACAACATCAACTACTACCTCAACTGCTGCTGCTGTTGCTACTACTACGACAACTGCTACTACTATTGCTACTACTATTACTAGCGGCTAGTAGTACCACTACTAATCCTACAACTCCTACTGCTACTACTACTCCTACTCGAACTCCTACAGCAACTACTACTACTACTACTACCACTACAACTACTACTACTTCTACTATTACTACTACTAATACTACTATAACTACTACTACTCCTACTACGATTACCTATACTACTGCAAGCACAACAACTTCTATTACTACTACTGTTGCTACTGCTGCTGCTACTATTACTACTACTACTACAACTGCTAATACAACTATTAGTACTACTACTACTATTACTGCTTCTACTACAACTACTACTTGTTCTAGTACTTCCACTAATATACAACTACTACTACGGCTGCTTCTACTGTAGTTGCTAGTAGTAGTAGTAGTAATAGTACTACTACTACTACTACTACTACCAATCCTACTCCAACTCCTAGAGCTACTACTACTACAACTACCGCTACTACTACAACAACTCCAACTAATACTACTGCTACTACTCCTACTCCAACAACTACTACTCCCAGTACTACTTCTACTACTACTACTATTCCTACTACAACTCCTATTGCTACTTCTATACATACTACTACTAGTACTACTACTATTACTGATATTATTACGACTACTACAACTGCTGCTACTAGTACTACTACTACTACTACCAACACTACTACTCCTACTCCAACCGCTACTACTATTACAACCATTAATACGAATTTTACTACTATTGCCGCAACTACTACCACTCCTACTACTGCAACAATAACTACTAATACTACTATTATTACTACCACAACTACTAATACTAATATTATTACTATTGCTACTTCTACTACTACTACAACTACACCTACTACTATTGTTACTGCTACTTCTACTACTGCTACGACTACTACTACTCAGGCAGCTACTGCTACGGCTACTACCACTACTATTCCTATTAATACCACTGGAACAACTACTACTACAAATACTACTACTACTGTTGTTAGTACTACTACCTATGCTACTAGTACAACAGCAACTACTACTACTACTACTTCTACTACTGCTACAACTACCACATCTACTACTAGTACAATTGCTACTACTACTACTGCTGCTGCTGCTACTACAACTACTACTCCTACTCTAACTACTACAACAACAACAACAACTACTACTACTTCTCCTTATACTACAACAACTACTACTACTATGACTATTACTACTACAACTATTACTTCTAATACTACTTTTACTACCACTTCTACTACTCGTACTAGTACTAGTACGACTAATACTTCTACAACTATGACTCCTATAGCTACTACTATTGCTTCTACTTTTACTACTAGTACTGCTGCTGCTGCAAATGTTGCGGCTGCTACCACTACTACTAATCCTAATACTCCTACAACTTCTGGTGCTACTACTATTATTGCTACTAATATTATTCTTACTACTACTACTACTACTACTCGTGCTACTACCACTAGTCCTAACACACCTACTACTACTTCTACTTCTGCAGCTATCGCTATTGCTACTACTACTGCTCCTATTACTACTATTGCTACTCCTATTACTACAGCTACTACTACTATTGCTGCTGCTGCTACTACTCAAACTTCTACTCCTAAAACTAATATTACTACTACTACTATTGCAACTACTACTTGAACTACAACTCCTACTGCTATCGTTGCTCTCCTACTACTATTACATCAACTACACGTACAACTACTGCTACTTCTGCTGTTGTAGCTGCTACTACAACAACAGCAACAACTACTAGTAGTACTTCTACTTCTGCTGCTACCACTTCTACTACTTCTACTATTGCTACTATTACTACTATTACTAGTACTACTACTACTCTTGCTGCTCTTGCAGCTACTGATGCTAGTACTACTACTACCACTATTGCTCATGCCACGACTACTGCTACTACTATAGCTGCTGCTACTAATATTACTACCACTACTGCTACTACTACTAATACTACAACTTTTAGTCCTACAACTACTTCTGCTACTCCTCCTACTACTACTAGTACTGTTATTACAACTCTTACTACTGCCACTACAACTAATATGACTGCTAGCACTGCTATTGCTGTGCTACTACTACCATGACTGCTACTACGACTACTACTACTATTACTACTGCTGCTGCTACTACTACTACTAGAACAAGAACTACCACTACTTCTACTACTATTTCAACTACTATTCCTACTACTACTCCTACTACTGCTACTCCTAAAACTACTATTACTACTACTACAACTCCTACTCCAACTCGAACTATGACTACTACTGCTACAACAACAACTGCTGCTGCTTTTAACACAAAATTTACTACTACTGCTGCTACTACTTCTAATACTACTACAACTACAACTACTACTACCACTACAAGGACTTCTTCTAATACTACTGCTATTACTGCTACAACTACTAATTCTAATATTACTACTACTGCTAATCCTACTACAACTAGTACTATTACAACTACAACCACAACACCTACTACTTCTGAAACTGCTACTACCACTATTGCTCTTGTTACTACTACTGCTACTACCGCAACTACTCCTTTAACTACCACTACAACTACTACTACTACAACAATAATAACTACTACTGCTACTATTACTACTTCTACTACTAGTACAACTGCTACTACTACTACTCCTACTGCTACTACTACTACCTCTACTACTACTACTATTCTTGCCCCTACTCCCACTACTACTACTACTACTACTATGGCTACTGCTATAGCTACTCGAACACCCATTGCTACTACTAATCCTACTACTACTACTATAATTACTACTGCAACAATTATTACTCCTACTACTACTACTAGTCCTACTCCAACAACAACAACAACTACTACTACTGCTACTTCTACTACTACTACAATTACTACTACTACTAATACTACTACTATTACTATTACTACTACGACTACTACTACTACTGCTACGATTACTTCTAATACTACTATTAATGCTAGTACTTCTACTACTGTAACTACTACTGCTAGAGCTACTACTACAACAATGACTCCTATAGCTATCGCCAATTGTTCTACTACTACGACTGCTGCTGCTGCTGCATCTACTACTACTGCTACTATTACTACAACAACTACTACTCCTACTGCTACTCCCACTACTACTACTACTACTACATCTACTACAACTATTACTATCGCTAGTACTACTACTAGTACAACTGCTACTACCATTATAGCCAATATGACTACTACTCTAACAATAACAACAACAACAAAAACTACTACTACTACTACTACGTCTACTATTACAACTGCTGCTGTTGCCACTCCTACTACTTCTCCTACAACTACTGCTACTACCACAACTACTACTACTAATGCAACTACAACTACTTCTACTACTAGTACTACTACTAGTACTACTAGTCCTTCAACTACTACTACTACTATCACTACTTCTACTATGACTACTACTATGACTACACTACTACTACTACTACGACTACAACAGCTACTTCTACTTCAACTACTACAACTACTACTACAGCTACTACTAGTAGCACTACTTCTACTCCTACAACTATGACTATTACTCTAACTAGTACAACTACTATAACAACTCCTCCTAATATTACTACTACTGCTACTACTACTACTACTACTACTATTTCTACTACTACTAATACTTCTGCTACTACTTTAACAACTACTCCTACTCGTACTACTACTAGCACTACTGCTGCTGCTACTACTACTACAACTACAACTAGTACTACTCGTAATAATCCTACTCCTACTCCTACTACTACTCCTACAACAACTACAACTACTCCTACTATAACTACTACTTCTTCTACGACTACTTCTAATACTAAAACTCCTTGTGCTATTCCTACTACAACTTCTACTACTACTACTACTACTACTACTACTACTACTACTACTACTACTACTACTACTACTACTACTTCTACTAATACGGCCACAACTCCTCCTCCTCCTACTACTACTACTAATTCTACTATTACTCCACCTGCAACTTATACAACTATAACTCCTACACCTACTACTATTCCTATTACAACTTTTGCTAATACTACTACAGCAATAACAACTATTACTACTGTTGCTGCAACTACTACTATAGCTAATCCTACTACTACTCCTTTTCCTACACCGACTCCTACCACAAATACAATTACTACTACTTCTACTACTACTACTAGTACTACTATTACTGCCACTATGACTACTACAACCATTGCTATTGCGACTGCTACTACTACTATAACTACTACAATTACTAATACTACTGCTGCTACTCATACTACTACCACTACCACTACCACTACAACTACTACTACTACTACCACTACTACTGCTGCTGCTGCTACTAAAACTACTACGACTTCTACTAGCAATACTGCTATGACTACTACTACTACTACTACTACAACAACAACTACTACTACTACTACTAACACTACTAGTACAATAACTTCTACTTTTACTAATACAACTACTGATACTAATACTACTACTACTACTACAACAACAACGGCAACAACAACTACTACTACTACTACCACAAACATTGCAAGTACAACAACTTCTATTATTTCTACTACAGCTACTTCTGCTACTATTGCTACTACTACTTCTACTTCTACTATAGCTACTACAGCAAGTGCTACTGCTACTACTACTATAGTAGCTACTACTACAACTACTGCAACTACTACTCCTCCTACTACAACTAGTACAACAACAACAACAACAACAACAACTACTACTACTACTACTACAACAACAACAACAACAACTTCTACTACTACTAATAATAATACTACTATGACTATTCCCACTACTCCTACTACTATCACTTTGCCAACAACTACTTCTGCTGCTACTACTACTACATCTACTACTACTACTATTGCAACTACTTCTACTACTACATTTACAACCGCTAGTGCTACTACTACTGCAACTACTACAAGAATAACAACAACAACAACTACACTACTACTACTACTACCACTACTGCTGCTGTTGCTCTAATGCCAGTAGTACTACCTCTACCAGAACTACCTCTACCACTACTACTAATACTACGACTGCTACTGTTACAATAGGTACTACTACTATGACTTCTACTACTCCTATTATTGCTACTACTGCTACTACAACTGCAACAACTACTACTGCCGCTGCTGCTATTGTTGCTACAGCTACTATCGCTATTACTAAGGCTACTGCAACTACTGACACTATTGCTGTTACTAATCCTACTACTGCTACTACTGTTACAACTAGTGCCGCTACTCCAAGTACTACTACTACCACTACTACTATAACTATTACCATAACAACAAGAACAACTATTACTACTACAGCTACTACTACTACTTCTATTACTACTACTATTACTACTACGATAACAACAACAACAACTACTGCTACTTCTTCTACTCCTATTACTACTACTACTATTAATTCTCCTACTATTTCTACTACTACCATTACTACAGCTACTACTACTTCTATCGCTACTGCTAATGCTACAACTATTTCTGCTACTGTTGCTACTACTACTGCTTCTACTAATGCTACTACTGCTACAACAATAACTACTACTACTACTCCTTGTCCTCCTCCTCCTCCTCCTCCTACTACTACTACTACACTATTGCTTCTCCTAGTACCACTACTACTAGTACTTCTACTACTACAACTATTAGTACCACTACTGCTGCTACAACAACTACTAATGCTCCTGCTGCTACAACTACTGCTATTACTACTACTACCACTGCTGCTACTGCTACTACCGTTACTATTATAACTATTTCTACTATGATTACTACTATGACTATACTACTACTACTACTACTACTACAGCTACTTCTACTTCTACTACTACAACTAGTATTGCAACTAGTACTAGCTCAACAACAACTATGACAACTACTACTAGTACTACTACTCCTCCAACTACTACAATAACTACTCGTACCGCTTGTACTACTACTCCCACTAGTACAACAACTGCTATTTTTATAACTACTACTGCTGCTACTACTTCAACTGATACTCCTACTTGTACTACTACTACTACAATAACTACTACTACTCCTTTTGCAACTACTACTACTTCTTCTGCTCCTACTATTACTTTTACTACTACTACTTCTAATACTACTAATCCTCATGTACTCCTACTACTACTTCTACTACTGCTACTACTACTACTACTATGACTACAACTCCTCCTCCTCCTCCTTCTACTACTAATAGTTCCATTACTCCACCTACAACTAATACAACTATTACTCCTACATACTACTATTCCAACTACTACTTTTGCTAATACAACTACTACAATAATGACTACTACAACAACAACAAAAACTACTACTCTTGTTCCTACTACTACTCCTACTACCGCTCCTTCTCCTGCACCAACTCCAACTACTAATACTACTACTACTTCTACTACTCCTAGTAGTTGTACTACTACTACAATTACTATTACTACAACCACTGCTATTGCTATTGCAACTACCACTACAACTACTACAACTACTAATACTACGGCTACTACAACTATTGCTGCTACTCATACTACTACTACCACCACTATGACTACTACTACTACTACTACCATGACTACTACTGTTTCTACTACTACAACTACTTCTACTACTACTAATACAACTAACACTACTACTACTACTTCTGCTAGCACTACTACTATGACTACTACTACTATTACAACAAATACAACAATTACTACTACTACTACTACTAATACTACTAGTACAATAACTTTGACTTTTACTACTACAGCTACTGCTACTACTACAACAACAACAACAACAACAACAACTACTACTACTACTACTACAACAAATAACAATGCTAGTACAACAACTTCTACTGTTACTACTATAGCTACTTCTACTACTATTACTACTACTACTACTACAGTAGCTTCTACTTCTACTACTACTGCTGCAGAAAGTGCTACTGCTACTGCTACTATAATAATAATTACTAGTACAACTATTACAATTACTACTACTACTACTATAACTAATACAACAGCTACAACTATGACTACTACAACTTCAACAACTTCTACAACAACTACTACTACTATTACACCTCCTACTACTCCTCCTACTACTATGACTATTGCTACTACTACTACTACTATTACTTCGCCAACTACTACTAATACTGCTACAACAAATACATCTACTACTACTACTACTTCTACAACCGCTACTACTGCTACTACTACAACTACAACAACAACAACTACTACTACTGCTGCTACTGCTGCTGCTACTCTCATGCTACTAGTACTACCTCTACTAGCACTACCTCAACTACTACTACTTCTACTACTACTATGACTACTATTGCTACTACTACTACTAATACTACAACAACAACTACTATTAGTAATGCTACTACTACAACTGCTACTACTGCTACTACTTCTACTAGAGTTACTACTACTACTACTGCTACTACTGCAACTTCTACTGCAATAACAACTACTACTATTGCTACAGCTATTGCAGCTGCTACTACTACTTTTACTACTGCTGCTACAACTACTTATACTACTAGAACTACTACTGTTACTACTAGTATTGCTACTCCTAGTACTGCTACTCCTAGTATTACTACTACTATTACTATAACTATTCCTACAGCTACTACTACTGCTGCTACTACTACTGCTTCCACTTTTACTACTACTACAACTACTACCACCACAACAACAACAATAACAACAACTACTATTTCTACTGCTACTATTATTTCTCCTACTACTTCTACTACTACTACTACTGCTATATACTAATTACTACCGCTATCGCTATTGCTACTGCTACAACTACTTCTGCTACTATTGCTACTGCGGCCGCTTCTACTAATACTACTACTACTAAAACAATAACTACTACTAATACTAATACTTCTACTACAACTACACCTACTACTGCTAGTACTACTACACTATTGCTTCTCCTACTATCACTACTGCTAGTATTACTACTGCTACACCTACTACTACCGCTACCGCTACTGCTGCCACAATTACTACTGTTACTATTACTACTATTGCTATTACGGCTACTACCCCTACTACTACTACCACTACTACTTTTGCTACTACTTCTACTACCATTACTACTATTACTACTACTACTAGTAGTACTACTATGACCTCCGTGACTACTACTACATCTGCTAGTACTACTGCTGCTTGTGGTACGGCCACTACTACTACTACAATAACTACTACAACAACAACAACAACTACTACTACTACTACTACTACTTGTAATTTTTCTACTATTACAACTATTATTATTACTACAACTGCGAGTACAATAACTTCTACCTTTACTACTATAACTACTACTACAACTGCCACTACAACAACTACTACTACAACTACTTCTATGATTACTACTACATCTACCACAACTACTACTACTATGACTACTACTACTACTACTACTACTACTACTACTACTACTCCAGCTGCCATAATTACTCCTTCTACTACTCCTTCCACTGCTACTATTATTGCTATTACTACTACTACTATTACTTTGCCAACTACTATAACTATTGCTACTATTGCTACATCTACTGCTACAACTACTCTTATTACTACTACTACTTTTACAACTGCTACTGCTGCTACTACTACTATTACTACTACTACTACTACTTCTACTACTACTAAAACTCCAATGCTACTACTGCTACTACTGCTACTACTATTATTACTACTGCTAATACTATCACTTCGACTACTACTATTACTACTACTGCTGCTACCACCATTTCTGCTACTGCTGCTACAACTACTGCTACTACTACTACTAATACTACTGCTACTACTACTACTACTGCTACTGCTACAACTGCTACTACTATTGCTGCTTCTACTACTACTGCTCCTACTACTACTACTACTACTTTTGCTATGGCTACTACATCTACTACTGCTATCGCAACTGCTATTGCTACTACTACTGCTGCTGCTGCTACTATTGCTAACACTACTACTGCTGCTGCTACTAGTACTACCGCTACTATAATCACTATTACTACTACTACTACTACGACTACTAGTGCTGCTACTACTGCTGCTCCTCCTCCTCCACCTCCTCTTACTACTACTACTACTACCACTACTACTACTAGTCCTATCGCAATTAGTACTACTACTACTTCTACCACTACTACCACTGCTACTACTACTACTACAGCTGATGTTGCTGTTACTACTACTACAATTATTATTACTACTACTACTACTACTAGACTACAACTACTACTATGACTATAACTACTACTATGACTACTACTACTACCACTCATGCTACTACTACTATTATTATTACTACTACTATTACTTTTGTTGCTGCTACTACAACTACTACTAGGCTACTACTACTACTACTTCTACTACTACTATTATTATTGCTACTTCTACTTCTGCTACTATAGTTGCAACTACCAGTACGACTACCACTACTTCTACTTCTACTACTACTACTACAACAACAACAACAACAACTACTACTACTACTACTACTATGACTACTACTGCTGCTACTGCTATTGCTACTACTATTGCCACAACTAGTCCTTCTACTACTAGTACTACTACAACCACTGCCAGTGCTACTATATCTACTATTACAATTATTGCCACTATTACTTCACAACTAATACGATTAGCACTACTACTACTCCCATAAATTTTACTATTATTGCTACTAATACTACTACTACTACTACTATCACTACTATAACAACTGCAACCATGACTACTATTACTTTTACCACTACTACTGCTACTACTGCTTCTGTTACTACTATTATTACTACTACTATTACTGCTGCTCTGCTACCATTACTAATACTGCTACTATTTCTACAACTACTTCTACTTCTACTACTTCTGCTATGACTACTACTACTTATTCTATAAAAAATACTACCACTACTATAGATATTACTATTATAACTGCTACTACTACTAGTACATCTACTACTATTGCTATTATTACTACTCCACCTACTACAATAACTACTACTACTACTACTATTGAGACTGCTACTACTACTACTGCTACTACTAATACTACTACTGTAACTACTACTACAACTACAACTGTTGTTACTAGTTCAACTGTTGCTTCAGCTTCTATTGCTACTACTACTATTGCTACTTCTGCTACTACTACTACTACAAATACTACTATTATTGCTACTGCTACTACCCTTACTACTACTACTGATACTACTACTTTAATTGCTACTACAACTACTTCTACTATTTCTACTAATACTGCTACTACTTCTACTACTACTGCAAGTACTAGTACTGCTCCTTCTCCTCCATCGCATGCTATTACTACTGCTACTACTACTAGTATTACTATATCTACTACTACTGCTATGACTACTACTACTACTACTTCTACTCCTACTACTGCTACTATTACTGCTACTATAACATGTATTACTACTTCAACTTCTCCTATTATTGCTACTACTTCAGCTACTACTACCACTACTACTACTAGTACTTCTTCTATTGCTACTACTACTATAATGATTACGACTACTAAAACTACAATGATTACTACTACTATTACAATGATTACTACTACTACAGTGAGGTAAGTTGTAGGAGTAGTAGTGTTAGTAGCATTAGTAGCTACAGTAGTAGTTGTAGTAGTAGTAGTAACAGAAGTAGTAGTTGTAGCAGCAGTAGAAGTAATAGTAGTACTAGTAGCAGTAGCAGTACTAGCAGCAGCAGTAGTTATCGTAATAGTTATTATAGTAGTACAAATAGTAGAAAGGGGAGTGGTATTTCTGGTAGTAGTTGTTGTTGTAGCAATAGTAGTAGTAGTAGTAGTACTAGTTGCAATAGTAGTACTTGTCATAGTACGAGTTGTCATAGCACTAGTAGTAGTAGTAATTATAGTAGTAGTAGTAGTAGTAGTAGTAGTAGCATTGGTAATAGTAGTAGTTGTTGGAGTAGAAGTTGTACTAGTAGTAGTTATTGTAGTAGTAATATCGTAGCAGTTGCAGTAGTTGTAGTCGTAGTGGTAGTAGAGATAGTACTTATAGCAGTAGTAGTTGTTGTAGTAGTGATAGTAGTTGTAGTAGTAGTTGTTGTTGTTGTAGTAGTAGTAGTAGTAGTAGTCATTATAGTTGTAGTAGCATGAGTAGTAGTTGTATTAGTAGTAGCAGTAGTAGTAATAGCTATAGTAGAAGAATTAGTAGTAGTAGTAGTAGTAGTAGTAGTAGTATTTGTATTAGTAGTAGTATTAGTATTAGTTGCAGTAATAGGAGTAGTAATAGGAGTAGCAGTTGGTGTGGTAGTGGTAGTAGTTGTAGTTGTAGTAGTTTTAGTAGTAGTTGTAGTAGTACTAGTTGCAGAAGTAGTGGTAATAGTCACAATTATAGTAGTAGTTGTAGTAGTAGAAGTGGTAGCAGGAGAAGTAGTAGGAGTAGGAGTTGGAGTACAATTAGTCATAGTAGTAGTTGTAGTAGTGGCAATTGTTGTAGTAGTAGTAGTAGTTGTTGTTGTTGTTGTTGTTGTTACAGTAGTAGGAGTTGTTATAGTAGTAGTAATAGTTGTTATTGTTGTAGAAGAAGAAGAAGTAGCAGCAGTAGTAGTTGCAGTAGCAGCAGTAGCAACAGTTGCAGTAGTAGTAGTAGTAGTAGTTGCAGTAGTCACAGCGGTATTAGTAGTAGCAGTATTTGCAGTAGTAGCAGTTATAGCTGTAGCAACAGCAGCATCAGTACGAGTATAACTTGTAGTAGTTGGAGCAGTAGTAGTAGTAGTTGTTGTTGTTCTAGTAGCAATAGTAGCAGCAGTAGCGGTGGTAGTAGTAGTAGTAGTAGTAGGAGTAGCATTAGTAGCAGTAGCTATAATAGTAGTAGTTGTAGTAATATTAGTAGTAGTAGTAATAGAAGTAGTTATTTGAGAGTAGTAGTAGTAGCGATAGCTATAGCAGCAGCAGCAGCAGCAGCAGTAGTAGTAGTAGTCGCAGTTGTAACAGTAGTAGGAGTAGCTATAGTAGAAGTAGTTGTAGCAGTAGTAGCAGCAGTAGCAGTAGTAGTAGCGGTAGGAATAGTAGTAGTAGTAGTAGCAATAGTAGTACTTGTAGTAGTAGTAGTAGTAGCAGGAGTCGTAGTAGTAAGCGAGGTAGTAGTACTTGTTATTGTTGGAAACATAGTAGTAGTTGTTGTTGTTGAAGTAGTTGTAGTTGTAGTAGTAGTAGTAGTTATTGTTGTCGTGGTAATAGTAGTAGTTGCAGTGGTAGTTGTAGCAAAAGTAGTAGAAGTAGTAGTAATAGTAGTTGTAGAAGCAGTAGTTGTATAGTAGCAGTAGTAGAAGTTGTAGGAGATATAGTAGTAGTTGTAGTAGAAGTAGTAGTAGTTGCGACAGCTGCATTAGTAGCAGTGGAAATAATAGTAGTAGTAGTAGCAGATGTTGTGTTAGTAGTAGTATTGATAGC
>RXID01021718.1:0-16268 GCA_005019695.1 Trichopus zeylanicus subsp. travancoricus
AGTCATAGTAGCAGCAATAGTAGTAGTAGTATTAGTAGAAGTAGTAGTTGTAGTATTATTATTTTTCTTATCATTATTATTATTATTATTATTATTATTATTATTATTATTATTATTATTATTATTATTATTAGTCGTAGTAGCAGTAGTAATAGGAGTAGGTGTAGCTGTTGTAGAAGGAGTATCAATTGTGGTAGTAGTAGTTGCCATTTTTGGACTAGCAGAAGTAGTAATAGTGGTAGTTGTATTAGTACTAGTAGCACTAGTAGTAATAGTTGAAGTAGTAGTAGTAGTAGTAGTAGTAGTCAGAGTAGTAACAGGAATAGGAAAAGCAGTAGTAATTGTAGTAGTAGTAATAGTAGTAGTAGTAATAGTCGGAGTGGTAGAGGTAGAGAATAGAGAAGCTCAGTACAGAATAGAAAAGGTATGTCATTTCATGGTATCTCATTTCATTTCTTTATGCTCGGGCAGAATCGAGGGGTCGGAATATAGAATATAAAAGATAGCTCAGTTACTAGGGTTCAGACATTGGAGTTCTTTAGAAAAATGAGTTAGGGTAAAAAAGCAAGCGATTTGACGCACGCACGAACTACTAAAGCAAGGAGACAAGAAGGGCTAGAGTAATAGTAGTAGTAATAGTAGTTGGAGTAGCAGTAGAAGTAGTAGTAATGGCAGTTGTAAAAGTAGTAGTAGTAGTAATAATAGTAGTAGTAATAGTAGTAGTAGTGGTATTAGTACTATTAGACGTGGTAGAAGTAGTAGTTGTAGCAATAGTAGTAGTAGTTGTTGTAGTTGTTGTAGTAGTAGTAATAGTAGTAGTAGTAGTAGTAGTAGTGGTGGTGGTTGTAGTAGTGGCAGTAGTTGGAGTAGTAGTGGGAATTGGTGTAGGAGAAGGATTAATGGTAGTAGTAGTTGTAGTAGTAGTTGTTGTAGTAGGGGTAGTATTAATAGTAGTAGTAGTAGGAGGAGGAGGAGGAGGAGCAATAATTATAGTACTTGTAATATTAGTAGTAGTAATAGTCGAAGTAGTAGTAGTAGTAGTAGTAGTTGTAGTAGTAGAAGTAAAAGTAGTAGTATTAGTTGTAGTAATAGTAGTGGAAGTGGTACTTGAAGTAGTAGTAGTAATTATAGTAGCAATAGTTGTAGTAATAGTAGTGCAAGTTGTACTAGAAGTAGTAGTAGTGGTAATTGTAGCAGCATTAATAAAAGTAGTAGCAGTAGCAATAGTAACAGCAATAGTATTAGTAGGAGTTGCAAAAGTAGTAGTAGTAAATGTACTAGCAGTAGTAGTTGTAGCAAAAGTAGCAGTGGTAGTAGTTGTTGTTGTTGTAGTAGAAGCTATAGCATTGTCCTATCTGTAGTAGTAGAAATAGTAGTAGTAGTACCATAAGTCGTATTAGTAGTAGTTGTAGTAGTAGTAGTTGCATAAGCAACAGTCGTAGTAGTAGCAGTAGTCGCTATAGTAGTAGTAGTATTATTATCAGCCGCTTACTAGTGATAGTTGTAGTAGTAGTTGCATCAACAATAGCAGTAGTAGTAGTAGTAATAGCAATAGTAGTAGTAGTAGTAGCAGTAGTAGTAGCAATAGGAGCAGTAGCAATAGTAGTTGTAGCATAAGTAATAGCTGTAGTAATAGTAGTAGGAGAAGTAGAAGTAGTAGCTGAAGTAGAAGCAATTGTTGTAGTAATATTTATAGTAGCAGTAGCAATAGTAGCAGTAAAAGAAGTAGTAGCAATTGTAGAAGCAGCAGTAGTAGCAATACTGGCCTTGTAGAAGTAGTAGTAGTAGTAGTAGCAGTAGTAGCAGTCATAGTAGCAATAGTAGAAGCTGTAGCAGAAGTAGTACTTGTAGCTGTACCCGAAGTAGTAGTGGCAGCAGTAGCAGTAGCAGAAGTTGTAGTAGCAGAATTAGTAGCAGCAATAGTAGCACTAGTAGCAATAGTAGTAGTAGTAGAATTAATAATTGAAGTAGTAGTAGTTGTGATAGAAGTAGCTGTCATAACTATAGTAGCATAAATAGTATGATGAGTAATAGTTGTTGCAGAAGTAGCAGGAGTAGTGGTAGTTGTTGTAGAAGTAGTAGTTGTAGCAGCAGTAGTAGTAGAACTACTTGCTGTTGTAGTAGCAGTTGTAATAGTAGCAATAATTGTAGTTGGAGAAGTAGTAGGTGTAGTATTCGTAGTAGCTGCAGCCACGATAGTAGTAGCCGCAGCAGTAGGAGCAGTAGTAATAGTACTAGTAGCAATTAAAGTAGTAGTTGTTGTGGTTATTGTTGTTGTAGAAGTACTAGTACAACAACAACAGTAATAGTAGTAATAGTAATAGTCGTACCAGCAGAAGCATTAGTGGTAGCAGCAGTAGTAGTAGTAGTAGCTGTAGTAGTAGTAGCAACAGCAGCAGCAATTGTAGTCATAGTAGTAGTCGTAGATGTAGCTGTTGTAGCAGCAGCAGCAGTAGTAGTAGTGGTATCAGTAGCAGTAGTTGCAGTAGGAGTAGTAGTAGTAGCTGTTGTAGCATTAGTAGCAGTAGTATCAGAAGTAGTAGTAGTAGTAGCAGTCGTAACTATAGTAGCAGAAATAGTATCATGAGTAGTAGTGGTTATAGAAGTAGTACTGGTAGTAGTAATTATTGTAAAAGTAGAAGTAGTACAAGTAGTGGTAGAAGTAATAGTTGTAGTAGCTGTGGTAGTGGAACCTGTCATAGTTGTAGTAGCTGTGGTAGTATAGCTAGAGAAGTAGTAGGTGTAGTGGTCAAAGCTGCTGCAGCAGCGATAGTAGCAGTAGTAGCGACAACAATAGCCACAGTCACAGCCGTGACAGTAGCAGCAGTAGCGACCGCAGCAGCCGCAGCAGTAATAGTAGTAGTAGTTGTTGTTGTTATTGTTGTTGTTGTTGTTGTAAAAGCAATAGTTGCAGCAGCAACAACAGTAGGAGGAGTAGTAGTAGTACTAGCTATAGCAGCAGTAGTGGCAGTAGTAGTAGTACTTGTAGTAGTCGTAGTAGTAGCGGCAGTAGTAGTAGTAGCTATAATAGTAGTGACAATAATATTAGTAGCAGTGCTTATAGTAGTAATAGCAATAGTATCAGTAGCAATATTAGCAGTAGTGGCAGTAGTAGCAATAACAGTAGTGGTAGCAGAAATAGTTGTAGTAGTAGAGGTAGTCAAAAGACCAGCAGTGTAGTAGTAGTAATAGGAAAAGTTGTAGTAGCATAAGTAGCAACAATTATAACAATAGCAGTATTGGTAGCGGTAGTATTAGCAGAAACAACAAGAATAATTGTAGTAGTGGTAGTAGTAATAGCAATTGCAGTAGTAGTAGTAGTAGTAGTAGCAGTAGTGTAGCAGTAGTTGTACTAGTAGAAGTCTTAACAGCAGCCATAGTAGATGTAGTAGTAGCAAGAGTAGTAGCAGTAGCATTAGTAGCAGTAGTAGCGGCAGTAGTAGCAGTAGTAGAAGTAGGAAAAGTAGTAAGAGTAGTGGTAGTAGTAGTAGAATTAGTTGTAGCAGTTGTTGTTGTTGTATTAGTAGTAGTAGTTGGAGAATTAGTAGGAGTGGTAATTTTAGTAACAGCACTAGCAACAAGAGTAGTAGCAGCAGCAGCAGCAGCAGCAATAGTTGTAGTAGGATTAGTAGTAGTAGTCGCCCGTCGTCCGTAGTACTCGCAGACCATGTCGCTCGTCGCGGGCTCCGTCGCAAGTACTCGTCGTGTGTCGTTTAGTCGTAGTCGCCGTCGTCGTCGTAGCCGTAACTCGTACCCATCGTCTCGTCGTCGTCAGTCGTCGCCGTCGTAACGTCGTCGCCCTCGCCGCCGCCGTCGCTAGTTTGTTCTTGCCGTTGTCGTGGTCGTCGTCGTCGTGTCGCAGCACTAGTCGGCCCCGCAGTCTTTGTAGCGAACGTAGTAGTGTGGAAGTAATAGTTGTAATAATGTAATAGTGTAGTGGTCGTGTCGTAAGCAGCCGTCGTACGTACGTACATAGCGACGTCGTACTACCTGTGTCCGCAGTAAGCATTCGCTCTCGTCCCAGTATATTCGTTGTCCGCACCCGTAGTCGACCCTCCCTGTGGAGTACGCAGGCGTGGTACTCCTCGTCGTATAGTTGTCGTCGTGGCACCGTTGTGTAGATGGTGTCGCCGTTGCCGTCGTTCAGCCGTAGTAACCGTGTAGTAGCTGCAGTAAGTACGAATGTTGCGAAGTAGTAGCAGTCGTACCACTAAAGGTATTGTCGCACCATCAGCAATCGGTTTAGAGGTCATACTCTTTAGTAGTTGTGTCGTCTTCGTAGCAGTTGACCGCCGTCGTCTTCGCAACTCTTAGTCGTCATAGTTGTCGTTGGAGGCGTCAGTCGTCGTCGCAGTCGTTCAGTAGTCGTCATCTCGTCGTCGTAGCTTCCCCGCAGCCGCCGCCACAGTCATCCTTTGTCCCCCGTAGTCGTCCCCCCACCCCCGTTTATTGGCCTCCATTACATTCTCCTCCTCAGTGCGTCTCGGCTGCTCGTCGTCATCGTGCGTCGATCGTGGTTGATCTAACGTCGCTACGCTTATAGTAGAAGTATTAGTAGTAGTAGTAGTAGTAGCAACAATTGTGGTAGTAGCAGTACTAGTAATCATAGTGGTAGTTGTTGTTGTAGTAGCAAGAGTTGTTGCTGTAGCAGTTGCAGTAGTAGAAGTAGTAGTCGTAGTAGCCATAGTAGTAGCAAAAGTTGAAATAGTAGTAGCAGTAGCAGTAGTCATTATAGCAATAGCAATAGTAGTGGTAATAATATTAGTAGTTATTGCTGTCGTTGTGCCAGGAGTAGTAGTAGGGGGAGAAGACGGAGTAGTAGTAGTAGTACAATTAGTAGCAATGAAGTAGCAGTAGAAGCAGTAGCAATAGTCATAGTAGTAGGAGAAGTCATAGTAGTAGGAGAAGTGGTAGCAACAACAACAACAATGACAATAGTAGTTGTAGTAGTTGTATCAGCAGGAACATCAACAGCAGCTGTAGTTGTAATATTAGGAGTAGTGGTAATAGTACTAGTAGCCATAGTAGTAGTAGTTGTGGTAGTAGTAGTGGTAGTAGCAGTAGTAGTTGTTATTGTTATTGTAGTAGCAGTAGTAGTAGCAATAGTAGTACTAGTAGTAGTAGTAGTAGTAGCAAAAGTAGTAGAAGTAGCACTAGGTCATATATTAGCAGCTATAGTAGTTGCAGTAGTAGCAACAATAGCTGTTGTCGTAGGAGTAGTAGTAGTGGTAGCTATTGAAGTAGTAGTAGTTGTAGTGGTAATAAGGTAAGTAGTAGTAGCAATAGTAGTAGTAGTAGTAGAAGGAGGAGTAGTAGTAGTGTAGTTGTTGTGGCAACAGTAGTAGTAGTAGTTGTTGTTGTAGTAGTAATAGTAGTAGTAGTAGTCGCAGTAGCAATAGCAGTAGTAGTAGTTACAACAGTAATATTAGTAGGAAAAGTAATAGTATTAGTAGCTGCTACAGCAATAGCAGCAACAGAAGTTGTAGTAGTAGTTGTGGCAGAAGTAGTCTCAGCAGTAGTAGTAGCAGGAGTAGTAGTAGTCATTTTAGGATTAGCAGAAGTAGTAGTTGTTGTTGTTATTATTGTTGTAGTACTAGTAGCACTAGTTGTAGTAGTAGAAGTAGTAGTATTAATATTAGTAGTAGTAATAGTAGTAGTAGTAGTAGTAGCAGTAGTAGTAAAAGTAATATTAGTAGGAGTACTACTAGTAGTAGTAGGAGTAGTAATAGGTGTACTTGTACTAGCAGTAGGAGTTGTAATAGGAGTAGGAAAAGCGGTAGTAACAGTAGTAGTAATAGTAGTAGTAGTAATAATAGGAGTGGAAGAAGTAATAGTAGTAGTAGTAGTAGCAGCAGTAATATTAATAGTGGCAGTTGTAATAGTAGTAGTAGTAGTAATAGTAGTAGTAATAGTAGTAGTAATAGTAGTAGTAGCGGTATTAGTACTAATAGGAGTAGTAGTAGACATAGTAGTAGAACTACTAATTGAAGTAGTAGTAGTAGGAGTGGTAGTAGTAGCAGCAGTAGAAGTAGTAGTAGTTGTAGTAGTCGTAGGAGAACTAGTAGTTGAAGTAGTAGTAATAGTTGTGGATGTGGCACTAGAAGTAGTGCTAGTAGTAATTGTAGTTGCAGTAGTAGTAGTAATAGTAGTGGAAGTGGTATCAGAAGTCGAAGTAGTAGTAGCAATAATTGCAGTAGCATTAATCAAAGTAGTAGCAGTAGCTGTAGCAGCAGCAATTGTATTAGTATGAGATGCAATAGTTGTAGTAGTTGGTGCAGTAGAAGCAGTTTTATTGTCGTATTAGTAGTAGTAGTAGTAACAGTAGTACTAGTAGTACTAGTTTCTATAGTAGTAGTAGTAGTAGTAGTATTAGTAGCCGCTGTAGTAGTGACAGTAGAAGTATTAGTTGCTACAACAGTAGCGCTAGTAGTAGTAGTAATGGCAGTAGAAGTAGTAGTAGTAGCAGTAGTAGTAGCAATAGTAGTTGCAATAGTAGTTGAAGTAGAAGCAGTAGTAGCCGTAATTGTAGCATAAGTTGCAGTAGTAGTAATAGTAGCAGGAGAAGTAGAAGAAGTAGTAGAAGTAGAAGCAGTTGTAGTAGTAGGAGTAGTAGGAGTAGTAGCACTAGTAGGAGCAGTTATTTTAGTAGTAAGAGAAATCGTACCAACATTAGTTGCAAGTAGTCGTAGTAGCAGCAGTAGGAGAAGCAATAGTAATAGTAGGAGTTGGAGTTGGGGTAGTAGCAGGGGTTGTATTATTTGGACTTGGGGTTGTAGTAGTAGTAGGAGTAGTAGAAGCAGAAGGAGTTGGAGTTGGAGCTGGAGTAGTAGCTATAGTGGTAGTAGTAGGAGGAGTAGTAGCAGTAGTAGTTGAACTAATTTTAGTAATAGTAGTAGAAGTACCAGTAGTTATAGTAGTAGTAGTAGAAGTAGTAGTAGTAGTAGTAGTAGTAGTAGTAGTAGTAGTAGTAGTAGTTGTTGTTGTTGTTGCAATAGCAGTGGTAGTTGTTGTAGTAGTCGGAGTGTTAGGACTAGAAGTATTAGCACTAGTAGTTGTAGGAGTAGTAGTGGTTATTGTGGTAGTAGGAGTAGTAGTAGAAGTAGTTGTTATTGTGGTAGTAGGTATAGTAGTAATAGTAGGAGGAGGAGGAGGAGGAGGAAGAGGAGGAGGAGTAGTAGTATAGTAATAGTAGTAGTAGTATATATAGTTGGAGTAGTAGTATAGTATTAGTAGTAGTTCTTGTGGTGGTAGTAGTAGTAGTAGTAGTTGTAGTAGTTGTAGTAATAGAAGGAGTAGGAGTTGAAGTAGGAGCAGTAGTAGGATTTGTAGTAGTTGTAGTAGTAGTAGTTGGAGTACTAGTAGTAGCATTAGTAGGAGTAGGAGTAGTAGTAGTTGTACTACTCGTAGTTATTGTTGTAGTAAAAGCACTCGTAATAGTAGTAATAGTAGTAGTATTATTAGAAGTAGCAGTTCTAGAAGTACGAGCAGTAGCAACAATAGTAGTAGTAGTTGTAGTTGTTGTTGTTGTCATAGTAGTAGTAGTAGGAGTAGCATTAGTAGTAGGATTAGTAGTCATAGTTTGAGTTAGGGTAGTCGAATTAGTAGTAGTTGTTGTAGTGGTAGTAGTAGGCATCATAGTAGCAGTCGGAATTATAGTTAGTGTGATAGTAGGAGTTGCAGTAGTTGCAGTAGTGATAGTAGGAGTTGCACGATTAGTAGTTGTTGGAGTGGTAGTAGAAGTAGTAGTAATTGTAGTAGCTCTAGTATTTGTAGCAATAATAGCAGTAGGAGTTGGAGTAGGGGCAGTAGTAGGAGTTGTAGCAGTAGGAGTAGGGGTAGTAGTAGTTGTAGTAGTAACAGTAGCTGCCGTAGTAGTAGTAGTAGTAGTAGCAGCAGTAGGAGTAATAGTCATAGTTGTAGTAGTAGTAGCAATAGTAGTAGTATAAGTAGTAGTAGTATTGATAGAAGTAGTAGTAGTGGTAGTAGTAGGAGCAGTAGCAGCAGCAATGGTAGTTGTAGTAATAGTAGTAGTAGAAGTCGAGGTAGTAGTGGCAGTAGTATTAGTATTAGTAGTAGTAGGAGTGATAGTAGTAGTAGGGTTAGTGTTAGTAGTAGTAGTACCTATAGTAGGAGTAGTAGTTGCAGCAATTGTGTTAGTAGTAGAAGTAATAGTAGCAGTAGTAGTAGTGGTAGTTGTAATAATAGAAGTTGTAGTACTAGTAGTAGTAGGAGCAGCTGAAGCAGCAACAATAGTAGTTATAATAGTAGTAGTAGAAGTCGTAATAGTAGTTCTTGTAGTAGTAGAAGTCGGGGTAGTAGTAATAGTAGTATTAGTAGTCATTGTTATTATGGGAGTAGTAGTAGGAGCTATTATTATTGTATTTGTTGTAGTAGTTGCAGCAATAGTAGTTGTAGTTGTAGGAGGAGTTGGAGTAGTAATAGGTGTAGTAGTAGTCGGAGTGGGGGCAGTAGTAATAGGAGTTTGTGTAGGTGTCATAGTAGCTATAGTGGTAGTAGTAGTAGGAGTACTAGAAGTAGCAGTAATAGGAGTTGAAGTAGGAATAGTAGTAGTTGTTGTAGTAGTATTAGTAGCAGTAGTCGTAATTGTAGTTGTAGCAGCTGTTGTTGTAGTACCTGCCATAGTAGAAGTTGTCGTAGTAGTAGTCATTCATAATTGCTATAGTAGTAGAAGTTGTTATAGTAGTAGTATTCATAGTTGTAGTAGTAGTAGATGTAGTGGATGAAGTAGTAATAGTAGCAGTTGTATTACTAGTATTGTAGTAGTAGTAGTAGCAGCAGTAGCAGTCATTGCAGTAGTAGTAGTTGTAGTGGTAGTAGTGGTAGTAGTATGAGTTGGAGTTGGAATCATTGTAGGAGTAGTAGTAGGAGTAATTACTGTTGTATTAGTTGTAGTAGTGGCATTAGTAATAGTAGTAATAGTAGTTGCAGCAATAGTAGCTATGGTTGTAGGAGGTGTTGGAGTAGGAGTAGTAATAGGTGTAGTAGTAGTTGTAGTGGGGTCAGTAGAAGTAGTAGTAGTTGTAGCAGTAATTGTAGTAGTCATAGCGGTAGTACTAGTGGTGGTGGTGGTGGTGGTGGTGGTGCTGGTGGTGGTAGTAGTAGTAGTAGCGGTGGTAGTAATAGAAGTAGTAGTAGTTGTATTAGTAGTTGTAGAAGTAGTTGTTGTGGTAGTAGTATTAGTTTGAGTTGGAGTCTAGTAGTAGTAGTAGTAGTTGGAGTATGGGTAGTATTTGTTGAAGGAGTAGTCATAGCAGTAGCAGTTGGAGTACGAGGGGTAGTAGCAATAGTTGTAGGAGTAGGAATAGTAGTAGGAGTGGTAGTAGTAATAGTAGTAGTAGGAGAAGGAGGAGCTGTAGCAACAGTAGGCATCGTTGGAGTAGCATTTGTAGGAGCAGTAGCAGTAGTAATAGTAGTAGTTGAAGAAGTTGTACTTGTACTGGTAGTACTACTTGTAATAGTTGTGTAGTAGTAGCAGTAGCAATAGTAGTTATAGAAGTAGTGGTAGTAGTAGTAGCAGTAGTAGGAGAAGTAGAAGCAGGAGTAGTACTAGTAGAAGTAGTACTAGTACTAGTAGTAGCGATAGTAGCAATAGCAGCATTAGTAGTAGTAGTATTAGTATTAGCTGTTGCAGTCGCAACAGTAGTAGTAGTTGTAGGAGGAGTGTTGTAGTAGTAGTAGTAGTAGTAGGAGTAGTCCTAATAGTAGTAGGAGGAGGAGGAGTAGTAGTTGTAGTAGCAACAGTAGAAGGAGTAGTAGTAGTAGGAGTGTAGTGGTAGTAGTAGTAGTTGGAGTTGTAGTTGTAGAAGTTGTAGGAGTGTTAGGATTAGTAGGTTGTCGTAGAAGTTTTAGGAGTGTTAGAATTAGTAGTAGTAGTAGTAGTAGTAGTACTATTTGGAGTATTAGTAGTAGTAGTAGAAGTTGGAGTAGGGTTAGTGGTAGTTGTCAGAGTAGAAGCGGTAGGAGTAAGAGTAGGACTAGTAGTAGTTGTTGTAGTAGCAGTAGTACTAGTAATAGTTGTAGTAGTAACACAAGTAGTAGTAATTGTTGTAGTAGTAGTAGTAGTAGTAACAGCAACAACAGTAGTTGTAGCTATAGTGGTAGTAGTATAAATCGTAGTAGTAGGGGAAGAAGCAATGGGAGTAGTAGGAGGAGTTGTTGTTGTAGTAGTAGTAGCTATTGTAGTAGTAGTTGAAGGAACAAAAGTAGTAGCAGTTGTAGTAGTAGTTGTTGTAGTCGTAGTAGTATTACAAGTAGTAGTACTTGTTGTAATAGTAGTAGTTGTTGTTGTAGTTGTTGTAGTAGAAGAATTACTGGGAGTAGTAGTAGTAGTAACAGCAACAACAAAAGTAGTAGTAATAGTTATTGTGGTAGTAGTAGTCGTAGTCGTAGTAGTACTACTAGTAGTAGTGAGTAGTGGCCTCGTTAGTAGTAGCAGTAGTTGTAGCAATTGTTGTTGTTGTTGTTGTTGTTGTTGTTGTTGTTGTTGTAGTAGTAGTAGTAGAGGTAGCAGCAGTAGCAGTAGTTATAATAGTTATGGCAGTAGTAGTAGTAGCAGTTGTCGCAACAGTCGTAGTAGCTGGAGAGATAGTAGTAGCATTAGTAGTAGCAGTAGTAGCCGCAGGAGTAGCAATAATAGCAGTAGTGGTAGTAGTAGTAGTAGTAATAGTAGTAGCAGTAGTGCCAGTTGTAGTACTAATAGTAGTTGTAGTGGCAGTAGGAGCAGCAGGTGCCATACTAGCAGTAGTAGCAGTAATAGCAGCAGTAGTAGTAGTAGTAATAGAAGGATCAGAAGTCCTAGTAGCAGTTGTAGCTTTAGGAATAGCAATAGCAGTAGTAGCTAGGGAATCAAGATCAGTAGCAGTAATAACGGTAGTAGCAGTAGCAGTAGGAGCAGTAGTAGCAATTATAGCAGTAGCAGCCGTAGCAGTAGTTGTGGCAGTAGCAGTAGCAGTAGCAAAAATAGTAGCAGCAGTAGTAGTGGTAGTTGTGGTGGTAGCTATAGCAGCAACAGTAGTAATAGTTGTAGTAGTTGTAGCAGTAACGGAAGGAGTAGTAGCGGTGGCAGTTGTACTAGTAGTAATGTAGTACTAGTCCTAGTTGTTGTAGTAGTAGTAGTAATAGTTGTAGTAGTAGTAGTAGCACTAGTAGTAGTAGTAGTAGTAGTAGTAGTAGCAGCAGCAGCAGTAGCAGTAGCAGTAGCTGTAGTAGTAGTGGAAGTAGAAGTGTTTAGAGAAGTAGTATTGTTACGAGAAATAGTAGTGGTAGTAGTCCTAGCAGAAGTAGGAGCAGTAGTAGCAGTAGGAGTAGTCGTAATTTTAGTAGCAGTAGCAGTTGTAGCATTAAGACTAGTAGTAGTAGTAGTAGTCGTAGTAGTAGTAGTAGTAGTAGTAGTAGTAGTAGTAGTAGTAGTAGTAGTAGTAGTAGTAGTAGTAGTAGTAGTAGCAGCAGCAGCAGCAGCAACAGCAGCAGCAGTAGTAGTAGTAGTAGTTGTGGTAGTAGCAGTAATAGTAGTGGCAGTTGT
The DNA here is from genome assembly GCA_005019695.1 of Trichopus zeylanicus subsp. travancoricus. Classification (NCBI taxonomy): domain Eukaryota; kingdom Viridiplantae; phylum Streptophyta; class Magnoliopsida; order Dioscoreales; family Dioscoreaceae; genus Trichopus; species Trichopus zeylanicus. The sequence goes on from RXID01021718.1 coordinate 11,543, forward strand.
AGTAGTAAGAGTTGCAGTAGGAGTGGAAGTTGCAGTAGTAGGAGTAGTAGTAGGAGTAGTACTAGTAGTAGTAGTTGTAGGAGTAGGTGTAGTAGTAGCAGTAGTAATAGGAGTTCGTGTATGAGTAGGAGTAGTAGTAGGGGTAGTTTTAGTAGTTGTTATTGTAGCAATAGTAGTATGAGTAGTAGTAGTAGTGCAGTAATGGCTACAGCAGTATTAATAGTTGTTGTAGCACTAGTATTTGTTGTAGCAGTAATAGTAGCAGTTGTAGCAGTAGTAGTAGTAGTAGCTGTAGCAACAGCAGTAGTAATAGTAGTTGTAGTAATAGTACTAGTAGTAGCAGTAATAGTGATAGTAGTAGTTGAAGTAGTAGGAGTAGTAGTCGGAGTGGGTGTAGAAGTAGGAGTAGTTGTAGGAATAGTAGTATTAGTCAGAGTAGTCATAAGAGTAGTAGTAGGAATAGTAGTATTAGTCGGAGTAGTCATAGGTGTAGTAGTTGTAGTGTTAGTATTAGAAGTATTAGTACCAGAAGTAGTTGTAGTGGTAGAAGCGGGAGTAGTAGAAGTAGTAGTTGGACTTGAAGTTGTAGAATTAGTAGCAGTGGTAGTGGTATGAGTTGGTGTAGGAGTCGTAGTTGGAGTTGTAGTAATTTGATTTTGGGTAGTAGCAGCCGATGGAGTAGTTGTAGCTGTAGGAGTTGGAGTATGAGTGGTAGTAGCAGTCGTGGTAGTAGTAATAGGAGTAGTAGTAGAAGCACTAGTAGGAGTAGGAATAGTAGTATTAGTAGATATAGTAGTAGTAGGAGTTGAAGCTGCAGCATCTGTAGTTGTAGTAGTAGTAGTAGCAGTAGTTGATGGACTAATAGCATAAGCGATTCTACTTGAAGTAGAAGTAGAAGTAGTAGTGGCACTTGTAGTAGCAGTTCTTATTGCAGTAGTACTAGGAGTAGTAATAGTAATAGTAATAGTTGTACGAGTAGTAGTAGTACTAGTAGTAGTAGTTGTAGCTATTGTGTAGTAGTAGAAATAGTAGTAGTAGTAGTAGTAGTAGTAGTAGTAGTAGTAGTAGTAGTCCTTTTGGTAGTAGTAGGAGTAGTAGCAGGAGTTGTAGTAGAAGTAGTAGTAGTACTTTGAGTAACAGCAATAGCAGTTTTAGTAGTAGAAGTAGTTGTAGTACTAGGAGTAGTAACAGCAGCGGTAGTACTAGTAGTTGTTGTTGTAGTAGTTGGATTAGTATTAGCAGTAGCAGTAGTAATAGTAGTTGAAGTAGAAAGAGTGTTTAGAGCAGTAGTATTAGTACGAGTAGTAGTAGTAGTAGCAGTAGTGGTAAAAGTAGTAGTTGTAGTAGTAGTCAAAAGCCTATTCGTACTCGTTGTAGTGTAGCAGTCCTACTAGCAGCACAGTAGTACTAGTGGTAGTAGTAGTAGTCGTTTAGTAGCAGCAGTAGTAGTAGTAGGAGTTCTAATCATAGAAGTTGTAGGAGTGTTAGGATTAGTAGCTAGTCATACAAGCTTTAGGAGTCTTAGGAGTAGTAGTACTAGTAGGACTAAGGGTAATAGTAGTAGCAGTAGTAGAAGCAAAAGGAGGAGTGTTAGTATTAGTAGTAGTAGTAGTAGTACTAGTGTTAGTGTTAGTAATAATAGTAGTTGGAGTAGTAGTAGTAGCAATTGTACTATTTGTAGTAGTAGTAGTAGTAGTAGTAGTAGTAGTGCTAGTAGTTCTAAGAGGAGCTGTAGTAGGAGGAGTAGTAGTAGTGGGAGTTGGAGTAGTAGTTGTAGTAGTAGTAGTGCTAGTAGTAATAGTAGTGGTGGTAGTAGTAGTAGTAGCAACAGTGGTAGTAGAAGTAGTAGTTGTTGTTGTGTTTGTAGTAGTAGAAATAGTTGCAGTGGTAGCAATATGAGTTGGAGTTGGAGTCATAGTAGAAATAGCAGTAGTTGAAGGAGTAGGAGTAGCAGTAGGATTTGGAGTACGATGGGTAGTAGTAGTAGTTCTAGGAGTATGAGGAGTAGTAGTGGAAGCAGTTGTCGGAGTAGGAGTAGGAGTAGTAGTAGTAGTAGGAGGAGGAGGAGGAGGAGGAGGAGGAGGAAGAGGAGGAGGAGGAGGAGGAGCAATTGTAGTTTTTGTAGGAGCAGTACTAATTGCAATAGTAGTATTTGTAGGAGTTGCATTAGTACTGCTAGAAGTACTTGTAACAGTTGTGTGGTAGTAAGAGTAGCCGTAGTAGTAGTAGAAGTAATAGGAGTAGTAGTAGCAGTAGTAGTTGTATTAGTAGTAGCAACAGTAGCAGCAGGAGGAGTAGTAGTAGTAGTATCAACAACGGCAACAGCAGCAGGGGCAGTAGTAGTACTCTTAGTATTAGCAGTAGCGGCAACAACAGTTATAGTAGTGGTAGTAGGACGAGGGTAGTAGTAGTAGTTGTTGTTGTAGTAGGAGTAGTCATAATAGTTGTAGTAGTAGCAGTAGTAGTAGTCATAGTAGAAATAAGAGCAGTAGTAGTAGTCATAGTGGTAGTAGGAGTGTAGTAGTAGAAGCAGTAGTCGGAGTTGTAGTAGTTGGAGTAGGGGTAGTAGTAGTAGTAGCAGTAGCAGTAGCAGCAATAATGGTGGTGGCGGTAGTAGTAGCAGTAGTTGTAGTAGTAGTAGTAGTAGTAGTAGTAGTAGTAGTAGTAGTAGTAGTAGTAGTAGTAGTAGTAGTAGTAGTCGTAGTAGTAATAGTAGTAGTAGTAGCAGAAGTAGAAGTAGTAGCAGCAGTAGGACTTGTAGTAGAAATAGTATTAGGAGTGTTTGGAGTAGTAGTTTTAGTCGGAGTAGCAGTAGTAGTAGTAGTAGGAGTAGTGGTAGTGGTAGTGGTAGTAGCAGTAGTAGTAGTAGTAGAAGACATGGTAATAATAGTAGTAGTAGTAGTCATTGTAGGAGTGTAGTAGTAGTAGGAAGAGGATGAGGAGTAGAAGTAGTAGTAGCAGGAGTATTAGTAGTAGTTGTTGTTGTCGTAGTAGTTGTTGTTGCAGTGGTAGTGGTAGTCATAGTAGTATTAGTAGTAGTAGTAGTAATAGTAGGAGTTGGGGTTGGAGTAGGAGTAGTAATGGGATTTGTAGTAGTCATAGTAGTAGTAGGAGTAGGAGTACTAGTAGTAGCAGAAGTAGGAGTTGGAGTAGTGGTGGTGGCAGTAGTAGTAGTATTAGTAGTAGTAGTAGAAGTAGAAGTAGGAGTGTTAGTATTAGAAGTAGTAGTAGTAGTAGTAGTAGTGTTGTTAGTATTAGTAGAGGTAGTTCAAATAGCAGTAGTGTAGTAGTTGTAGCAGTAGTATTAGTAGGAGTTGTAGCAGGAGTTGGAGTAGGGGCAGCCATAGTGGTAATAGTTGGAGTAGTGCCAGAAGTAGTAGTAGATAAGTCGTTGTTGGAGTTAGAGTTAAAGTACGAGTTGTAGTAGTTCTAGTATTACTAGGAGTAGTATTAGTAGCAGTTGTAGGAGGAGGAGTAGTAGTAGTAGTAGCACTATTAGTTGAAATAGTAGTGGTAGCACTAGTAGTGGTAGGTGTAGTGGTAGTAGTGGTAGCAGTAGCAGCAGCAGTAGTAGTATTAGTAGTAGTTGTAGTTGTAGTAGTAGTACTAGTAGTTGTAGTAGTTGTAGTAGTCGAAGTTGTAGTTGTTGGAGTAGTGGTAGTAGCTGTAGTAGTGGTCATAGTCGTAGTATTATTAGTTGTAGTAATAGTAGTAGTAGTAGTAGGAGTTGTAGTAGGAGTTGTAGTTGTCGGAGTAGTGGTAGTTGCAGTACTAGTTGTTGTAGTAGTAGTAGGAGTCGGAGTAGGAGTGCAATGGCAGTTGTAGTTGTTGGAGTAGTGGTATCAGCAGCAGTAGTACTTGTAGTAGCAGTAGGAGTTGGAGTAGGAGTAGGAATAGTAGTAGTAGTAGTAGTAGTAGTAGTAGTAGTAGTAGTAGTAGTAGGAGCAGGAGTAAGAGTAGTAATAGTAGTAGAAGTAGTAGTAGTTCTAGAAGTACGAGGAGTAGAAGTGGAAGCAGTTGTTGGAGTAGGAGTAGGAATAGTAGTAGTAGTAGTAGTAGCAGTAGTAGTAGTAGGAGGAGGAGGAGGAGGAGGAGGAGGAGGAGGAGGAGTATTTGTAGGAGCAGTACTAATTGTAATAGTAGTATTTGTAGGAGTTGCATTAGTACTGCTAGAATTACTTGTAACAGTTGTGTGGTAGTAAGAGTAGCCGTAGTAGTAGTAGAAGTAATAGGAGTAGTAGTAGTAGTTGTTGTTGTATTAATAGTAGCAACAGTAGTAGCAGGAGTAATAGTAGTAGTAGTAGCAACAACAGCAACAGCAGCAGGGGTAGTAGTAGTAGTCTTAGTATTAGCAGTAGCAACAGCAACAGTTATAGTAGTGGTAGTAGGACGAGGGTAGTAGTAGTAGTAGTGGTAGTAGGAGTAGTCATAATAGTTGTAGTAGTACCAGTAGTAGTAGTCATAGTAGCAATAAGAGCAGTAGTAGTAGTCATGGTGGTGGTAGGAGTGTAGTAGTAGTAGCAGTAGTAGGAGTTATAGTAGTTGGAGTAGGGGTACTAGTAGTAGTAGGAGTATTAGTAGCTGTAAGAGTTGGTGTTGGAGTAGTAGTTGAAGTAGTAGTACTAATAGTAGTCGTTGTACTAGTAGTAGTAGTAGCAGTAGCAGTAGCAGCAATAATGGTGGTGGTGGTAGTAGTAGCAGTAGTTGTAGTAGTAGTAGTAGTAGT
>RXID01021718.1:16288-23788 GCA_005019695.1 Trichopus zeylanicus subsp. travancoricus
GTTGTTGTTGCAGTGGTAGTGGTAGTCATAGTAGTATTAGTAGTAGTAGTACTAATAGTAAGAGTTGGAGTTGGAGTAGGAGTAGTAGTGGGATTTGTAGTAGTCATAGTAGTAGTAGGAGTAGGAGTACTAGTAGTAGCAGAAGTAGGAGTAGGAGTAGTAGTGGTGGCAGTAGTAGTAGTATTAGTAGTAGTAGTAGAAGTAGAAGTAGGATTGTTAGTATTAGAAGTAGTAGTAGTAGTAGTAGTAGTGTTGTTAGTATTAGTAGAAGTAGTTCAAATAGCAGTAGTGTAGTAGTTGTAGCAGTAGTATTAGTAGGAGTTGTAGCAGGAGTTGTAGTAGGGGCAACCATAGTGGTAATAGTTGGAGTAGTGCCAGAAGTAGTAGTAGATAAGTAGTTGTTGGAGTTGGAGTTAAAGTAGGAGTTGTAGTAGTTGTAGTATTAATAGGAGTAGTATTAGTAGCAGTTGTAGGAGGAGTAGTAGTAGTAGTAGTAGCACTATTAGTTGAAATAGTAGTGGTAGCACTAGTAGTGGTAGGTGTAGTGGTAGGTGTAGTGGTAGTAGTGGTAGCAGTAGTAGCAACAGTAGTAGTATTAGTAGTAGTTGTAGTTGTAGTAGTAGTACTAGTAGTTGTAGTAGTTGTAGCAGTCGAAGTTGTAGTTGTTGGAGTAGTGGTAGTAGCTGTAGTAGTGGTCATAGTAGTAGTATTATTAGTTGTAGTAATAGTAGTAGTAGTTGTAGTAGTAGGAGTTGTAGTAGGAGTTGTAGTTGTTGGAGTAGTGGTAGTTGCAGTACTAGTTGTTGTAGTAGTAGTAGGAGTCCGAGTAGGAGTGCAATGGCAGTTGTAGTTGTTGGAGTAGTGGTATCAACAGCAGTAGTACTTGTAGTAGCAGTAGGAGTTGGAGTAGGAGTAGGAATAGTATTAGTAGTAATAGTAGTAGTAGTAGTAGTAGGAGCAGGAATAAGAGTAGTAATAGTAGCTGCAGCAACAGCAACTGTAGTAGTAGTAGTAATAGTAGTAGAAGTAGTAGGAGCGGCAACATCAAGAACTGTAGCAGTTGTGATACTAGTAGTAGAAGTCGTAATAGTAGTCGTAGTAACAGTAGTATTAGTAGTATCTATTATTGTCGGAGTTGTTGTAGGAATTGTAGTTGTTGTATTAGTAGTAGCAAAAGTAGTAGTAGTAGTAGTAGTTGTAGTAGTAGTAGTAGTAGTAGTAGTAGTAGTAGTAGTAGTAGTTGCAGTAATAGTAGTTGTGGTTGGTGGAGTAGTTGGCGTAGGAGTAGGAATAGGTGTAGTAGTAGTAGGACGTGTAGTAACGGTAAGAGTTTGAGTAGGTCTCATAATTGTTGTTGTAGTAGTAGTAGGTGGAGTAGTAGATGTACCTGTAATAGGAGAAGCAGGAATAGTAGTAGTTGTAGTAGTAGTAGTAGTAGTAGTAGTAGTAGTAGTAATAGTAAGAGTAGTAGTAGCAATAGCAGTAGCAACAACTGCAGTAGTAGGAGTAGTCATAGTCGTACTTGTAGCCGCAGCAGCAGCAGCAGTAGTAGCAGTACCAGTTGTACTACTAGTAATGTGGTAGTAGTCTTAGTGGCAGTAGCAGCAGCAGCAGCAGCAGTAGCAGTAGCAGTAGTAGGAGTAGTAGTAGCAGTAGTAGCAGTAGTCATAGTAGTAGTAGTCGTAGTAGTTGTAGTAGCAGTAGTCGTAGTAGTAGTAGTAGTAGTAGTAGTAGTAGTAGTAGTAGTAGTAGTAGTAGTAGTAGTACTAGTTTTAGTAGTTGGAGTAGGGGTAGGAGAAGTAATAGTAGTGGTAGAATCCGTAGGAGTTGTAGTAGGCGTATTAGTGGCAGTAGTAGTAGAAGTAGTTGTAGTACTAGTAGTATTAGTAGTAGTAGTAGTAGTTGTTGTAGTAGTAGCTGCGACAGCTGCAACAACAACAGTAGTAGTTGTGGTTGTAGTATAAAGCTTAGTTGTAGTAGTACTAGTAAAAGGAGTTGTAGTAGTGATAGTGGTTGTAGTATAATTGTAGTAGTAGTAGAACTAGTAAAACTTGTAGTAGTAGTGGTGGTGGTGGTGGTAGTCTTGGCAGTAGCAGTAGTAGTAGTGGTAGCCGCAGCAGCAGTAGTAATTGTTGCAATTAAAGTAGTAGTAGTAGTATTGGTAGTCGAAGCAGTATTATAATTAGCAGCGGCACTAGCAGCAGAAGTAGCAGTAACAGTTGTTGTAGTTGTAGTTATCGTAGTAGAAGCAGTAGTAGCAACATTAGCATTAGTAGTAGTAGTAACAGAAGTGGCAAGTGCAGTAGTAGTAGCAATAGTAGTAGTAGTAGTAGTTGTTGTTGTAGTAGTAGTTGTTGTAGAAGTAGTAGTGCAGTAGCAGCCACAACAATAGGTTGTAGTGGTAGTAGTAGTTGTAGCAGTACTAGTAGCAGCTATAGTAGTAGTTGTAGTGGTAGCAGTAGCGGCAACAGTAGTAATAGTTGAAGTAGTAGTTGTAATAGTAGTAGAAGCCGTATTAGTAGTAGCTATCGTAGTAGTAGTGGTAGCTATAGCAGTAGTTGCAGTAGTAGTAGCAATAGTAACATCAATATTAGTAGCAGTAGTAGTGGAAACAGTAGTATCAGTAGCCGGAGTAATAGTCGCAGCAGGATCCGTACTAGCAGTACAGCTGTAGCAGTAGTTCTAGTAGCAGGAGCAGTAGGAGCAGAAGTAGTAGTAGTAGTAGTAGCAGTGGGAATAGTAGTAGCAGCAACAGCAGGGGAAGCAGGATCAATAGTAGTAGTAGTAGTAATTGCGGGAGCAATAGGAGTCGTAGTAGTAGCAGCAGCAGCAACAAAAGTAATAGTAGTAGTAGTTACAGTAGTAGCGTAGTAGTAGTACTAGTAGTATTAGTAGCAGCAGTAGTAGGAGTAGTTGTAGTAGTAGTAGTGGTAGTTATTGTTGTATTAGTAGTAGTAGTAGCAGTAGCAGCAGCGGTAGGGGTCGAAGTAGGAGTGGTAGTTGGAGTAGTAGCAGTTGCAGTAGTCATAATAGTAGTAGTAGTAGCAGTAGTAGTTGGAGTAGGGGTATTTGTAGTAGTAGGAGTAGTAGTAGAAGCAGTGGGAGTTGGAGTAGGAGTAGTAGTGGCAATAGAAGTGGTAGTAGTAGGAGTATTAGTAGTAGCAGTAATAGTGGTAGTTGTTGTAGCAATAAGAGAAATACCAGCAGTAGCTGTTGCGGTATCCATTGTAGTAGTAGTAGTTGTGGTACTAGTTGAAGTAGTAGTAGATATGGTAGCACTAGTAGTAGTCGCAGTAGTAGTAGTAAAAGTAGTAGTAGGAGTAGTTTTTGCAGTAGTCGTACTTGTAGTAGTAGTAGGCTTTGTAGTAGCAATATGAGTACTATTTGTAGTAGTAGTAGTTGTAGCAGTGGTAGTAGTTGCAATAGCACCAGCAGCTGCAGTAGTAGTAGTAGTAGTATTAGTAGTACAAGTAATAGTGGTAGTAGTTGCTATAGGAGTTGGATTTCGAGTAGTTGCAAGAGTTATCGTAGTAGTTGGAGTAGTAGTAGTAGTAGTAGTAGTAGTAGCTCTAGGAGTTGTAGTAGGAGTTGCAGTAGGAGTAGTAGTAATAGTAGTAGTAGTAGTAGTAGTAGTAGTAGTCATTGTAGGAGTTGGGGTAGGAGTAGTAGTTGCTGTAGGACTTGGAGCAGGAGCAGGATTAGTAGTAGTAGTAGTTGTTGTTGTTGTAGAAGTATTAGTAGTAATAGTAATAGTAATAGCAGTAGTAGAAGTAGACGCAGAAGAAGTAGTAGTTGTGGCAGCTGCATCAATAGTAGTACTAGTAGAAGTAGTAGTACAAGTTGTCCTAATAGCAGAAGCAGTTGTAGTAGAAGTCATAGTAATAGTAGTTGTAGTAGTAGTAGCAGTAGCAGCAGCAGTAGTAGTAGTCGAAGGAGTTATAGTTGTAGAAATAGCAGTAGTAACTGTAACAGTAGTACTAGGAATAGTAGTTATCGTAGTAGTAGTCGGTGTTGTTATTGTTGAAGTTGTAGTAGTCAGAGTAGTTGCAATAGTAGCAGCAACAATACTAGTAGTAGCAGTAGCAGTAGTGGTAGTTGTTGTGGTAGTAGTAGTAGTAGTCGTCGTACTTTTCGCAGCAGCCATAGTTGTATCATCAGTAGTAGTTATAGTAGTTGTGGTAGTAGAATAGTAGTAGTAGTAGTAGTCGGAGTAGTAGTAGTAGTGGTAGTAGCAGTAGTAGTAGTTGTTGTTGTTGTAGTAATAGCGGTTGTAGTAGTACTAGCAGTAGTATTAGTTGTAGTTGTAGTGGAATTACTAGCAGTAGCTGTAGTAGTTGTAGTAGTAGTAGTTGTAGGAGTAGTAGCAGAAGTAGGAGTTGGAATACGATATCTAGTAGTAGTTGTAGTAGTAGTAGTATCCCTAGAGTAGCAGCGAAAATATTAGTAGGAATAGTTGTAGTAGTAGTAGTAGTTGTTGTTGTTGTAGTAGTAGCCCTAGCCGTAGTAATAGTTGTAGTAATAGCCGTAGTAGTAGCCGTAGTAATAGCAGTAGTAGTGATATCCGTAGTATTTGTAGTAGTAGTAATAGAAAGAGTAGTACGAATAGTTGCCGAAGTAATAGCAGCTGCAGCAGTAGTAGTAGTAGGATAAGTAGTAGTAGTAGTAGTAGTAGTAGTAGTAGCAGCAGTAGCTGTAATAGTTATAGCAGTATTTGTAGTAGCAGCAATACTAGTAGTAGTAGTAAAAGTAGTAGCAGTAGCGATAATAGTAGTAGTAGTGGTTGTAGTAGTAGTAATAGCAGTTGTAGTAGTAGTACCGCTACTACTTCTACTACTACTGCTACTGCTACTAATACTTCTGCTACTATTACTACTACTTGTCTTACTACAACTAGTCTTAGAACTACTAGTACTAGTACTACTACTACTACTATTGCCACTGTAGCTACTACAACTACTGCTTCTGCAACTACGACTACTATAATTGCTACTACTTCTACAACTATTACGAATACTACTACAACGCTGTTGCCACTACTACTACTACTACTACCACCAATACAAATACAACTACAAGTACTTCTACGACTACTGCTGTTGCTACTGCTATACTACTACTACTACTACTTGTCCTCCTACTGCTACCAATACTGTTTCTCATACTACTACTACTACTACTACCATTAGTAACTATTTCTACTACTGTTCCTAACACTCCTGCTACGACTACTACTACTACTATTGTTGGTACAATTACAATTACTATTTCGGGTACTATAACTACGACAACTACTACTGCTGTTATTATTTCTACTACTATGACTACTACTACTACTACTACTACTAGTGCTACTACTACTGCTGTTGCTGCTACCACTACTGCTACAAATATTACTACTACAACAACTACTACTACTCCTACTACTACAACTACGACTACTCCTATTACTACTACTACTGCTACTACTACTACTACTCCTGCTACTACTACTACTACTAAAACTACAGCTACTGCTACTTCTACTACTACTGTTGTTGCTGTAGCTACTACTACTACCACAACCACTACCACTACTACTACTATTACTACTACTCCTACTCCAACTTCTATTGCTACTACCACTCCTACTACTGCTACTGTTACCACAACTACAACTACTATTGCTCCAACTACTACTACTCCTACAACTTATACTACTAATACCACTCCTGCTTCTACTGTTACTACAACTACTACTACTGTTGTTGCTACTGCTCTTACTACCGCTACTACTTCTACCACTACTCACTACTCCTATTACTCCTATTACTACTACTCCTTCTATTGCTACTACTACTACTTCTACTAGTTCAACTGCTACTTCTACTCCTACTCCTACTACTACTATTAATATTATCAATACTACTACTACCACTGCTGCTACTACCACTACTGCTACTACTCCTATTACTATTACTACTACTACTAGTACTACTACTCCCCCTCCTTTTACAATTACTACTACTACTGCTACTCCTCCTACTACTTCCGCCACCCATAATATTACCATTGCTATTACTACAATAACTAGTACTATTGTTATTGCTGCTGTTGCTATTGTTGTTGTTGCTGCTACTACTATAACAATTACTACTACCACTACTACTACTACTGCTAACACAAATATTACAACTACAGCAACAACTATTACAACAACTACTACTACTACTCCAATTATTGCTACTACTACTATTACTCCTGCTACTGCTACAACTACTAAAACTTCTTCTTCTTCTAATACTACTACTACTGCTTCAACTACTAGTTTTGCTACTACTTCTACTACTACAGCTGCTGCTACTACAACTACCTCTAGTACTACTATTACTACTATTGCTACTCCTACTTCAGCTACTACTACTACTACTACATCAACAACGATTACCACAACTGCAGCTACTAAGACAACTTCTACTACTACTTCTACTTCTACCACAACAACAACAACTATTTCTACTACTACAACTTCTACTACTACTACTCCTGCAACTACTGCTACAATTACTACTACTACTGCTACAACTATCTCCACTACTAATACTACTCGAACTACAACTACACTACTACTACAACAACTACTACTACTCCTACCACTGTTAGTACTATGACTACTGCTACTACCACTCTTTGTACTACAAGTACTACGAATGCTACTACTACTACTATTACCACCATCACTACTACAACTACTACTACTAATACTACGACTACTACTACAACTTCTACTACAACTACTACTACTGCTATTCTACTACTACTACTACTACAACTACAACTACTTTTTCTACTCCTACTCCTAAAACAACTCCCGCAATTACTTCAGCTACTCATATTACTACTACTACTACTACTACTATTCATATTACTAGTACTGCTGCTGCTACTACTACTACTTTCGCTACAACTACATATACTACTACTGCTACTTCTGCTACTAGTACAACTGTTACTACTACTATAACTGCTACTACTACTGCTACAGCTACTTCTACTACCTCTACTACTAGTAACACAACTACTACTACTACACTACTACTACAACTACTTCTACAAGCACTAATACTACTCCTACAACTACTACTATTACTACTATTAATACTACCACCACCACCACCACTACTACTAGAACTACTCCTACTATTACTACTACTACAACTATTCCTTCTGTTACTATTACTACTACTACTACTCTACTTTTATTGATACTACTACTACTACAACTTCTACTTCCTCTAATGCTACTACTACTAATGCTACTAATACTACTACTACTATAACTACAGCTACGACTACTACTGCAACACCTTCTCCTAATTGAACTACAACTCCCAATACTACCCCAACTTCTCTACTACTAATACTAGCACTACTACTACTACAACAATGACAACAACAACTACTATTACTACTGCTACTACTACTACGAGTACTACTACTACTAATACTACTACTACTACTGCT
>RXID01021718.1:26288-66036 GCA_005019695.1 Trichopus zeylanicus subsp. travancoricus
GCTGCTACTACTCGCACCACTACGACTACTACTACTGCTACTGGTACCACTAATGTTGTTGTTGCTTCGACTAATATTATTACTATTACTGCTACTACTACTACTGCTACTACTGCTACTGCTACTACTGATACTACTGCTACTATAGCTACTACTTCTACTACTACTAACACTAATACTAATACTTCTGCTACTATAACCGCTACTACAACTACTACTCTTACTATTACTACTACAACTATGACTACTACGACTACTACTACAACAACAACAACTACTACTACAACTATTGCTACTGCTACTAATACTAAGTCCACTACTACTACTTCTACTACTGTTATTGTTGGCACTACTACTACCACTAATTATACTACTTCTACTTCTACTACTGCTATTGCTTCTACTACTACTGCTACTGTTACTACTACTGCTTCTCATACTACTACAAAAACTGCTACTACTACTATTGCTACAACTATTATGGCTACTGCTACTAGAACTACTCCTATTACTACTGGTAATACTATTTCTATTCCTAATGCTACAACTGCTACTACTTCTACTAAGCATGCTACTACTACTGCTGCTACTACTACTACAGCTACTACTACTACTCCTACAACTAGTACAACGACTACTACTACTCTTGCAACTACTACTACTACTACTCCTACTGCTACTTGTATTACTATTGCTACTACTAGCAATACTACTACTACTACTACTATAACTACTATTGTTGTTGATGCTGCTAATACTACTACTACTACTACAACTAATACTACTGCCATACCAACTACTAAAATGACTACTATTGCTATTGCTGCTACTGTTGCTACTACTAGGACTACTACTATAACTATTACTACTACATCTCATACTACTACTGCTACTGCTGCTACTACTAGTACTGCTACTATAACTATTACTACTACATCTTGTACTACTCCTACTACTTCTATCACTACTACTACTTCACTGTCAATTACAATTACTACTCCTTCTCGAACAATTGCTACTACTACTACTATTATTACTACTGCTACTACTGCTTCTACTACTATTACTACTTCTATTACTACTACTACTACTACTTCTATTACCACTGCTACTACTACTCCTGCTGCTTCTACTAATATTACTCCAGTTACTACTACTACTACTACTATAGCTACTGCTACAACAACTGCTACTACAACTGGTACGACTACTTCTACTACTACTTCTGCTACTACTACAACAACTGCCATTATGACTTCTATTACTACTACTACTACTACTACTACTACTACTAGTATAGCTACTGTAGCTGCTATTACTACTACTACTTTTGCTACCACTTCTATAACTAATACTAATACTACTTCTACCAATACTGCAAATGCTACTACTACTATTACAGCTAGTGCTACTACTACTACTCCTACTACTACTGCTACTAAAACTTCTATTACTAGTGCTACTACTACTCTTGCTACTTCTACTACTACTACTACTACTACTACTACTACTACGGGTACTTCTATTACTAATTCTACTACAACTAATACTACAATTAGTATTGCTACTACTGCTACTACTGCCACTACTACAACAACTACTACTATTTCTACTACTGCTACTACTGCTATTACTTCTACTACTACTTCTACTATTACTCCTGCTACTACTGCTACTATTATTACTATAGCTAAAACATCTACTATTGCTTCTTTAGCAACTATCGTAACTGCTACTACTATTACTACTACCACTACTGCTACTGTGGCTACTTCTAAAACTTCCCCAACTACTATTGCTACTACTAATTCTTCTACTAAAGGTGCCACTATGACTCTTGCTGCTACTACAACAGCTATCCCAACTGCTACAATAACTACAACTACTATTACTACTACTACTGCTACTACATTTACTACTACTACTATTGCTGCTACTATTTCTACTGCTGCTACTGCTATTACTACTACTACTATAGCTACTGCTACTACTGCCACTACTGCTTCAACTACTATTATTCCTACTATAGCTACTATTGCTGCTACAACTACAATTGCTATTGCTACTACTGCTATGACTACTGCTACCACAACTACTACTGCTACTCCAACTACAACAATAACAACAACTACTACTACTATTACTACTATTGCTACTAATGTTGCTACTACTGCTAGTAACTCTTAGTAGTAATAGACAAAGTTGTTGTAGTAGTAGTGGCAGCAGAAGCTATGTAGCAGTGCTAGTAGTAGCAGTGTAGCAGTTTCCACCATAGTGGTAGTAGTAATAGTAGCAGTAGAAGTAGTAGAAGTAGTAGCAGTTATAGTAGCTGTAGCAGTAGTACATTTATAGCAATAGTAGTATTAGTCAAAGTTGTTATATGAGTAGTCGTAGGAGTTAGTTGTTTGAGCAGTGATAGTTGCAGTGGTAGTAGTAGTAGTAGTAGTAGTGGTAGTAGAAGTAGCAGTAGTAGTAGAAGTAGTAGTAGTACGAGTGATAGTAGCTATAGTAGTAGTAGGAGTAATAGTATTAGCAGCAGCAATAGTAGCAATAGTAGTAGCAGTAGTGGTAGCAGCAGCTGTAGTAGTAGTAGTAGCAGTGGAAGTAGTAGTGGTAGTAGCAGTTGTAGTAGTAGTAGAAGTAGTAGCAAAATTAGTAGTGGTAGTAGTAGTAGTTATTGCATTGGAAGCAATAGTAGTGTAGTAGTAGTAGTTGAAGAAGCAGCATTAGTGGTAGTAGGAGAAGTAGCCGTAGTAGTAGCAATGGTAGTAGCAGGAGTAGTAGTAATAATAATAGTAATAGTAGTAGTAGTAAAAGTAGTAGCCATAATACTAGGACGAGTAGTAATAGTAATTATAGTGGTTATAGCAGTACTAACTACAGTAGCTGTAGTAGTAGTAGTAGTAACAGTATAATAGCAGTAGTAGTAATTCTAGTAATAGTAGGAGTACTGGTTGTAGTAGTAGCAGCAGTATTAGCTGTAGTAGCAATCATAAGAATACTAGCACCTATAGTAGCAGTAGTAGCAGCAGCATTAGTTCTATTAGTAATAGCTATAGCTGTAATAGTAGCAATAGTAGTAGAAGTGGTGGTAGTAGTGGTAGTAGTCTGTTAAGTAGCGATAATAGTAGCAGTAGTTGTGCTAGTAGTAATAGGAGTAGTCGGAGCAATTGTAGTTGTAGTTGTAGTATTTGTTCTAGTTGTAGTAGTAGTAGTAGTAGTCAAAGCAGTATCAGAACAAGTAGAAATAGTTATAGCTGTAGAAGCAGTAGTAGCACTAGCAGTTGTAGTAGCGTTAGTTGCAGTTGTTAAAGAAGTAGCAGTAGCTGAAGTATTAGTAGTAGTAGTGGTAGTAGTTGTAGTAGTAGCCGTGGAAGTTGTAGTAGGATTGCTAGCAGTAAGAGGCTCAACTATTGTAGCTGTAGCGGTAGTAGCAAGAGTAGAAGTAGTTGCAGTAGTAGTATTAGTAGTAACAATTCTAGTAGTAGTAGTAGTAGTAGCACCAGAAGTAGTTGTAGTTGTAGTTGTTGTAGTAGTAGTAGTAGTAGTAGTAGTAGTAGTAGTAGTACTAGTAGTAGCAGTAGTAGAAGTAGTATTAGCATGACTATTAGTAGAAGTAGTAGTAGTAGGTCTAGTAGTAGCAGCAGTAGCCGTAATAATAGTAGCTATAGTAGTAGAAGTAGTCATAGCAGCAGTGTTTGTAGTTGTGTGGGAAGTGGTACTTCTTGTAGTAGCAGTGGTAGTAGAAGTAGTTGTAGTTGTAGAAGTAATAGCAATGGTTTCTATTTTAGTAGTAGTGGTACAAGCAACAGCAGTAGCCGTAGTAGAGGTAGTAGTAGCAGCAGTAGTAGGATTAGAAGTAGTTGTTGTTGTACTAGTAATAATAGTAGTAGTAGCAGAAGTAGCAGTGGTAGCAGTAGTAGTTATAGTAGTAGTGGTAGTAGCAGTTGCTATAGTTGCAGTAGTAGCAGCAGTAGTAGTAGTATTAGTAGTTGTAGTAGTCATAGCTATAGTGGTAGTAGTAGCAGTAGTAGCGATTGTAGAAGCAGCCATAGGAGTTGTAGTTGTTTATAGTAGTAGTAGTCGTAGCAAATAGTAGAAGAAGATGTAGTGGTAGTATTAGTTAGTAGTAGTTGCAGTAGTCGCAGTAGTCAGGGTAGTAGCAGTAGTAGTAGTCATTGTAGTAGTTAGAAGTAGAAGTAGTAGTTAGTAGTAGTAGTATTATAGCAGTAGTAGGCTTAGTAGCAGCAGTTATAGTAGTAATAGTAGTAATAGTTGCAGTTGTAGTAACAATAGCAGCATTAGTAGTAGTAGTAGTAGTAGTAGTAGTAGTATTAGCAGTAGCAGTAGTAGTAGTAATAGTAGTAGCAGTAATAGCAGCAGTAGTAGTGGAAGTAGGAGTAGTAGTGGCAGCAGCAGTAGTTGTAGTTGTAGTAGTGGTAGTAGTAGCATTAGTTATTGTAGGTTTAGTAGAACTAGCAGCAACAATCATAGCCATAGTGGTATTTGGAGTAGTAGCAGCAACTTCAGCAGCAGCAACAGCTGCAGTAGTACTAGTACAAGTCAATGTTGTAGTAATAATATTATTAGTAGTTGTCATAGTAGTAGTAGTAGTAGCAATAGTAGTCGTTGTTGTGGTCTTAGCAGTAGTAGTAGCTGGACAAAAAGTAGCAGTAGTAGTCATAGTAGTGGTTGTAGCAGAATTAATAATAGTGGTGGTAGTAGTAGTAGCAGCAGTAGTAGTAGTAGTGGTACTATAAGTAGTAGTGCAGAAGTAGTAGTCAAAGTGGTTGTAGTCTCAATAGTAGCAGCAGCAGTAGTAGTAGTAATACTAGTAGTTGTAGTAGTAGTTGCAGTCGAAGTAGTAGTAGTTGTTGTAGTAGTAGTAATAGTAATAGTAATAGTAGGAGGAGGAGGAGGAGCGGTAGTTGTAGTAGCAGTAGAAGCAGTAGCAGCAGTAGTAGCGGTAGTTGTAGTAGTTCAAGCAGTAGTAGGAGGAGTAGTAGTAGTAGTACTACTACTACTAGAAGTAATAGCCTGTAGGAGCAGTAGAAGTAGTATAACTCGAGGTTGTATTAATATTAGTAGTATTAGTTGAAGCAGTAGTAGTTGTAGGAGTAGAATAGTACTAGTAGTACTAGTAGTTGTAGTAGTATTAGAAGTTGTAGAGGTTGTAGTTGTCATAATAGTAGCAATAGTAGTAGGAGGAGGAAAAATAGAGTAGTAGCAGTAGCAATAGTCATAGTAGTTGTAGTACTATTAGTAGTAGTGGTGGTGCTAGCAATAGTAGTACTACTACTAGTAGTAGTAGTAGTAGCGATAGTAGAAGTAGTAGTAATAATAGTAGCAGTAGTACTTCTTGTTGTTGTCGTTGTTGCAGTAGTAGTAGTAGTAGTGGTTGTTGTACTAGTTGTAGAAGTAGTAGTAGTAGCAGTAGAAGTAGTGAGAGTAGTAGTAGTATTAGTGGCAATAGTAGCGGTAGTAGTAGTGATTGTAGTAATAACTATAGTAGTAGTAGTACGCAAATTAGTAGAAGTAGCAGCAGTAGTAGCTACAATGGTAGCAATAGTAGTACCAGTAGTTGCAGTAGTAGTAGTACTAGTAGTAGTTGTGGTAGTAGTAGTATTAGGAGAAATAGCAATAGTAGCAGTAGTAGTCATAGTAGTAGTTGTAGCAGTAGTAGCTGTAGTAGTAGCTGTAGTAGCTATAGTAGGAGTAGCAGTAGTAGCTATAGTAGCAACAATAGTAGCAGTTGTGGTAGTAGTAGTAGTTGTAGTAGCCAGAGCAATAGTAGCAGTAGAAGTAGTAGAAGTAGTAGTACTTGGTGTTGTAATAGTAGTAGTAGTACTAGTAGTAGCAGTTGTAGTCGTGTTAGCAGTAGTAGCCTATGTGGCAGTAGTAGATGTAGTAATAGCAGTCAGAGCAAAAGTATAAGTAGCAGTAGGTTTAATGGAAGTAGTAGTAGTCGGAATAATAGTAGTAGTAGTAATAGTAAAAGTAGTAGCAGTAGTAGTAGCAGCATTAGTGGTAGTAAAAGTAGTTGTAGTAGGTGAATTAGTAGTAGTAGAAGTAGTAGTAGTAATAGTAGTAGTAGTGATATTACTAGCAATAGTAGCAGTTGTAGCAGTAGTAGTAGCAGCAGTTGTAGCAGCAGCCATAGTAGCCGAAGTAGCAGGAAAAATAGTAGATTTAGTAATGGTAGCAATAGCTGTTGTAGTTGTAGTAGTAGCACTAGGAGCTCTAGTAGTAGTAGCAGGAGTAGTAGTAGCAGTAGTAATAGTAGTAGGTACGGTAGTAGTAGCGTTAGTACTAATATTAGTAGGAGTTGTAGTAGTAGTAGCAGCAGTAGGAGTTGTAGAAGTAGTAGTAGTTCTATTAGTAGTAGTAGCAACAGCAGTAGGTGTAGTAGAAGTAGTAGTAGTTCTATTAGTAGTAGTTGTTATCGTAGTTGTGGCAGTCGTAGTAGTAGTAGCAGTAGCAGTAGAGCAGTAGTAGAAGCAATAATAGTTGTAGTAGCAGAAGTAGTACTAGTAGCAATAGAGTAGTGGTAGTTGCAGTAGGAGCAGTTGTAGTAGTAGTTTGTAAAAGATGTTGTAGTAGCAATTACAGTAGTAGTAGTAGTAAGAGCAGTAGTAGTGGTCATTCTAGTAGTTGTAGTAGTAGCAGTAGTTATGGTAGTAGTAGCAGTAGTAGTAGTAAAAGTAGAAGCAGTAGTAGCAGTTGTTGTTGTAGTAGGTGCATTAATAGTGGTAAAAGCACTTGTAGTAGTAGTAGTAGTAGCAGCAGTAGTAGTAGTCATTACTGTAGTAGTTATGTTGGTAGTAGCAGTAGTAGCTGTCGTAGTAGTAGTAATAGTAGTAGTAGCAGCAGTAGCCATAGTCGTAGTAGTCATAGTAGAGATAGTAGGAGTAGTAATATTAGTTGTAGTAGCAGTAGATGTAGTTGTAG
This sequence comes from Trichopus zeylanicus subsp. travancoricus, assembly GCA_005019695.1. Lineage (NCBI taxonomy): Eukaryota > Viridiplantae > Streptophyta > Magnoliopsida > Dioscoreales > Dioscoreaceae > Trichopus > Trichopus zeylanicus. Next base: position 33,237 of record RXID01021718.1, read on the forward strand.
TAGTAGAACTAGTAGTAGTAGAAGGAGAAGTAGAGTAGTAGTAGTAGTAAAAGTAGTAGTAGTCGTAATAATAGCAGTAGTAGTAGTAGCCGGAGAAATAGAGTAGTAGCGGTTGCAATAGTTGAATTAGCAGCAGTAGTATTGGTAGTGGTGGTGGTGCTAGCTGTAGTAGTAGTAACAGTAGTAGTAATGTTAGTGGTAGTAATAGTAGTAGTAGCAGTAGTAGAAGTAGTGGTAGTAGTGGTAGTAGTAGGAGTTGTATTAGTTGCATTAGTAGTTGTGATAATACTAGTAGTAGCAGAAGTAGCAAAAGCAGCAATAGTTTTAGTAGGAGTAGCAGTAGTAGTAGCAGCAGTAGTAGTTGGAATAGTAATTGTAGCATGACAAGTAGTAGTAGTTGCAGAAGTAGTAGTAATTGCAGTGCTGATAACAGCAATAGCAGCCACAGTAGTTATACTAGTAGGAGCAATAGTTGTAGCAGTAGTGGTAGTACTAGTAGTAGTTGCAGTAGAAGTTATTGTCGTAGCAGTAGTTATAGTAGTAGCAACATTAGCTGTAGGAGTAGTAGCGGTAGACGGAGAATAGTACTAGCGTAGCAATAGGAGTAGTAGTATTTGTAGTAGCAATAGTAGTAGAAGTACCATTAGTCATTGTAGTAGCAATAGTAGTAGCAGTAATAGTAGTATTAGTACTAGCAATAGTAGTACCAGAAGTTGTAGTAGTAGGATAAGTAGTAGTTGTAGCAGCATTAGTAGTAGTAGTAGTCATGGTGGTAGCTGTAGTAGTAGTAGTAGTAGCAGCAGCAGTAGTAGTAGTAGTAGTAGTAGTAGCAGTAGCATTAGTAGTTGTAGGAGTTATAGTCATAGTAGCTACAGTATTAGTAGTAGTAGAGGTAGTGGCAGTAGTATTAGTAGTAGTTGTTGAATTAGGAGAATTAGTAGTAGCAGTGGTGGTGGTGGTAGTAGTAGTAGTAGCGGTAGTAGTTGTAGTAGTTGTAGCAGTAGTAGTAGTACCTGTAGTAGGAGTTCTCGTAGTAGTTGTAGTATTAGTAGCAGTAGTAGTACCTGTACTAGTCATAGTATTAGTAGCAGTTGTAGTACTTGAAGCAATAGTAGTGGTAGTAGTAGTAGCAGCATTAGTAGCATAAGTAGTAAAAGGAGAAGTTGTATTTGAAGTAGTTTCAGTAGTAGTAGTAAAAGTAGTATTAACAATAGAAGTAATACTAGTTGTAGTAGTAGTAGAAGTAGAAGTCGCATTTGGTGTAGTTGTAGTCGCCGAAATAGTAGTAGTAATAATAGAAATTGTAGTAGTAGTATTGGTTGTTGTTGCAGTAGTAGTAGTAGTAGTAGCAATTGTTGTAGTTGTAGTAGTAGTCGTAGATGAAATAGTAGCAAAAGTAGTGGTAGTAGTAGTATTTGTAGTAGTAGTTGTTGTAGAAGTGGTAGTAGTCATAGAATTAGTAGTAGTAGTAGCACTTGCAGTGGTAGTGGTGGTAGTAGTGGTCGCAGAAGTAGTAAGTATTTGAAGCTATAGCTATAGTAGTTGCAGAAGTAGTAGTAGTGGTAGTAGTAGTGGTAGAAGTCAGAGTTACGGTTGTTGTAGCAATCAAGGTAGTAGTAGTAGTAGTAGTAATAGTGGTAGTAATAGTAGTAGTAGTTGTTGTTGCAATAGTTGCAAAACTAGTGGTAGTAGTAGTTGTTGTTGTAGTTATTTTTGTAGTAGTAGAAATCGCCGTAGTAACTTTAGAACTAGTAGCAATAGCTATGACTGTAGTACTAATAGTAACAAAAGTTGCTGCAAAAGTAGTTGAAGAAGTAGTGGTAGCATTAGTAGCTGGAGTATCAATAGTAGCAGCTGTGGTTGCAGTAGTAGTAGAAGTAGGAGTTGTAGTAGTAGTAGCTGGTGCTGTAGTAGTAGGAGTAGGTGAAGTAGTAGTATAGGCAGTAGTAGTAATAATAGCAGTAGCAGAAGTAGCGATAGCAGTATTGGTAGAAGTAGCAGTAGTTGTAGTAGTTGTAGCAGTAGTAGGGAAAGTAACAACAACAGTAGTGGTTGTAGTAGACGTAGCAATAGTTATAATAAAAGCGATTGTAAGAGGTGAAGTAGTAGTCGCTGTAGTAGTAGTAGGAATAGTAGTTGTAGTAGTTATAGCAGTAGTTGTAATAATAGTAGTAGTAGTAGTAGCAGTAGTAGCAGTAGTAGTAAAAGTAGCATAAGTAGTAGTGGTAGTAGTAGTTGTTGTTGCAGTAGTCGTAATACTACTACTAGTAGTGGTGGTAGCAACCATAGTAGTAGTAGAACTAGTAGCAGTTGTAGTAGTAGTATCAGTCGTTGTAGTAGAAGAGGTAGTAGCAATGGAAATAGGCGCAGTATAAGTAGTAGTAATAGAGGCAAGGGTAGTAGTAGTAGTGGCGGTAGAAGGATTAGAAGCTATTGTAGCACTAGTAGAAGTTGGAATGGTAGTAATTATAAGAGTAGTAGTAGAGCAGTAGTAGAAGCAATAATCGTTGTTAGTCGCAGAAGTTAGTACTAGTGGCAATAGAGTAATGGTTGTGTAGTGAGTTGCATAGGAGCAGTTGTAGTATTAGTTGTAGAAGATGTAGTTAGTAGTAGTAGCAGTTACAGTAGTAGTAGTTACTAAGAGCAGTAATCATCTTACAAGTAGTAATTTGGAAGCAACAGTAGTAGTAACATAGTACTAATTAGTCGTGTTAGATGTTGTTGTTGTTGCTGTAATAGCATAAGTAGTCAAAAACAGGTTGTAGTTGTTGTAGTAGGGGGTAGTAGAGTAGTATTCTATAGTGTGTCGTAGCTCGAGTTATGGCAGTAGTAGCCATCATTGGACAGTAGCGCAGTAGTAGTAAAAGTAGAAGCAGTAGTAGCAGTAGTTGTTGTCGTAGGTGCATTAATAGAGGTAAAAGCAGTTGTAGTAGTAGTAGTAGTAGTAGCAGCAGTAGTAGTCGTTGTTGTAGTAGTTATGTTGGTAGTAGCGGTAGTCACAGTCATAGTAGTAATAAAAGTAGTAGTAGCAGCGGTAGCCATAGTCGTAGAAGCCGTAGTAGCGATAGTAGGAGTAGTAGTATTAGTTGTAGTAGTAGTAGATGTAGTCGTAGTAGTAGAACTACTACTACTAGTAGTAGTAGTAGTAGTAGTAGTAGTAGTAGTAGTAGTAGTAGTAGCAGTAATAGCAGTAGTAGAAGTAGTAGTTGTAGCAGGAGAAATAGAGTAGTAGCAATTGCAATAGTTGAATTAGCAGCAGTAGAATTGGTAGTGGTGGTGGTGCTAGCTGTACTAATAGTAGCAGTAGTAGTAATGCTAGTGGTGGTAATAGTAGTAGTAGCAGTAGTAGAAGTAGTGGTAGTAGTGGTAGTAGTAGGAGTTATAGTACTTGCATTAGTAGTAGTGATAATACTAGTAGTAGCAGAAGTAGCAAAAGCAAAGTAGTTTTAGTAGGGGTAGCAGTAGTAGTTATTGGAGTAGTAATTGTAGCATGACAAGTAGTAGTAGGTGCAGAAGTAGTAGCAATTGCAGTGCTGATAACAGCAGTAGCAGCGACAGTAGTTATACTAGTAGGAGCAATAGTAATAGCAGTAGTTGTAGTACTAATAGAAGTAGTTGTAGTAGTAGTTGTTACTGTAGCAGTAGTGATAGTAGTAGCAGCATTAGTAGTAGGAGTAGTAGCGATAGACGGAGAATAGTACTAGCATAGCAATAGGAGTAGTAGTATTAGTAGTAGGAGTAGCAGTAGAAGTACCATTAGTCATTGTAGTAGCAGTAGTAGTAGCAGTAATAGTAGTATTAGCACTAGCAATAGTAGTACCAGAAGTTGTAGTAGTAGGATAAGTAGTAGTTGTAGCATTAGTAGTAGTAGTAGTCATGGTGGTAGCTATAGCTGTAGCAGTAGTAGTAGTAGTAGTAGTAGTAGTAGTAGCAGTAGTAGTTGTAGGAGTTATAGTCCTAGTAGCTACAGTATTAGTAGTAGTAGGGATAGTGGCAATAGTATTAGTAGTAGTAGTCGAATTAGGAGAATTAGTTGTAGTAGTGGTGGTGGTAGTAGCAGTAGTGGTAGTAGTAGTAGCGGTAGTTGTTGTAGTAGTTGTAGCAGTAGTAGTACCTATAGTAGGAGTTCTCGTAGTAGTTTTAGTATTAGTAGCATAGTAGTAGCAATAGTTGTACTAGAAGCAATAGTAGTGGCAGTAGTAGTAGTAGCATTGGTAGCATAAGTAGTAAAAGGAGAAGTTATATTTGAAGTAGTTGTAGTAGTGGTAGTAGAAGTAGTATTAACAATAGAAGTAATATTAGTTGTAGTAGTAGTAGAAGTAGAAGTCGCAGTTGGTGTAGTTGTAGTGGCCGAAATAGTAGTAGTAATAATAGAAATTCTAGTAGTAGTAGTGGTTGTTGTCGTAGTAGTAGTAGTAGTAATAGCAATAATTGTAGTTGTAGTAGTAGTCGTAGATGAGATAGTAGCAAAAGTAGTGGTAGTAGTAGTATTTGTAGTGGTAGTAGTAGTAGAAGTGGTAGTAGTCATTGAATTAGTAGTAGTAGTAGCACTTGCAGTAGTAGTGGTGGTAGTAGTAGTCACAGAACTAGTAAAAGGAGAAGTTGTATTTGAAGCTGTAGCTGTAGTAGTTCTAGAAGTAGCAGCAGTAGTAGTAGAAGTCAGAGTTGCGTTTGTTGTAGCAATCAAGTTAGTAGTAGTAGTTGTTGTTGTTATAGTAGTTGTAGTAGTAGTAGTAGTAATAGTGATAGTAATAGTAGTAGTAGTATTAGTTGTTGTTGTAGTAGTAGTAGTTGCAATAGTTGCAAAACTAGTGGTAGTAGTTGTTGTTATTGTTGTTGTTTTTGTAGTAGTAGAAACCGCCGTATTAGCTTTAGAAGTAGTAGCAATAGCAGTGGCTGTAGTACTAATAGTAACAAAAGTAGTTGCAGAAGTAGTTGAAGAAGTAGTAGTAGCATTAGTAGCAGGAGTATCAGTAGTAGTAGAAATAGGAGTTGTAGTAGTAGTAGCAGGTGCTGTAGTAGTAGGAGTAGGTGAAGTAGTAGTATAGGTAGTAGTTGTAATAATAGCAGTAGCAGTAGTAGCAATAGCAGGATTGGTAGAAGTAGCAGTAGTTGTAGTATTTGTAGCAGTAGTAGTGAAAGTAGCAACAACAGTAGTGGTCATAGTAGAAGTAGCAGTTGTAGTAGTAGTAGCAATAGTTATAGCAAAAGCAGTTGTAGGAGGTGAAGTAGTAGTAGCTATAGTAGTAGTAGAAATAGTAGTTGTAGTAGTTATAGCAATAGTCGTAGTAGTAGTTGTTGTTGTTGTTGTTGTTGTAGTAACAGTAGTAGTAGTACTAGTAGTAGAAGTAAAAGTAGCATAAGTAGTAGTGGTAGTAGTTGTTGTTGCAGTAGTCATAGTACTACTACTAGTAGTAGAAACAGTAGCAGTTTTAGTAGTAGTATCAGTAGTTGTAGCAGAAGAGGTATTAGCAATGGTAATAGGCGCAGTATAGGTAGTAGTAATAGAGGCAAGGGTAGTAGTAGTAGTGGCAATAGAAGCATTAGAAGCTGTTGTAGCACTAGTAGAGGCTGGAATGGTAGTAATTATAAGAGCAGTAGTTGAAGTAGTAGGAGTAGCAGTAGCAGCAGTAGAATTATAAGTAGTGGTAGTAGCAGTAGTAGCAGTAGTGGTTGCAATAGTTGTAGTAGTTGGAGTAGTATTTGTTGTAGTAGTAGTGGTAGTAGCATTAATAGTAGTAGTAGCAGCAGCAGCAGCAGCTGTAGTTGGAGTAGTAGTTGGAGTAGTATTTGTAGTAGTAGTAGTAGTAGCGGCCATAGGAGTAGTAGTAATTAGAGTACATGTTGTAGTTGCAGTAGTAGAAATGGTAGAAGTAGCAGTAGTAGGAGGACTATCGTAAGGAAAAATAATAATAGTTATAGCAGTAGTTGCAGGAGTAGTAGTTGTAATAGTAGTCGTAGGAGTAAAGGAAATTATAGAACTAGTTATAGTAGTAGGACGAGTAGTAGTAGTCCTAGTAGTAGCAGCAGCAGTAGTTGTAGTAGTAGGAGCAGTAGCAGTACTAGTCATTGAAGTTGCAATAGTTGTAGTAGAAGTAGTAGTAGTAGGATAAGTAGTGGTGGTAGTAGTAGTAGCATTTGTAGTAGTAGTAGTCGTAGTAGGAGGAGGAGGAGGAGGAGGAGTAGTAGTAGTAGTAGCAGCAACAACAACAACAACAACAGTATTAGTAATAGTAGTTGTAGTAGTTGTAGTAGCAGTAGTAACAGTAGAAGCTGACGTAGTAGTAGTAGTAGTTGTTGTTGTAGCAGTAGTCGTAGTAGTAGTAGTAGTTGTGGTAGCTATGCTTGTAGTAGTAGAAGTAGTAGTAGTAGCAAAGTTATATTAGTAGCAGTAGCATAAGTAGTAATAGCAATAGTAGTTGGTGTAGTATTAGTAGTAGTAGTAGAAGTAGCAGTAGGAGTAGTAGTAGTAATAGTAGTAGTAGAAGTAGTAGTAGCAGCTATGGTATTAATAGAACTATGAGTCATAGTAATAGTTGGAGCTTTAGTAGCCATAGTAGGAGTAGCAAGAGCAGCCATAGAAGTATAAGTAGTTCTATTAGCAGAAGTAGTAGGTGTATCAGTAGTATCTGAAGTGGTTGTAGTACTAGTAGTAGTAGTAGTCGGAGTAGTTGGAGTGGTATGACTAGTAGCAGTAGCAATAGCAGAAGAAGCAGTAGTAGAAGGAGCAGTAGCTGTAGTAGTAGTAGTTGGAGTTGCAGTAGTAGAAGTGGTAGCTAAAGCAGTAGTAGTAGGAGTAACATTAGTAAAATTAATAGTAGTTGTAGCAGAAGTAGCAGGAGTAGTTGTTGTCATAGTAGGTGTAGGGGTAGAGGAAATAGTAGCAATAGTTATAATAGTAGGAGCAGTAGTGGTAGTAGTTGTAGTAGCATTAGTAGTTGTTGTATTAGGAGCAGTAGTAGTAGTATTAGTAATAGTAGTATTATAGTAGTATTATTAGTTGTTTTAGTATTTATAATAGCAAAAGAAGTAGTAGTAGTAGTAGTTGAAGTAGTAGTGGTAGCAGTAGTTGCAGCAGTGGTTGTAGTAGTTATGAGAGTCATAGTAGCAGTTGTAGTAGCAGTAGTAGTAGAAGCAAGAGTAGCAGTAGTATTGGTCAAAGTAGTAGCAGTAGTGTTAGTAGTAGTAGTAGCAATAGTAGCAGTAGTAGTAGTAGTAGCAATAGTAGCAGTAGTAGTAGTTGTTGTTGTAGTAGTTATTGTAGTAGTAGCTATTGTTGTAGTCATAGTAGTAGGAGTAGTAGTAGCAGTAGTAGCCACAATTGTAGTTGTAGCGTTTGTGGCGGTTGTAGCAGTCGTAGCAGAAGTAGTAGTAGCAACAATAGTAGGTGAAGTAGTAGTAGTAGTAGTTGTTGTTGTTGTAATTATAGTAGTAGTAGCAATACTAGTTGTAGCATTAGTAGTAGTTGCAACTATAGTATTAGTAGGTGTAGCAACAATTGTAGTAGCCGAAGTAGTAGCCGAACTAGTTGTAGCAGTAGTACTAGTAGTAGTAGTAGTAGCAATAGTAGTAGTACTAGTAGTAGTAGCCGCAATTGTTTTAGCAGTAGTATTAGTGGCGGCAAGGACAGCAACAATAGTAGTGTAACAGTAGTAATTCTTGTAGTAGTAGCAGTTGTAGCAATCGTAGCAGTCCCAGTAATAGTAGTGGTAGCCATAGCAGTAGTTGTAGTTGTTGTAATAGTATTAGCAGAAATTGCGGTAGTAGCAGCAAAAGTAGTAGTAGTTGGAGAAGCAGTATTAGTTGTATTAGTGGTAGTAGTACCAGTAGTGGTAGCAGTCACTGCAGTAGTAGTAGCTATAGTAGTATTAGTAGTAGTAGTAGTCATAATAGTAGAAGTTGCAAATGTTGCAGCAGCAGCAGAATCAGCAGCAGTAGTAGTAGTAATTGTTGTTGTAGCAGTAGTTGCCGTTGTAGTGCTTGTAGTCTTAGGATTACAAGTAGTGTTAGCAGTAGAAATAATCGGAGCAGTAGTAGTAGTAGTACTAGCAATAGTAGTTGTAGTAGTAGTAGCAGTAGTAGTTGTAGCCATAGTTATAGAAGTAGAGGCAACAGTAGTAGTAGTAGCAGTAGTAGCAATAGTAGCAGAAGAAGAAGTAGCAGTAGTAGAAGTAGTATAGTAACGGTAGCAGTAGTTGTAGGAGTAGCAGCGGTAGAAGAAGTAGTAGTAGTTGGAGAAGTAGTAGTTGTTGTTATTGTAGGAGAAGTGGAAGTAGTAGTAGCAGTAAAAGTCGTACTAGTAGCTGTAGTAGTTATAGCAGTAGTACTAGTAGTAGTAGTTGTTGCAAAAGTAGTTAAAGTAGTAGTAGTTTTAGTTGCAGGAGCAGTAGAAGCATTAGTAGAAGCAGTAATAGTAATAACAGTATTGGCAGAAAAATATTTGCAGTAGTGGTAGTAGTAGTAGTAATAGTATTAGTAGTAGCAGCCTTAGGAGTACTAGCAGCAGTAGTAATAGTAGCATTAGTAGTAGTAGTAGGAGAAATAGTAGTAGTATTAGTAGCAACAACAATAATAGTAGCATTAGAAGTAGTAATAGTAGTAGCAACAACAACAACCGAAGTTGTAGTAGCGGTAGTGAGAGTAGTAAAAGTCATAGGAGTAGCTGTAGTACTAGTAGTTGTAAAAGTCATAGTTTTAGCTGTAGTAGTTATAGTAGTAGTACTAGTAGTAGCAGTAGTTACAAAGAAGTTGTAGTAGTAGTAGTAGTTGCAGTAGCAGTAGAAGTATCAGCAAAAGCAGCAGCAGCAGTAGTAGTAGTAGACACAATATTTGTAGTAGTGGCAGTAGTAGTAGTAGTAATAGTATTAGAAGTAGCGGCAGTAGCAAAAGTAGTAGCAAATATAGTAGTAGTAGTAGGAGCAGTCGAAGGAGTAGCAGTGTAGTAGCATTAGTAGCAGAAGCATTAGCAGTAGCAGTAGTAGAAGAAATAGTAGTAGTAGTTGGAGAAATAGTAGGAGTATTAGTAGTAACAACAATAATAATAGCATTAGTAGTAGTAGTATTAGTAGCAACAACAACAACAGTAGTAGTAGTGGTAGTAGTAGGAGGAGTAGTAATAGTATTAGTCGCCGCAGTGGTAGTAGTAGCAGTAGTAGCAGTAATAGTAGCAATAGTTGTAGTAGCAAGAGTAGTAGCAGCAGCACTAGTAGTAGTAGTAGCAGTAGTAGTAGCAGTAGTAGCAATAGTAGTAGTAGTAGCAGTAGCAAAAGTAGGAGAAGTAGTAGGAGTAGGAGTAGTACTAGTAGAAGTAGTCGCACTAGTAGTAGCAGTAGTAGGAGTTGCAGTAGTAGCAATAGTAGCAATAGTAGTAGTAGTAGTAGTAGAAGTAGGAGTAGTAGTAGTACGAGTAGTAGTAGAAGTAGTCACACTGGTAGTAGCAATAGTAGGAGTTGCTATAGTAGCAGTAGTAGGAGATGTAGTAGGAGTAGTTCTATTATTAGCTATAGCCGCAAGAGCTGCCGCAGCAAAAGTAGAAGTTGTAGTAGTATTAGAAATAGTAGTAGTAGTAGTAATACTGGCAATAGTAATAGTAGTAGTGGTAGCAGATGCAGTAGTAGTAGTAGTTGCAGTATTAGTAGCCCTATTAGTAGCAGCAGCAACAACAACAACAACAGGAGTAGTACTAGTTGTAGGAGCAGAAGTAATAGTAGCAATAGCAGTAGCAGTTAGACTTAGTAGAAGGGAGTAACAGCAGCAAATGCTTAAGCAGTAGCTATAGTTGTAGTAATAGTAGTACCAATAGTAGTAGTTATTTGTACTAGTTGTCCTGGAGTAGTAGTTGAAGAAGTAGTCGTAGTCGTAGTTGCAGCCAAAAGTAGTAGCAGTAGAAGAGTAGTAGTAAAGTAGCAATAGTAGCGTAGTAGTGAGCAGCAGTAGTAAGCAATTGTAGAAGTAATAGTAGCCGTAGTATTCGTAGTAGTAGAAGTAGTAGCAGTTGTTGTTGTGGTACGTAGTTAGTAGGAGGGGAGAAGTAGTAGAGTTGTAGTAAACGTAGTAGTAACAGTAGCAGTTATTCTTGTAGTAGCTGTCGTAGTAGGAGGAGGAGAAAATGTAGTAGTAGAAATAGTAGTCGCGGTAGTAGTAGTAGTAGAAGTAGTAGTAGTAGCAGTAGTAGTAGCAGTAGTAGTCGCAACAGTAGCAGTAATAGCAGTTGTATTATTCGTAGTAGTAGAAGCAGCAGTAGCAGTAGGAGTTGTACTTGTAGTAGTAACAGTAGTAGAAGTAGTAGTAACAACGGTAGTAGTATTAGTAGAAGAAGTAGTAGCAGTAGCAGTTGTTGTTGTAGCAACTAGTAGGAGGAGGAGAAGACATAGTAGCAGCAGCAGCAGCAGTAGTAGTACTAGTATAAGCAGTAGTAGTAGCAATATTAGTAGTAGTAGTAGTCATTGGAGTAGTAATATTAGTAGTAGTAGTAGTCATTGGAGTAGTAATATTTGCAATAGTAGTAATATTAGTAGTAGTATTAGCAATAGTTGCTGTAGTAGCCGTAGTAGTATTAGGAGTAGTAGCAGTAGTAGCAATAGTAGTAGCAATAGCAGTAGTCGCAATAGTTGTAGCAGAAGTCGTAGTAATTGTAGTAGTAGTAATAGTAGTAGAAGTAGAAGTAATAGCATTCGTAGTAGTAGTAGTAGTGGTAGTAGTAGTAATAGTAGTAGCAGTAGAAGTAGTAGTAGCTATTGTTGTAGTAGTAGTAGTAGGAGTGTTATGATTAGTTGTATTAGTGCAATTAGTAGTAGTAGTAGTAGTAATAGTAGTAGGAGTAGTAGTAGTAGTTGGAGTAGTCGTAATAGTAGTAATAATAACAGGAGCAGGTGCAGCAGCAGCAGCAGCAAGAGTAGTGCTAGTACCAGTACTTGTAGTACTTCTAGTAATACGAGTGTAGTAGTTGGAGCGGTAGTTCGAGTTGTAGTCGTAGAAGCGGTAGAAGGTGTTAGGAGCAGTAGCCGTAGTAGGAGTAGTAGCAGTAGTAGTTTTGGGAACAGGAGTTGTAGTTGTAGTTCCAGTAGCAATAGTAGTAGTAGTAGCACCAAAAGCTGTAGTTTCAGCAATAGTAGTTGCAATAGTAGTGGAAGTGTTTGGAGTAGTAGTATTTGTGTGACTAGTAGGAACAGTAGTAATAGTAGTAGGAGTAGTAGGAGTAGTAGTGGTAGTTGGAGTAGTCGTAATAGTAGTAATCGTAGCAATAGTAGTAGTGGTAGTAGCAGTGGTAGTAGAAATGTAGTTGCTGTAGTAGTAGTTGGAGTTGTAGTCGTAGGAGTCATAGGAGTGTTTAGAGTCATAGTAGTAGTTGGAGTAGTAGTAGTAGTAGTCGTAGCAGTAGTAGTTGTGGTAATAGTAGTTGTAGTAGTAGTACAAGTAGCAACAGTAGTAGTAGTAGTAGTAGCTATAGCTGTAGTTTTAGCAATTGTAGCGGCAATAGTAGCAGAAGTAGTAGCAGCAGTAGTTGTTGTAGTAGTAGAAGTAGTAGCAGGAGTAATAGTAAGAGTAGGAGTTGGAGTAGTAGTAGTTGTAGTAGGAGGTGTAATAGTAATAGTAATAGGACTGGTAGTAGTTATAGCAGTAGCGGTAGTAGTAGTCATAGTAGTAGTAGTTGTTGTGGTAAGAGTAGCTATAGTTGTTGTTATTGTTGTTGTAGTAGTAGTAGCAGTAGTAGTAATATTATTAGTAGTTGTGATAGTAGTAGTTGCAGTAGTAGTAGGAATTGTAGTAGTCACAGTAGTGGTAGTACTTGTTGTAGTTGGAGAAATATTAGTGGTAGTAGTGGTAGTAGTAGTAGGAGCAACAATCGTACCAGTAGTAGCTGCAGTAGTAGTAGTAGGAGGAGGAGGAGGAGGTGGAGTAGTAGTAGTAGTACTTGAAGTAGTATTAGTAGTAGTACCAGTAGCAGAAGGAGTATTAGTAGCATCAATTGTTGTAGAAGTAGAAGTAGTAGTAGTAGCAACAGTAGTTGTAGTAGTAGTTGAAGTCGGGGTAGTGGTAGTAGTAGGAGTGGTAGAAGTTGTAAGAGTTGCAGTAGGAGTTGTAGTAGCAGTATTAGTATAAGTAGTTGGAGTAGTAGTGGTAGTAGCATAAATCGTAGTAGTAGTAGCAGTAATAGTAGGACTAGTAGTAGGTGCAATAGGAGTAGTATTTGTAGTAGTAGAAGTAGTAGTAGTTGCGGCTGCAGTAGTAGCAGGTACAGTAGCAAACGTAATAGTAGTAGTAGTAGTAGCAGTAGCTGTAGCAGTTGTTGTAGTAGTAGTAGGGGGAGTGTTTAGAGTAGTAGCATTAGTATGATTAGTAGTAGTAGAAGTAATAGTAGTAGGAGCAGTAGAAGCACTTAGAGTAGTCGCAATAGTAGTAATAGTAGTAGTAGTAGTAGTAGTAGTAGTAGTAGTAGTACTAGTAGAAGTAGTAGTAGTAGTAGTAGTAGTTGTTGTTGTTGTTGTTATTGTTGTTGTTGTTGTTTTTGTTGTAGTAGTCATTGGAGTAGTAGTCCTAGAAGTTATAAGACTATTAGCGGTAGTGGGAGTAGTAGTAGTAGTAGTTGTAGTAATAGGAGTTGTAGTAGTACCATTAGCAAGAGTAGTAGCAGTAGTAGTAGCAATAGTAGTAGTTTCAGTAATGCTAGCAACAATAGTAGTAGAAGTAGTAGTAGGAGTAGGAGTTGGAGTACTAGTAGTATTAGTTGTTGTAGTAATAGTAGTAGCAGTAGTAGTAGTAGTGGTATTTGTAGTAGTAGTATTTGTAGTAATTGTAGTATTAATAGTAGCCGTAGGAGTACTAGTTGTTGTAGCAGTAGTTGCTGTAATATTAGTAGCAGTAATAGTTGTAGTTGTTGGAGTAGTAACAGTGCTAGGAATAGTAGTTATAGTAGTAGCGTAGTACTAGTACTAGCAGTATTAGTAGCAGTAGCAGCAGTAATAGTAGTAGTAGAAGTAGTAGTAGTAGTAGTAGTAATAGTAGCAGCAGCAGCAGGAAAAGCAGTAGTAGTAGTTGTAGTAGGAGTAGTAGTAGCAATTGGAGTAGTAGTATTATTGGTAGTGATAGTAGCAGTAGTAGTAGTAGCAATAGTAGCTGTAGTAGTTGTAGTGGTAGCAGTAGTCATAGTTGAAGTAGAAGTAGTATTTGTAGCAATGGTTGTAGTAGTGTAGTAGTGGGAGTAGTACTAGCAGTAGTAGTTGTTATTGTTGTTGTAGTAGTTATAGTAGTTGGAGCAAAAGTAGTAGTAATAGGAGCGGTATTAGTAGCAGTAGCAGTAGTAATAGTAGTAGTAGTAGTGGTAATAATAGTAGTAGTTGTGGTAGCAGTAGTAGCCATAGTAGTTGCAGTAGCAGTATAAATAGTAGTAGTCGGAATAGTAGTAGTAGTAGTAGTAGTAGATGTAGTAGTTGTAGTAGTAGTAGGAGGAGGAGCAATAGTAGAAGTAATATGACTGGTAATAGTAGCAATAGTGGTATGTGTAGTAGTAGTGTAGTAGTAGTGTAGTAGTACTAGTTGTAGTAGAGGTTGTAGCAGTAGCAGCAACAGCAGTAGTAGTAGTAGTAGTAGTAGTTGTGGTATTTGTAGTAGAAGTAGTTGTAGTCATAGAAGAGTACTAGTAGTTTCTGTTGTTGTTGTTGTCGTAGTAGTTGTTGTAGTGGTAACAGTAGTAGTAGTTGTTGTCATAGTAGTAGCAGTAGTAGACGTAGTAGTATAGTAGTAGTATTAATAGCAGGAGAGGGAGAAGGAGGAGGAGCTGTACTAGTAGTAACCGTAGTAGTAGTAGTAGTAGTTGAAGTAATATTATCTGTAGTAGTAGTATGGGTAGTAGCTATAGCAGTAGTAGTAGTATTTGTTGTTGTTGTAGTAGAAGTATTAGTAGTAGTAGTAGTAGTAGTAGTAGTAGTAGTAGTTGCAGTAGTAGCAGCAGTAGTAGTAGAAGTAGTAGTAGTTGTTGTTGTAGTAGTATAAGTAGTATTAGTAGTAATATTAGTCGTAGTAGGTGTAGTATTAGTTGTTGTTGGAGCAGTAGTAGTTGTAGTAGTAGGTGTAGGAGTAGTAACAGCCGTAGTAGTAGTAGTAGTAGTAGTAGTAGTAGTAGTAGTATTAGTAGTAGTATTAGTAGTAGTTGTAGTATTAGTAGCAGCAGTAGGAGTAGTAGTTGTAGGAGTAGTAATAGTGGTAGGATTAGTAGTAGTTGTTACAAAAGGAGTTGTTGTAGTCGTAGTAGTTGTAGTAGTAGTAGCATTTGTAGTAGTAATAGTAGTAGTTGTTGGAGTATTAGCAGTGCTAGTAGTAGTTGTTGTAACAGTAGTGTGGTGCTAGTAGCAGTTGCAGTAGTAGTGTGGTGCTAGTAGCAGCAGCAGCAGCAGTAGTAGTAGTAGCAATAGGAATAGTAGTGGTAGTTGTAGTAGTAGCTGTAGCAATAGTAGTTGTGGTAGTAGTAGTAGTTGTAGTAGTATTTGTAAAAGTAGAAGTAGTAGTTGTAGCAATAGTAGTAGTAGTGTGGTAGTAGGAGTGATACTTGTAGTAGTAGTATTAGTAGCAGCAGTAGTAGTAGCAATAGTAGTAGTAATAGGAGTACAACTAGTAGCAGCAGTAGTAGTAGCAATAGTAGTAGTAATAGGAGTACAACTAGTAGCGATAGTAGTAGTTGTAGTAGTACTGCAGTAGTCCAGTAGTAGTTGTCTCAGTAGTAGTCGTAGTAGAGGTTTTAGTAGTAATAGTAGAACTATTGGTTGTTGTAGTTGTAGCAGTAGAAGTAGTAGTAGTCATAATCATAGTAGTAGTACGAGTATTATTTGTTGTTGTTGTTGTAGTCGTAGTAGTTGCAATAGTAGTAGTAATAGTACTACTAGTAGTAGTAGTGGTAGTAGTACCAAAAGTAGTAGCAGAAATAGGGGAAGTAGTAGTAGTACATGTTGTAGAAGTCGTAGTAGTAGTAGTAGCAGGTGTAGAAGTAGTAGTAGTAGTAATAGTAGATATAGTAGTGCTAGTAGTAGTAGTAGTTATAATAACAGGATGAGGAGGATGAGGAGGAGTAGTACAGGTCGTAGCAGTAGTAGTAGTAGTTGTTGTAGTAGTTGTAGATGTAGTAGAAGTAGTTGTAGTTGAAGTTGAAGTGGTAGTATCAGTGCTAGTAGTAAGGGTAGTAGCAGTAGCTGTGATAGTTGTATTTGTAGTAGTAGTCCTAGTGGTAGTACTTGTATTAGTAGTAGCAATTGTAGTAATAGTTCTAGTAGTAGTAGTAGTAGTAATAGTAGTAATAGTAGTAGCAGCAGAAGTAGCAGTAGAAGTAGTAGCAGTAGTAGTATTAGTTGCAATTGTAATAGTAGTAGTAACAATCTCAATAGTAGTAGTAGTAGTAGTTGTAGTAGTAGTAGTTGTAGTAGTAGTAGCTGTAGTTGTAGTAGTAGAAGAAGTCTCAGTAGTAGTAGTAGTCGTATTAATAGCATTAGTAGTAGCAGTAGGAGTAATAGCAGTAGTAGGAGCAATAACAATAGCAATAGTAGTTGTTTTACGAGTAGTAGTAGCAGTTGTAGTAGTAGTATCAGCCGCTGTGGTTGTATTTGTTGTAGTATTAGTAGTACTAGTAGTAATAGTAGTTGCAATTGCAGTTGCAGAAGTAGTTGTAGTAGTCATATAAGTAGTCATAGTAGAAGTAGTACTAGGGATAGTAGGAGTAGTTGTAGAGGTAGTAGTGGTAGTAGTAGTAATAGGACTAGTGGTAGTAGTAGCACTAGGAGGAGTAGTTGATGTAGTAGTAGTAGTCGTGGTAGGGGCAATTATAGTAGTAGTAGTTGTAGTAGTAGTGTAGTAATAGTAGTAGCAGCAGTAGTAGTAGAGGTTGTAGTAGCACTAATAGTACTAGTATTAGTAGTAGTAGCAATAGTAGTTGTGGTAGCAGTTGTACTAGTAGTAAAAGGACTTATTGTACCATAGTAGTAGCAGTAGCAGTAGGAACTGTAGTAGTAGTAGCAGATGTTATAGTAGTAGAAGTAGCCGCAGTAGTAGCAAAAGTAGTAGTAATAATAGTAGTAGTTGAAGTTGTAATAGTGGGAGTAGTGGTAGTTGTAGTCGTAGTAGTAGTAGTAGTAGAAGTATTGGTAGCCGAAGTAGTAGCAGTAATACGAGAAGTAGTAGCACTAGTAGTTTTAGTTGTAGTAGAGGTTGTACTAGCAATAGTAGTTGTTGTTGTTGCAGTAGTAGTAGTAGTAATAGTAGCAATGGTGGTGGTGGTGGTGGTAGTAGTAGCAGTAGTTGTAGTAAATGTTAAAATACTAGTAATAGTAGTGGCAGTAGTAGCAGGAGGAGGAAGTGGAGGAGGTGCAGTAGTAACAGTATCGGTAGTAGTAGTAGAAGTAATAGATGTAGTAGTAGTAGTAGTAGTTGTTGTTGTTGTAATAATAGCAGTAGCAATATCAATAATGCTTGTTGTAGTAGTTGTAGTATCTGCCACAACAGTAGTAGCAGTAGTAGTAGTGGTAGTAGTAGTTGTTGTAATAGTAGTAGTTATAGTAGTAGTAGTAGTAGTAGTAATAGTAGAAGTAGTTGTAGAAATAGTAGTAATAATATGAGTAGTAGAAGTTATTGTAGTTTTATTAGGCGTAATAGTAATTGTTGTAGTAACAGTAGTAGTAGTTGCAATTGTAGTGGCAGTAGTAATATTGGTAGTAGTACTAGTAGTAGTAATCATTGTAGTAGTACATATAGTAGTAGTAGTAGTAGTAGTAGTAGTAATTGTAGTAGTAGTTGTTGGAGTAGTACTAATAGCAGTAGTTTTTGTAGTATTGGTAATTGTAATTATAGTAGTAGTAGTTGTAGTAGTAATGGTGGCAGTGTTAATAGTAGTAATGGTAGAATTATTGGACTAGTAGCAGCGCTTGTAGTAGTAGTAGTGGTGGTGGTGTAATAGTAGCTGTATTAGTAGTAGTAGAGGTAGTAACAGTATCAGTGGTTAAAGTACTAGTTGTAGTAGTAGTAGCAGGAGTAGTAGTAGTAGTAATAGTAGTAGCAGTTGCAGGAGTGGTAGTAGTAGTGGTAGGAGTTGTAGTAGTAGTAGGAGGAGTTGTAGTTGTAGTAGTAGTAATAGTAGCAGCAGCAGCAGTAGCAGTTGTAATAGTAGTAGTTGTTATTGTAGTAGCAGTTGTTGCAGTTGCAGTTGTAGCAGTATTACTAGTAGTAGTTGTAATAGTAGTAGTAACAGCAGTAGTAGCACTTGTATTGGTAGTTGTAGCTATGATTGGAGGAGGAATCACAGTAAAAGTGGTAGTAGTTGTAGTAGTAGGTGTTATAGTAGTAGTAGTAGAAGTATTAGTAGTAGTAGCTATAGACGGAGTAGCAGCAGCAGCAGTATTAGTAAAAGTAGTTGTAGTTGCAGTAGGAGTACTTGTAGTACTAGAAGCAACTACTACAGCTACTACGTCTACTATTACATCTACTACTGCTACTACAGCAGCTACTACTTCTACTACTACTAGTTGTACTGCTACTTCTAGTAGTACTACTATTCCTATTGCTACCACTTCTACGGTAACTGCTACAGCTACTACAACTGATACTAATACTGGTCCTAATACTACTACCACTACTATTACTACTTCTACTACTACTACTTGTACTATCGCTACTGCCACTACTACAACTTCTCCTATTACTACTAGTACTCTTGCTACTGTTACTACTACACTACTTCTACTACTACTACTCCTGCTACTACTACTACGACTACTACAGCTGCTGCTACTACTACTACAAGTACTAGTACAAGTACTACTACTGCCACTACTACTTATACTACTCCTACTACTACTACTACGACTATTATTCCAACTACAACTTCTGTTAATACTACTAGCATAATAATAACTGCTACAACATCTACTACTACTACTGCTGTTGTTGTTGCAACATCTACTACTACTGTTGCAAATACATCTACTACAACTTCTACTACTACTACTATGACCGCTACAACTACTAACGCTGCTATTATTACTACAACTATTACTACTACTACCACTACTACTACTACTACTACTACTTCGACAACTACAACTATGGCTACTACTACTACTACTACTACTACTACTACTACTACTACCTAAACTACTACAACTACTACAACTACTACAACTACTACTAGTAGCGCAACTGCTACACTTGCTACTACTACAACTATGGCTAATACTACCTCTACTACAGCTACTCCTGTTACTACTACTACCACCACCACTACTACTCCTACAGCTACTATTACCACCAGTGCTACTACTCCGGTGACTACTACTGCAACAATGACTACTACTACTACTATAACTACTACTATAACTACTACTATAACTACAACAACAACAACAACTACTGCTACTACTACTACTACTACAACTACTCCTATTGTAGTTGCTGTTGCTACTACTGCTACTACTACTGCTATCACCATGACTGCTACTACATCGACTAATACTACTAATTCTATTGCTACTACTAATGCTTCTATTAATACTACTACTACTACCACTGCTACTAATACTACTTCTACTACTACCATTAATGCTACTACTACTTCAGCTACTTCGTCGACTATTCCCACTACTCCTGTTGCTACTACTACTACTACTATTACTACTATTGCTGAACAACAACTACGACTACAATTACTGCAACTACTACTTTAAGAACTACTACTCTCACTACTACTATTACTACTACTATTACTCCCCAACTACAACTGCTACTACTACCACTACTACTACAACAACAACAACAACAACTACTACTACTACTACTACTACTACTACTACTATTACTACGACTATTACTACAACTACTACCATTGCTACTATAAGTAATATACTACTACTACTATTCCTACTACTATTACTATTATTATTACTACTACTGCTACTATTACTACTGCTACTACTATTACTCTTATTGCTACTATTGCTACTACCACAACAACTACTACTACTACCACTACTACCACCACTACTACTATAACAACTACTACTACTATAGTACTACTACTATTGCTGTTGTCGCTACCACTACTACTACTACAACAATTGCGGCTGATCCAACTATTGCTATTGCTACTACAACTACTATAGTGACTACTACCACTGCTACTACTTCTACAATGACTACTATTGCTACCACAACAACAAAAACTACTATCACTAATACAAGTACTGCTACTACTACTACTCCTCATACTACTACTGCTTCTCATACTACTACTGCAACTTCTACTACAACTACTACTTCTTCTACTATTACGACTACTACTACAGTACTAGTTCTCCTACTATTACTACCTCTACTACTACTACTACTTCTACCATCAATAGTAACACTACTACTATGACTAATACTGAAACTACTACTACTACAAACACTCATACTTCAACAACAACAACTACTACTTCTGCTACTACTACTGTTACTACTACTGCCACTATTCCTACTTCTATTTCTACTGCTACTGCTACTATTATTGCTTCTTCGACTACTAGTGCTTTTGCAACTACTATTGTTGCTCTTACCATTACTACTACTACAATAATTGTTGCTACTACGACTATTACTACAGCTAGAACTAAGACTACTGCAACTACCACTACTATTACAACTACTACAAATTCTACTGCTACAACTATTTCTACCACTGCTACTACTACTACTACTATTATAGCCACAACTACTACTTCTAATACTACTATTACTATTCCCACTACTACTACAACAGCTACTATTACTACTACTGCTACTACTGCTGTTGCTGCTGCTATTACTACAGCTACTACTACGACTACGACTACTAATAGAACTACTACTACTTCAACTACTTTGATTGTTGCTGCTACTACTACTACTTCTATTAGTACAACTACTGCTATTACTACTAGTACACTAGTGCTACTACTGCTACTACTTCCACTACTGCTACTAATGTTACTAATACTACTATTACTTATACAACTACTATAACTATTGCCACTAAAACAACAACAACTACTACAATAACTGCTACTACCCCTAGTATAGCAACTGCTGCTACTACTACTGCTTGTACTACTACTACGATGACAACAACTACTATTATTACTTGTCCTTTTACAACAACAACAACTACTACTACTACAGCTAGTACTACCACTACTACTACTATTAGAGCTAGTAATACCACCACCACTACTAGCACTACTACTACTACTACTACCACTACTACTAAACCACTTGTACAACTGCTTCTACTAATGTGAGTACAAGTACAATTATTACTTCTACTAGTATTAATCTTACTATAACAACTACTGCTACTACTACTACTAATGCTATTACTACAGCAACTACTACTGCAACTACTGTTGCCGCTAATAATCCTAGTACTACAGCTACAACTATGACTACTACTACTGCTGCTGCTGCTGCTGCTGCTGCTATTGCTACTACTGCTTCTCCTATAACTACAACTTATGCTTCCACTAATGGTACTACTACTACTACTCCTCCTCCTACTGTGACTAGCTACTACTTCTACTACTACTACTCCTGCTACAACAACTACTATTACTACAACTTCTACCACCGCAACTACTATTGTGCCTACTACGATGGCTTCTGCTACTATTAATACTTCTCCTTTTACTACCACTACTGCTACTTTTACTATTATTTTTACAACTACAGCAACTACTACTGGTACTACAATTACTATTACATTTACTACTACTATAATTACTACAACAACAACTATTACTACTACTACTGCAGCTACGACTACTACTCCTAGAACTTTTAGTACTACTGCTACAACTACTACAACTTCTTTTAATACTACTAACAATGCTACTGCAACTACTACTCCTACTATTTTTGCTACTGCTATTGCTACTACTGCAATTGTAGTTGCTACAGCTATTACTCCTAGTTGTACCATCACTACTACTACTATAACTAACACTACTACTTCTACTACATCTGCTCCAACACTACTACTTCTACTAACACTTCTAATACTTGAAATATAACAACTACTACTGCTGCTGTTGCTGCTACTACTACTACTACAACAACAACAACAACAACTACCACTATTAAAACTACTACTTCTACTACTACTATAGCTGCAACCACTACTTCTACTGCTGCTAATACTACAACAACACCTACTATAACTGCTGCTACTTCTAATGGTGCTACTACTCTGACTACTACTACAACAACTACTACTACTGCTTTTACTCCTACTACTAATATTACTATAATTACTACTGCTAATACTACTACTACTACTATTGCTGTTGCTACTATTACAACTCATACTTCTATTTGGAGTAGTAGTACTAGTAACAAGAGTAGCACTAGTACTATCAATAGACATGGTAGGTGTAGTTGCAGTAGTAGTAATTATCCTAGTAGTAGTAGTCATAGTAGTAGCAGTAAAAATAGTGGTAGCAGTAGTTGCAATAGTAGCAGTAGCAGCAGCAGCAGTAGCAACAGTAGTAGCAGAAGTAGTAGTAGTAGTAGTAGCAGAAGTAGTAGTACTAGTAGTAATAGTCTTAGTAGCAGTACTAGTAGTAGCAGTAGTAGTACTTATTGTAGCAGTAGTAGAAGTAGTCATAGTAGTAGTAGTAGTAGTAGTAGTAGTAGTATTAGCAGTAGTAGCAATAGTAGTAATTGTAGCTATAGCAGTAGCTATAGTAGTAGTAGTATTAGCAGTAGTAGCAATAGTAGTAATTATAGCTATAGCAGTAGCTATAGTAGTAGTAGTAGCTGTGGTAGTAGTTGTTGTTGTTGCTATTATGGTAGTAGTTGTTGTTGTTGCTATTATGGTAGTAGTCATGGTAGCACTGGAAGTAGTAGTTGTATAGGTAGTAGAAGTAGTAGTAGTAGTTGCAGTTATAGTAGAAGTAGTAGTAGCGCTAGAAGTAGTAGCAGTGGCAGTAGTAGTAGCAGCGGAAGCTATAGTAGTAGTAGTAGCTGAAGGATCAGCAGCAGCAGTAGCAATAGTAGTAGTAGTTATTGTTGTAGCAGTAGTTGTTGTTGTAGTTGTGGTAGTAGTAATAGGTGTAGCAATAGCAGTAGTTATAGTAGTAGAAGTAGTAGTAGTGGTAGTGGTAGTGGTACTACTAGCTGTAGTAGTCACGGTAGTAGTAGTAGCAAAAAATAGTAATAGCAAAAGTAGTTGGAGGAATAGCAATAGTAGCAGTACAAGTAGTAGTAGTAATAGTAGTAGTAGTAGCAGTACAAGTAGTAGTAGTAATAGTAGTAGTAGTTATAGTTGTAGCAGTGGTAGTAGTAGGCGTTGTAGAAGTAGTAATAGAAGTAGTAGTAGTAGTAGCTGCAGTAGCAATAGTAGAATTAGTAGTAGTAGCAGCTGTAGCAGTAGCAGTAGTAGTAGCAGCAATCAGAGAAGTATTAGTCATACCAGTAAGAGTAGTAGTAGTTGTTGTTGTAGGATTTGCTGCAACAGCAATAATAGTTGTAGCAGCAGCAGCAACAACAACAATAGTGGTAGTGGTAGTAGTAGTAGTAGTAGTAGTAATAGGTTTAGCAATAGTGGTAGGTATAGTAGTAATTACAGTAGTAGAAGTAGTGGTAGTAGTAGTGGTAGTAGTACGAGTAGGTGAAGTAGTCAGGTAGTAGTAGTAACAGTAGTAGTAATAGTAAAACTAATTGGAGGAGTAGCAATAGTAGTAGTACAAGTAGTAGTAGTTATTGTTGTAGCAGTGGTAGTAGTAGGTGTTGCAGTAGTAGTAGTGGAAGTAGTAGTAGTAGTAGTAGTAGTAGTAGTAGTAGTAGTAGCAGTATTAGTAGTACCAATAGTAGTAGCAAAAGTAGTAGTGGCACTAATAGTAGTACCAATAGTAGTAGCAAAAGAAGTTATCGTAGTACCAATAGTAGTAGTAATAGTAGTAGTAGTACCAATAGTAGTAGTAGTAATAGTAGTAGTAGTACCAATAGTAGTAGCGATAGTATAAGTAGTAGTAGTTATAGTGATAGTAGTAGGAGGTGATGTAGTAGTAGTGGTAGTTGAATTTGTATGAGTAGCCCTTGTAGTTGTAGTAGCAGAAGTAGTAGTGGCACTAATCGTAGTGGTAGAAATAGAAGTAGTAGCTACAATAGGAGTAGTAGTAGAAGTTGTAGTTGCTGTAACACTAGTAGGAGGAGAAGTAGTAGCAGTAGCAGTAGAAATAGTAGTAGTTGTAGTAGTAGTAGTAGTAGTAGTAGTAGCAGTAGTTGCAATAGTAGCAGTAATAATAGTAGTAATACCATGAGCTATAGTGACAGTAATAGCAGTAGTAGAAGTAGCAGAGGCAACAGCAGTCGTGGCAAGAGTAGTAGTAGTAGTCAGAGTAGAAGTAGTAGTGCTAGTAGTAGTAGAAGTAGTAGTTGTAATGGTAGCAGTAGTAGCAGTATTACTAGCAGCAGTGCTAGTTGTAATAGGAGGAGTAGTGGTAGTAGTAGTAGCAACAGTTGTAGTAGTTATTGTTTTAGTAGTAATAGTAACCATTTTAGCAGTATTTATTATTGTAGTATAGTAGTGGTAGTTGTTGTAGTAGTAGGAGTAGTAGTAGTATGGGTAGTAGTAGGAACTGGAGTTGGGGCGGGAGTAGAAGTTGCAGTAGTTGTACTAACAGTAGTAGTAGTAGTAGTTACAGTGGCAGTTGTAGCTGTAGTTGGAGTAATGGTGGCAGTGATAGTTGTAGAAGTAGTAGTAGTTGTAGTAGTTGTAGTAGTAGAAGTTGTATTAGTAGTTGTTGTAGTAGTAGTAGAAGTCGTATTAGTAGTGGTACTAGTAGTAGAAGTATTAGAAATGGTAGTAGTCGTAGTAATAGTAATCGTTGGATTCGTTATAGTAGTAGTGGTAGTCGTGGTGGTGGTGTTGGGAGTAGTGGTAGTAGAAGTAATCGTGGTGGACGTACGAATAGTAATAGTAGTAATAGTAGAAGTAGTAGTACTAGTACTAGTCATAGTCACAGTAGTAATAGCAGTAGAAGCAGCTACAGCAGCGGCAGTAGCAGTAGTAGTACTAGTTGTAGTACTAGTAGTAGCGGCCGCAGTTGTTATAGAAGTTGTAGCAGTTGTAGTAGTTGTTGTAGTCAACGTAATATTTCTAGGAGTAGTAGTGGTACTACTAGTAGTAGTTGCTGTAGTAGTGTAGTTGCAGTACTTTGTGCAGTAGTAGTAAAAAAAGTAGTAGTTGTAGTTGTAGTAGTCGTGGTGGTGGTGGAACAAATAGTAGTAGTAGAAGTAATTTTCGGGGACGTATGCGTACGAGAAGTTGTTGTTGTTGTTGTTGTTGTTGTAGTAGTAATAGTAGTAGTAGTAGTAGAAGTAGTAGTAGTAGCAGTAGTAGTAATGGTAGTAGTAGTAGTAGTAGTCATTATAGTAGTAGTAACAGTAGTAGTAGTAGTAGTAGTAGTAGTAGTAGTAGTAGTAGTAGTAGTAGTAGTAGTAGTAGTATTAGGGGTAGGAGGAGTAGTAGTAGTAGTGGTGGTGGTAGTAGTAGCAGTAGAAGTAGTCGTAGTAGTAATAGTAATAGCAGTAGTAGTAGTGAAAGTAGTAGTAGTAGTAGTAGTAATGGTAGGAGGAGGAGGAGCAGGAGGAGGAGTAGTAGTAGTAGTAGTACTAGAATTGGAAGTAGTAGTAATAGTAGTAGTAGTTGGAGTAGTTGTCGTTGTAGTTGTATTAGTAGTTGTTGTTGTCATTGTAGCAGTAGTAGTAGAACTTTAGTAGTAGTAGTAGTAGAAGTAGTAGTAGGAGCCATAGTTGTAGTTATAGTAGTAATACCACTAGTAGTAGTAGTTGTTGTAGTGGTAATAGCTGCAAGTGTTCTGGTAGTGGTGGTAGCACTAGTAATAGTAGTAGTTGTTGTAGTAGTAGTTATAGTAGTAGAAGCAATAGTAGTAGTAATAGAAGTAGAAGCAGTAGTGGTACTAATAGTAGTAGTAGTAGTAGTAAGCGTAGTAGTAGCAGTAGCAGCAGCAGCAGCTGTAGTTGTTGTAGTTATTGTTGTGGTAATTGTAATACTTGTACGAGTTGTAGCTGTAGTAGTAGTAGAAGTTGGAGTAGTAGTGTTGTAGCAGTAGCTTGTGTAGTAGTAGTCGAAGTAGTAGTAGTAGTAGTTGAAGCTGTAGTTGAAGCAGCAGTAGT
Organism: Trichopus zeylanicus subsp. travancoricus; assembly: GCA_005019695.1. NCBI lineage: Eukaryota > Viridiplantae > Streptophyta > Magnoliopsida > Dioscoreales > Dioscoreaceae > Trichopus > Trichopus zeylanicus. Next base: position 58,422 of record RXID01021718.1, read on the forward strand.
AGTAGTAGTAGTAGTAGTTATACCAGTAGTAGTGGTAGTAGTTGCAGCCACAGTAACAGTAGTTGTTGTAGCAGTAGTAGGAGTAGAAATTGTAGTTGTTGCAATAGTAGTATTAGTACAAATATTAGGAGTAGTTGCATAAGAAGTGGAAGTAGCGATAAGAGTTGGAGTATGTTTAGTAGTAGCGGTAGAAGTGGTAGTAGAAGTAGTAGTAGTAGTAGCAGCAGTAGACGTAGGAGTTAGTGTACGAGTAGGAGCAAGAGTAGGAGGAGTAGTAGTAGTAGTGATAGCAGCAATACAAATAATATTTGTTGTAGTAGTAGTTGTAGTAGTAGAAGTAGTAGTAGAAGTAGTAGTTGTACATATAGTAGAAGCTGTTACAGCAGTTGTAGTGGTAGTAGTAGCTGTAGTAGTAGTTGCAGTAGTAATAGTAGTAAAAGTAGTTATTGTTGTAGTAGTTGTAGGAGTGGAGGTAATATTAGTAGCAATCGTAGTATTGGAAGTAATATTAGGAGTACTTGTAGTCGGAGTAGAAGTAGCCATAGGAGTTGGAGTTGGAGTAGTAGTAGTAGAAGTAATAGTTGTAGGTGGAGGAGGAGAAGTAGTAACAGTAGGAGAAGTATTAGTAGTAGGATAAGTAATAGTAGTTGCAGTAGCTATAATAGTAATAGCAGTATTTGTAAAACCAGTAGTAGTAGTAATGGTTGTAGCATTAGTAGCAGTGCTAGTAGTGGTTGCAATAGTAGTAGTTGTAGCAGTAGTAGAAGGAGTACTAGTGGTGGTAGCAGTAGTAGTCGTAGTAGCAGTATCAGCAGTTGTTACAATAGTAGCAATAAAAAAAATAACTGTAGGAGGAGATGGAGTAGTAGTAGTTCTTGTTGTTATTGTAGTATCACTAGTATTAGCAATCGCAATAATAGTAGAATTAGTAGCAGTAGTAGCTGTAGCTGCATAAGCAGTAGTAGCAATATTACAAGCAGCAATGGTGCTGGTAGTAGGAGTAGTAGAAGGAGTAGTAGCAATAGTTGTAGTAGTTGTTGTTTTAGTAGTAGTAGTAACTATTGTAGCAGTAGTAGTTGTTGTAGTAATAGTGGTGGTGGTTGTTGTTGTAGTAGTAGTAGGGGTAGTAGTAGGAGTAGGAGTTGGGGTGGGCGTAGAAGTTGTAGTAGTAGTTGCAGTGGTAGTTGTAGCGGTAGTTGGAGTAGTGGTGGAAGTGCTAGTTGTAGAAAAGTAGTCATAGTTGTAGTAGTAGAAGTTGTATTAGTAGTTGTAGTAGTAGTTGTAGTAGTATCAGTAGTGGTACTAGTAGTAGAAGAAGTGTTTGAAATAGCAGTAGTCGTAGTACTAGTAATCGTAGGATTCGTTGTAGTAGTAGTGGTAGTCATGGTGGTGGTGGTAGGGGTAGTGGTAAGAGTAGTAGCAGTGCTAGTAGAAGTAATTGTGGTGGACGTACGAGTAGTAGTAGTAGTCATACTAGTCATAGTCGCAGTAGTAATAGGAGTAGAAGCAGCAGCCGAAGCAGCTGCAGCAGTACTAATTGTTGTACTAGTAGCAGCAGCCACAGTAGTTGTAGTAGTTGTAGTAAAAGTAATAGTTCTAGGAGTAGTAGTACTACTAGTAGCTGTTGCAGTAGTAGTGTAGTTGCGGTACTTTGTGTAGTAGTAGTAGAAAAAGCAGTAGTTGTAGAAGTAGTAGTAGTTGTAGTTGTAGTAGTAGTTGTTGTAACAGTAGTAGTCATGGTGGTGGTGGTACGAATAGTAGTAGCAGTAGCAGCAGTAGTAGTAGAAGTAATTTTGGGGGACATAGGAGTACGAGTAGTAGTAGTAGTAGTAGTAGTAGTAGAAGTAGTAGTAGTAGTTGTTGTTGTTGTTGTAGCAGTAGTAAAAGGAGTAGAAGTGGTAGTAGTAGTAGTAGTAATAGTAGTAGTAGTCATAGTAGTAGAAGTAGTAGTAATAATAGTAGTAGCAGGAGTAGTGGTTGTTGTAGTAGTATTAGTAGTTGTTGTTGTCATTGTGGCAGTAGTAGTAGAACTTTAGTAGTAGTGGTAGAAGTAGTAGGACTAGTAGTAGGAGAAGGAGTAGGAGTCGGAGTTGTAGTTGTAGTAGCAATAATAGTAGTAGTCATTGTTGTTGTTGCTGTGGTAGTAGTTGCAGTAGTTGTTGTAGTGGTGGTAGTACTAGTAGTAGTTGTTGTTGTTGTAGTAGGAGTTGTTGTAGTAGTAGCAATAGTAGTAGTAGTAATAGAAGTAGAAGTAGTAGTGGTACTAATAGTAGTAGTAGTAGTAGTAGTAGGAGTAGTGGTAGTAGTAGCAGCAACAACCGTAGTAGTTGTAGTAGTTGTTATAGTAATAGTAATAGTTATAGAAGTTGTAGCAGTAGTATTAGTAGCAGTTGTAGTTATAGTGTTGTAGCAGTAGTTTGTGTAGTAATAGTCGATGTTGTAGTAGTAGTAGAAGTGCTAATAGTAGTTGTAGTAGTAGTTATACCATTAGTAGCAACCGCAGTAATAGTAGTAATAGTAGTTTTTGTAGCAGTAGTAGGAGCAGAAATTGTAGTAGTACCAATAGTAGTATTAGTAGAAATATTAGGAGTAGTAGTAGAAGAAGTGGAAGTAGCGATAGTAGTTGGAGTAGGTGAAGTAGAAGCAGTAGAAGTGGTAGCAGCAGCAGCAGCAGCAGTAGTAGTAGTAGCAGACGTAGGAGTAAGTGTAGGAGGAGAAGCAAGCGTAGGAGGAGTAGTAGTTGTAGTGAATGCAGCAGTACTAATAATATTTGTGGTAGTAGTTGTTGTAGTAGTAGAAGTAGTAGTAGAAGTAGTAGTACCTATAGTAGTGGTAGTTATAGCAGTTCTAGTGGGAGTAATAGCAGCAGCAGTAGATGCAATAGTAATAGTAGTAGAAGTATTTATTGCTTTAGTAGTTGTAGGAGAGGAGGTAGTAGTAGTAGCAATCATAGCATTGGAACTAATATTAGGAGTAGTAGTAGTTGGAGTGGAAGTAGCAGTAGGAGTTGGATTTGGAGTATTTGTAGTAGAAGTAGTAGTAGTAGTAGCAGCAGTAGTAGTAGGAGGAGGAGAAGGAGAAGTAGTAATAGTAGGAGAAGTATTAGTAGTAGGAGAAGTAGTAGTAGCTGCAGTAGCTACAATAGTAATAGGAGTATTTATAGTTCCAGTAGTGGTAGTAATGGTTATAGCATTAGTAGCAGTACTAGTAGTGGTTGCAGTAGTAGTAGTTGTAGCAGTAGTAGTAGTTGTAGCAGTAGTAGGAGTAGTAGTAGTACTAGTAGTAGTAGCAGTAGTAGCAATAACAACAATAATAGTAGTAGGAGATGGAGCAGTAGTAGTTCTTGTTGTTATTGTAGTATCACTTGTATTAGCAATAGCAATAATAGTAGAATTAGTCGTAGCGGTAGTAGCTATAGCTATATAAGTACTAGTAGCAGTATAACTAGCAGCAGTGGTGGTTGTAGTAGGAGTAGTAGTAGTAGTAGCAACAGTCGTAGTTGTTGTCGTTTTAGTAGTAGTAGTAACTATTTTAGCAGTAGTAGTTGTTGTAGTAGTAGTAGTGGTAGTTGTAGTAGTAGTAGGGGTAGTAGTAGGAAATGGAGTTGGGGTGGGCGTAGAAGTTGTAGTAGTTGTAGTAACAATAGTAGTAGTAGTAGTTCTAGTGGCAGTTGTTGCAGTAGTTGGAGTAGTGGTGGTAGTGCTAGTTGTAGAAGTAGTAGTAGTTGTAGTAGTTGTAGTAGTAGAAGTTGTATTAGTAGTAGTAGTAGTAGTAGTAGTAGTAGAAGTAGTATCAGTAGTGGTACTAGTAATAGAAGAAGTGTTAGAAATAGTAGTAGTCGTAGTAGTAGTAATCATAGGATTCGTTGCAGTAGTAGTGGTAGTGGTGGTGGTGGTGGTAGGAGTAGTGTTAGGAGTAGTAGCAGTCGTAGTTGAAGTAATTGTTATGGACGTACGAGTAGTAGTTGTAGTAGTAGTAGTACTAGTCAAAGTCTCAGTAATAATAGGAGTAGAAGCAGTAGCAGTAGTAGTAGTAGTACTGCTCGTAGTAATAGTAGTAGTACTAGTTGCAGTAGTAGTAGCAGCAACCGCAGTAGTTGTAGTAGTTGTAGTAGTTGTTGCAGTAAAAGTAATAGTTCTAGGAGGAATAGTAGTACTGTTAGTAGCTGTTGCAGTAGTAGTGTAGTTGCAGTACTTTGTGTAGTAGTAGAAAAGTAGTAGTTGTAGAAGTAATAGTAGTTGTAGTAGTAGTAGTATTTGTTGTAGTAGTAGTTGTCACGGTTGTGGTGCTAGGAATAGTAGTAGAAGTAGCAGCAGTGGTCATAGAAGCAATTTTAGGGGACATTGGAGTATGAGTAGTAGTAGTAGTCGTTATGGCATTAGTAAAAGGAGGAGTAGTAGTAGTAGTAGTAGTAGTAGTAGTAGGAGTAGGAATAGTAGTAGTTGTAGTAGTAGTAGTAGTACAACTAATAGTAATAGTAGTAGTAGCAGGAATAGTAGTCACTGTATTAGTATTAGTAGTTATTGTTGTCATTGTAGCAGTAGTAGTAGAACTTTAGTAGTAGTAGTAGTAGTAGTAGTAGAAATTTTAGGAGTAGTAGTAGGAGAAGGAGTAGGAATTGTAGTTGTAGTTGTAGTAGTAATAATAGTAGTAGTAGTTGTTGTAGTGGTAGTAGTTGTAGTAGTTATAGTAGTGGTGGTAGTACTATTAATAGTAGTTGTTGTAGTAATAGTAGGAGGAGGAGGAGGAGGAGGAGGAGGAGGAGGAGGAGTAGTAGTAGCAGTAGCAGCCACTGTAGTTGTAGTAGTTGTTATAGTAATAGTAATAGTTGTAGGAGTTGTAGCAGCAGTAGTAGTAGCAGTTGTAGTAGTAGTGTTATAGCAGTAGCTTGTGTAGTTGTAGTCGAAGTAGTAGTAGTAGTAGAAGTAGTAGTAGTAGTTATACCAGTAGCAGTGGTAGTAGTAGCAGCCGCAGTAATAGTAGTAATAGTAGTTGTTGTAGCAGTAGTAGGACTAAAAATTGTAGTTGTAGCCATAGTAGTATTAGTAGAAATATTAGGAGTAGTTGTAGAAGAAGTGGAAGTAGCGATACGAGTTGGAGTTGGTGTAGTAGTAGGAGTAGAACTGGTGGTAGTAGTAGTAGTAGTAGTAGTAGTTGTAGCAGTAGACGTAGGAGTAAGTATAGTAGGAACAAGAGTAGGAGTAGTAGTAGTAGTTATAATATTTGTAGCAGTAGTCGTTGTAGTAGTAGTAGTAGTAAAAGTAGTCGTAGTACCTGTAGTAGGAGTAGTTATAGCAGCTGTACTGGTAGTAGTTGCAGTACCAGTTGATGCAGTAGTAATACTAGTAGAAGTTGTTATTGTTGTAGTAGTTGTAGGAGTGGAGGTAGTAGTAGTAGCAATCGTAGTATTAGAAGTAATATTAGGAGTAGTAGTAGTTGGAGTGGAAGTAGTGGTAGGAGTTAGAGTTGGAGCATTAGTAGTTGAAGTAGTAGTAGTAGTAGCAGCCGCTGTAGTAGTAGTAGTAGTAGGAGTAGTAATAGTAGGAGAAGTATTAGTAGTAGGAGAAGTAGTAGTAGCTGCAGTTGCTATAATAGTAATAGTAATATTTGTAGTAGCAGTAGTAGTAGTTGCAGTAAGAGTAGTAGTAGTAGTAATGGTTGTAGCATTAGTAGCAGTACTAGTAGTGGTTGTAGTAGTAGTAGTTGTAGCAGTAGTAGGAGTACTATTGGTAGTAGTAGTAGTAGTAGTAGTAGTAGTAGCAGTAGCAGTAGTTATAGCAGTAGTAGCAATAACAACAATAATAGCAGGAGGAGATAGAGTAGTAGTAGTTGTTGTTGTTATTGTAGTATCACTAGTATTAGCAATTGCAATAATAGTAGAATTTGTAGTAATAATAGTAGCTATAGTGTATAAGCAGCTGTAGCAGCAGTAGTAGTAATAGTAGTGCCAGAAGTAGCAATAGTAGCAGCAGTAGCAGTTGAAGAAGTTATAGTATTGTCAGTAGCAGTAGTAGCAATTGTTGTAGAAGTAGTAGTCGCAATAGTGGAGTAGCCATGGATGTAGTCGCAGTAGTAACAGTAGTAGTGGAAGTAGTAACGGTAGTAGCCGTAATAGTACCAATAGTAGTAGTAGAGGAAGTAGCAGCAACAGCAGTACCAATAGTAGTAGTAGAAGCAGTAGCAATGGTTCTAGTAGCCGCAATAGTAGCAGTAGTAGTAGTAGTAGCAACAACAATAGAATTACTACTACTACTCCAACTTGTGCTATTACTACAACTATTCCTTCACCTACTACTACTACCACTTCTCCCACTCCGGCTACTACTACTACTACTACTAGTACTACTACTACTACTACTACTACTACTACTACTACTACTACTACTACTCCTACTACTACTACTACACCTAATCCTGCTATTGTCGCATCTGCTACGATAACTTCTACTACTGCTACTATTGTTGCTACAACAATACTATTAGTTTTACTACTACTACTACTACTACTACTACTACTATTACGACTACTACTACAACCAGAACAGCTACTACCCTAGTTCTTCTACTACTACTTCTACTACTAATACTAATACAATTATAACAGCTTCTATGACTACTGCTACTGTTACTATTACTACTACTCCTCCTCCTACTACTACTACTATTACTATTACTACTACTATTACTACCATTACTACTACTACTACTACTACTACTACTACTACTACTACGACTACTACTACTACTCCTCCTACTGCTCCTACTACTATTACTACTACTACTACTAGAACTACTACTCCTACTACTACAACTACTACTGCTACTACTACTCCTACTCCAACTCGTACTACTACTATTACAATTACTAATACTAAATTACTACTATTGCTGCTACAGCTATTTCTACAATAACTACTTCAACAATAACTACTATTACGACCACTACTACTACTACTGCCACTATAACTGCTACTATTACTCCTACTGCTACTTTTTCTACTAGTACAACCACTACTATTACAACTTGTAGTAGTAGTAGTAGTGATAGCAGTAATAGGAGTAGTAGTTGTAGTAGTAGAAGTTGTAGTAGTAGTAGTAATAGTAGTAGAAGTAGTTGTAGAAATAGTGGTAATAATATGAGTGGTAGTAGTTGTAGTAGTATTAGTAGGTGTAGCAGTAGTTGTTGTAGCAATAGTAGTAGTAGTTGCAATTGTAGTGGTACTAGTATTAGTATTGGTAGCAGCAACAGTAGTAGTAATAATTGTAGTAGTAGTTGTAGGAGTAGTAGTAGCAGTAGCAGCAGTATTAGTAGCAGTAGTTATCGTAGTATTGGTAGTTGTAGTTATAGTGGGAGGAGGAGCCACAAAAGTAGTTGTAGCAATAGTTGTAGTAGTAGTAAAAGTAGTAGTAGTAGTAATAGTAGTAGTAGTAATAATAAGAGTAGTTATTGAAGTAGCAGGAGTACTAGTTGTAGTAGATGTAGTGGTAGTAGAAGTAGTAGGCATAGTAGCTGTAAGAAAAGCATATGTGGTAGCATCACTAGTAGTAGTAGTAATAGTTGGAGTAGTTGGAGTAGTAGTAGTAGTTGTAATAGTGGTAGTATTAATAGTAGTAA